>JAOXNN020000021.1:218069-252759 GCA_028571205.2 Hydropsyche betteni | reverse complement strand
GACGGGATGTTCGGGGCTTGCTCCACTCCTGTCACGGGTTGGCCCGGCATTGCAGTGCCGCCGGGATCGGCCCACATTTAACTTTCACAAAATACTCCTCCTGGTCTAATACCAGGTATTAGGGTATTCACACGTTCCTTTGGTACCTGTGTACTTTTTGGAGTATTGATAGATCACATTGACATTTGTTAACCCTTTCCACTCATTTGGTACGTAGTATTGATAGATCACATTGACATTTGTTAACCCTTTCCACTCATTTCTGTACGCTGGTTGCACCAAGGCTCTATCACTTTATAGCTCAGAATTTCAAATTCGAAATATAATGCCGATTCTATAAGTTTGCCTACAAATATTCTATGTTGAATTGAATGAATATTGTAGATAATGCCATGGAAAATGATCATCAGCATATCTACTGCGGAAAAGCCTCGCGAGTGGAAAGGGTTCTTTTTTATAACAAATAATTGATTGATAAATCCTTTTCTTCATTAGTTAAACTCTATTGATGAACCAATATCTAACTAAAATGACATGGTCAATCAAATGATGACTGAATCGAAACTGGTTGGTTATCAAAAAATCAAATAATGTTGGCATGAACTAATTTTTCATCCTTGAATTCCTTTGTCTTACAATGAACATAAATTTTCTATGGATTGACTGTAAAAAAATAAGATCAAAAATAAACTTTACATTAATTGATTTATAAAATGTTAACTCTCATTATGTAAATCAAAAATCAATGATAATCAGTGTGCTTATTAAATCTAAATTATTCACTAAAGAAAAATAATAAAAGAGTACAGTTCAAAAATATATTTAATTCAATAAAATAGTCACATTTTGTTAAATTTAAGTTTTGTCAAGTTGTTATAATCATGCATCGTTTTACTTAAAAACCAAATATTATAAATTCTTATATCAAATTTTCACACATCTAATAATTTATCAGTATGGAATGTAAATGGTGTTTTAATATTTATATAAAATTTTTAATTTATAACAATCTTCTGAATATCACAGACTGAAATTTAAGATCAAAACATATTTATTTGACCATCAGTAAATCTGTGAATTACTCATGTCAATTCACTCACATAATTGATATTCTTTCAACAATTTGAGATTGCAACAACTTTTTTTCAACACACAATATAAATATTTATATATCACATAATACTTTTTATACATATTGCTTAATTTTCAATTTCCATTATTAAAAAGTAGTTTAGTTTAATGACAATGTTCTGTCAAATCAACTACAGATTGCTTCTTCCATGCGCATAAGAAATATCCGAGACCCGTTCCTAATATCAGAGCTAGGCACAACCATACATTATATGTCATGAAAATCAACATCAACAAATATGACAAAAATACTTGAAGCATATGAAGAAGTGTTTGGATGACGTGCATCATCGAAAGCATATGATATCTGAAATCAAAGATGATATTTATAAGAGAAATATTTGAATGATTTGATCAAATTAGTTAAAAACACATACTTGACAATCTTTTGGCCGGAGCAGTTAGATTCTGGTCCACATTCTTGCTTAGTTATGTTCATTTGACTTGGAGCCTGGGTGCTTTGTAAGCCTTTCCTGAAGAGGACATCACGCCAACATTTCAATCCTTCGTAGAGAGCTGCCGCTATGAATACAACGACACAGGCACCGACCATTTGACCAGCATTTGTGCTCGTCCATCCCGGAAAGAGAATATCTTGGCAGACGCCTATATGAAACTGTAAAAAAGAAATCATTCAACTCTTTGGGACACAGCAATAAAACCTCTAATTACACAGACGTTTTGTCCTCGTAAATTAACAGAGTATGATTATTTCAGTTACTAAGGAAACAAAATTACACAATATTCATAAAAAAAATAAAAGCAATTATTTTAAAATTAATTATTAGAAGTTGTATTGACAAATTTATATCAAAATATGTCATCCATTATTGAAATACTGACCAATTCAAATAGATAAGATTTAACTTATTTACATTTTAATTACAGTATGTCTCAAAGGGCTAAGAAAATCCAAGGTATGATTACCTTGAACCTTACCTTAGGTTACGTGGTTATTATTAATTAAGGTGTACTCACCACCATAGCATGCATACTATCGCATTGCGCTTCTTCTCCACCATGGTTGTGATCATCAGATTGCATGGCATGCATATGAGCGCTGTGGTCATGATGTGAGTGATCCATTTTTAATTTTTCAACTGCAACAATTATTGATATAAAGTTAATATTTTTAAATACATTACATATACAAAAGACTCAAAATTGTATTGTTAAAATGTTCAATTTTCAAAATTTAATCAACTCTTGCTAATCAACAATTTTAAAATTTAACCAAAACATTGCTAATTTGTTACGACGTTTAAAATGTGATTATATTTATATATTATATAGCTTTAAAAATCTACTGTTCATAATTTTTAGAATTCGCTACATTGTGTTTATATTATACTTAAAAATTAAAATATGTTCGTTTGAGGCCTTGCATTTCTTAAAAATACATTTTAAATTAAATTATTATTCTTCCTTTATCGTATATAGTAAAAATTAACCATCAATCAATTAATTCAAATAATATTTTGTAGAAAAATAAAAACTCATGCAATGAAACTTTGATTAATTTAAATAATCATAGTAATTTTAAATAAGAAATTAAGAATCATTCGATTTTTTAATTACAGAAAATCCCCTATAACGTGTCCCCCCCCATATCGTCCAAATGGATTCAAATTTAAATTTTTTTCAAATTCATTTGAAACAAGCATTTAACAAGTGAAAATTTCCAAAAAAAAATTAAAATTGAAAAACCTTAACTCCCCTATAACGTGGAATCTACCATGACGTTATAGGGGGGGTTTCTGCATTATTAATTAAAATAATCAAGAAAGTGATTTAGTTAACAAATGCACCGACAGATGTCGCCGCTTCAAACGTCACGTACCATTTTCGCGGTCATTCCCGCCGACCCTAATTTTCCTGAAAATGATAAAGTACACGGCGACCCCAAACCCCAAAAGGCCGGCAAGGATACGAAACGACTTCCGAGGACGTGGCCCCATCCTGGCATCCTCATCAGGACAATTTCCTCAACGGGAAAATCGACGTCTGTGCGCGGACGCCATCTATGAAACACTATCGAGATTCGTGCTATTTTCACGCGTCGCTAACCTTTACATGTTGCAACATTCCGTTATATCATCGTTTTCTCATTTGAAATATTATGATTTCGTTTAAAATCGATTGAGATTGGGCTATATGTACACGTGCTATTATCCTAATGTCAATTTGCAAGGGTTGCCAACTTTATATTAAAGGATACTTTGAAATTTATTATTTTTTTCTAAATTGAAAAAATAACATCAGAGAAGTTATTTTTAAAAACTGTCCTTTCTAATAAAGAACGTTTAGCAACCCTGATTGTGTTTATAATCGACGAGCAAAAATTTTAATATGGACGAGCATAATCTAACGCATATATTTTTTTATCTATATGTCGGTTTGGTTTATATTTTAGATAAGAAAAAAATGTGAAAATGCATTTTTTTATTTATATATTTCAGATAACGTGATACGCATTGAAATCGAAAATTAATTTGAATAAAAAAACAACGAGTTCATGAATATAAACCGGCGTAGATCGAATTGTAAAGTTAATGGCCGATTACGAGATATTGCGATATCGTTCTAGTTCGATTATGTTATGAAATTGAATACGAAAAAAAAACTTGTTTCATTTTGAACGAGATAATCCGGAAACGCTGACCAGAAAAATATATTCACAACGTTATTATCAAATAATTGATTATGTTGCTTTTAAGGGTGACCATTCGCACTGATTTTATCGGTACAATATTGGTTGTAATGGTCTCTGTCCTGGTTGATCGTGAAACGAAACCAGTACTATTTTAAGATTTTAAAATCAAAAACGGTTATTTTATTAAAATATCAATTTAGCACGTCAATCTTTCAGTTTTATCCTTATAATCTACTTCAATGTACTTTTTATTAGAAAAAAGCGTTTTGGTTTTGGATTCGATAAAAATGGTGGTCATCCTTATCTCCGTATATGTTTCGGTAGATTAGTTGAATTTGTTTTGTCTACATTTTTAACCACACTTCGGTATTTATGTATCCGGAGAAATAAGACAAAAATAATGTTTTTATGATCAATATATATTTTTAAAATGCATTTTTATGGATACCGTCAACTGGACACCAATCAACTGAACTCAAATTAACTGAACTCCAATGAACTGGACATCGAAATCAACTGGACACCAATCGATTGAATTTCAATCAACTGGACTTCAATCAACTGGTCACCAATCAAATAAACTTTAATAAACTGGATAAAAATCGACTGGACATCAAAATCAACTGGACGCCAATCGATTAGACATCAAATAGACTGGATACAAATCGAATGGACAATTTGGAAATCAAACTTTTATATTTTCAATATATTAATTCACTGATGGTATTAATGATTGTGTAAATCTTATCATTAAATACTCATTAGTTAGTTATAAATATACTTTCACTGGGAATATAAAATCACTGTAACATATCAAATTCGCATAAATTCAAATTTTCAACCATTTTTTCACCCATTTGTCCTACAATCACATCTGATGCTTAGAAATTTATCTACGAATGGGAAATGAACTTCGTCGAAAGTTGTCCGTACACTATTCCATAAAGTTAACATTTGTGCAAGATGTGGTTTCACTTTTTCGAACAGCCGTTTCGTTGATGCAATCATTTCACTTTCTATGCGACGATGAAATCGTCAAGGAACTGGACCAGATCGACGATTTTGGGTGAAAATAAAAATTATAAAAAAAAACGATTTAAAAGTCCACCGTTAACGATGTCGCCGACAATGGTCTATTTTTTCCGGTCCAGAGAAAGTGGCGAAGAAATTGGCAATTATTTTGGCGCCGAATGTATCAAGTGATATGTCAATGCGGACGATGATTAGTGATGAAAGTAAAAGCGCGCGAATGATGACGACAATAACGGAATTTCCGAATGAAATTCGCTACATTTGGATGCTAAATGATATAATAATGATCTATTTCGTGATATAAATCACCATTACAAGTATATATGGTTTCATAAAAAAATTATAAGTCTCATTTTTCTATGATATAAAAAAAATTCAAACTCAACATTTCAATTTGAATTTTTTATGATAAATTTTTGAAATTTAAAAGGTTCGATTCGAAACGTGGAAATTGTACAACTATATTTTTGCTGTTGCAAATATTGTTGATATAACAATAGAACTTATTATTAAATATTGACCGGATGTGTATGTAAAAATTGTATTCAATTTGGTCCACAATGTATGATCCAAGGTTGATCAAATATTTTATATGATTTTTGTTTGCCGTTCGAATTGTAGTTATGCGAAATTTTTCAGCACAAAACTTATCGAATAAAATCATTTTTATTAAAACAATTAAATCATATTATTCTCCCAAAAATTCGTGGAATTCAACTATTCGAATATTGAATATCAAATGAATGTATTCGTCAATTTTCATTGAAAAAATAAAACTATTTTTCTATTTCAAATGTTGGAGTTTTCTGAGAATTTATTTATTTAGCGTTCAAAGAGATACAAAGGACAAAAGATGGCGATAAAAGCGAGCTAATTGTTCGGAGAATTTATTAACAATTACATACTGTTAAGAATGTATGGCAGAAATAAAATTTGAGTTTGCAGTCGTTTTATAGCAGCTTTGCACTTCATTGATAATTTTAAATTTCGAGTTATTAAAAATAATATAGGTTTTGTCAAGTTTTTTTTCCATATACCTACATGATTTTTATTTTCGCTTTATTATTTTTTTTATAAATTACTTTTTCAAATGAAATTTTGATATAGGTAAGCATATTTATGAACTCAATTGTTTATCATACTGACAGTGAGAATGAAATTACTACGAAAACTACAATATTTTAAAATGAAATCAAACAGATTCTTTGTAAAATTACTTTCCTTAAAAAAAAATGTACACGAATAATTTTATCAGTCATTCGAATATGAATAGTTATAAAATAGGTGAATAATTCGAATATTTGATTGAGAACTTGAATTGTAACCTAACTTAACCTAACCTAACCTTCTAAAAAACACGATTTCTTATTGCACAACATCCTAAAGTCAAAAGAGTTCAAAAGTGTTAGAGAAATAACGACGCAAATTACGCGATGAGGCTTTTTTCAAAACGATGTTTAAACATCGGAAGTCGAAATTGAGAATCTTGTATCTAATTGTAAGACATTCCAAAGGTTTCCAAATATTACGTAAACATAACAAGTGTTGCAAAAGTCGTGAGTTCGTGACCAGTCTTGATCACTCAAAGGCTAAACAGTACAAAACGATTTTCAAAATTTGTTTACTGAATCGATAAAAAATATATATTACCTGTTTATGAAAGTGATAAAAGTCTGTTTTTGGAAAAAATAGTCAATGTACGTTTTGATACTATAAAAAGATGATATTCATAGATAAAAACGTACATCAACTAATTTTTTCCGAAAATGGACCACTTTGAAAAACAACGGCTAAACATTTGTGTTTAATAATATTTGATTTATTTATAGCAAACTTGAAATTATAAGTGACATTAGTATACAAAGGGTTATCTAACATTTCATTTAAATATTCGCATTTGAATAAACATTTATTATTGTTCTTTATATATTAATACGCTTATTATCACATTTAATCGAAAATAAAATATTAATTTGAACCTTTTGGTATCGAAAAATAGTTTTGTACGCCATTGTTACGACACAGTTTTTTATAATAGCTGACAAACATAAATTTTGCGCATAAATTGACGTTTCTACGAATCGTAAATTTATCTACAAAAAAAAACAATAATTTGTGCATTGATATTGCAAAATAATGCATTCTTCATGCGGGTTTTGTGTCATTAAAAAAAAATGCTCAGATTACGAAATCAGTTAATGGTTGCGATTGCACTATTATGAACGTGCTTGGTATTTTTTTTTAAATAACCTATTATTATTATTGTTGTTTATTCAGATGTTTTTTATTTATTTTTGAATAAAGTTTGGGTTCTGCAGAATTGTTTGATCTAACTTCACTAGGAAGTGTTGCAAAATTTGACAGTCAAATTCGAGGCCTTGGCATTTTGTTGTGAGAAATATTAATTTTGAACACCAAACGGTGACGAATTATTGCAAAAAAATATGTACACCTCAAATTAAACCTTAAATTCTAACTAATTCAACATCAAATTCAACTATATAAACGTATTATTAAATTGTTTCCTATAGTCGAATTTGACATTAAAAAAATTGAATTTGAAGAGTAATATAGTTTTTACACTTCAAATTCAACCATTTAAACTTCATATTCGACTATAAGAAACAACGGTCTAATAATACTTTCTTATAGTTGAATTTTATAATGAATTTGAAATTTTAAAAGTTGAATTTGAAATTTAAAAGGTTGAATTTAAAGTAAAAAAACTGCATTGATCTTACATAATACGAATATTTTTTATAAAAAAAAATAAAACACAAAAACCATTCACAATTTCCACACGTCAAAAACAACAACAACAAATTGCATAACACGAATCGACTTCGAAACGTCGCAAAAAAACCGAAAAAAAAACCCACACCGCCGGAAAACGGACACGATCAAAAGCGAAATGCGACCGCAAGGTTGCCCAACCTGGAAGAGCGCGATTGGCAGCACTGCGCGTGCGTTCTTGGCGGGAGCGCGAACGAAACTGGCTACGTTGCGACAGCAGTGCTACCAACGCGACAGGTAAAAGTCGTTGTGTTGCACAATCAAAAATGAAAACAAACGAGATCTGATCTTGGGGTTTGTCGGAGCCAGTTTTGAATGAGTGGTTTGGTCCTTTTTCTGGTTTTATAATTGGTTTGGTTGTTTTTGGGTGTTTGAGAATCTGTGGGTTCGTATCGTCGCGAAGATCATTCTGAGATCATTAAAGGCTGTGGGTTTTTCCTTAATGTTGGAGTAGTTTCTTACATAAACATGCAGTCGTATATTTGCATACGACTTAACTTTGATTATTAGTGAGAATTTGTGTTCAACAAAATTAAATCGAATCATTTTTTGAAAAATAATCATCATAAGATTACTAGAAGTTTGGAAATTTTTCATCAAATCAATTTACAAGGAACTTTGAAGCAATTTGAATCAATCTATTAACTATTCCACGTATCACTTAACTTATCCAATGTAAATTGAATCATTGAATCATTTTAGAATCATCATCAACATCAAAGGATCATTGGAAATTTAATCGGTTTTGAAATGAAATTGTCAAAGATATTTATACAAATATAAAGTTGAATCCATTTATTGATTGCTCCAAGTGTCACTTAACTCAAATAATCAATAGAAATTAAACCGATAATATTAAATCATTGATTCGTTTTAGAATCATCGTCATATATTCCATTCCAGGATATTCGAGAATTCAGGCGTTTTTTCCTTGTAATTTGGTCACCAATTCCTTGCCAAATCAATTTACTGATAGCGCCAAATTTTGCTTAACTTCGATGACGATCCCAACAAGGTCAAATCATCAAATCATCATAAAACACAGCCTACATAACGCCCATTCTGAGACATTAGATTTTTTGCTATCGGAAGTTTAAAAATTTTCTCAAGGATTTTAACATCAATTTCCAAATAAGCAATCGCATCCATATGTTATCCCCGAAATATGTTACTTAACTTCGATGATGAGTAGAAACTAAATATTACGACAAGGCCAAACTATTGATGAATTTTTGAATCATTGTAAAATACAACCTACATATTGCCCACTCTAGGCTTTTCCGATACTACAAATATGAAAAGGTTTTTCCGCTAAATAATCATTGTAGTTTCCTCAAATTACTTCATTTTTATGTCATTGTTTTTCGATATGATTTTTTGATGACTTCGAAATTAAAGATAAAACAAATTGAATTAGTTAATGTATGTATTGAAGATACAGCGATTACGTTTTTATATTGATCACTTTATGTTTCGCTTAACTTCAACGATAAATAGAAATCAGAATGTCAAAAATATTAAATGATTATATTTTAAAAATGTAATAAAAAATTGAATTGAATTTTGGAGTATTTGAACTTTGGTCATTAAAAAAAAAATCACGTTCGTATTCAGAAAAAGGTCAAATCGATTTTTGCGTTTAGAACAAACACGCAAATTGATTTAACAACATTACTTTTACATAAAAAAATAGCTATTTAACGAAATTTCCCAAAACTCCAACACAAATTTCGCACCGAAAACAGATTTCGATAGTGAAAAGTGCAAAATAACAGTTATAAAAATTAGCATCGTTCAACTGCGAAAAAAGCCGCATACGATCTTTTAAACGCGGGAAAATTCCGACGCGAACTTTTATTTAAACTGGTGTGAACGTTTTCGGAATCAAAAATGGGGATACCCGTTTTTGTCGACGGACCGTGCGGAAAAGTGCATTGTTTTTTGTATGCAAGTGTGAAAGGATGTCAAGTGGTGTTGCGCAATTTTTATCGGTTTTGTCTCGTAATTCAACACTGATTGATTTACAGTGGAAATCGTTTAACACAAAACGCTTAACGCGAAAAATTAAAAAAACGAGAATCACAAAGCACTATGTAGGTACGTATACAATGAAGTTTATCATGAAATGAAATCCTTTTAACACAAAAGTATTCTGGTCCTTTCAGTTTCATGTTAAACGTTTCACACTGTAATAATATGCATATTTGCAATTGAATCAATATCATACTTTGTATGTGCAATATTTCTTTTTATAGTTTCGAATGATGTATCGGAAATGAGTCATTCGAAAATATATTAAAAATTTTAATTATACTAAAAATGTATTAAAAAGTCATAAAGACGGACACTCATCATTTATTACAAATAGATAAAATTAATAATCTGTTAAAGTTTATCGAATGTCACATTTAATCGTGCGTTTTATTTGAAAAAAATCAACGCATTGTGAACACAAAGTTATCTTCTTAATGAAACATTTTCATAATTCGATTGCGTTACATTGTTGTGTGTTTATATTATAAATATAAATTATAATTATCATATGATTGTTCACATCTGTGAATTAAATAAATCTTATAAATATTCTAGTAGGGGAGCAATTCTCGAAATGTTGGGAACAATGCCAAAGTAAAAGAAACTGTTTTTTATGGCGAAATATGCATTTGTATTTGTTAAAAAAAAAACAATTTTAATTGAAAAATACTAGAAATTACGCTTGCTCTTTAAATGAATACTTCGAAGGGTTTACATACTGAAAATTTTGCTTAAAAAACATATAATATTTCTATGTAATAATAGATGAATCTATGTGAGACAATGCTCATAGTCAACTCCGTTGCTATGGTAACATTATGAGCGTAACCATGGTAACACTATGAGCGTTGCCATAGTAACGAAGATTCTCAATACTATAAAAGTAATAAAATACGCGTTTTCAGTAAAAAATTTTGCAGAAATAAAGTTTTAAAATCACGCAAACTTCTATCGTTAATTCGAAATTCAAAATAACTTTATATTGAAATATATTCACTGAAATTTTATTTATTTATTCGATATGCATTTGCACCTGATAAATTATTTACTGTTATAAAACAAACGCAAATCCGATAGTGTGTCGAATTACGCACCAAGCATTATAACTTTCACATTCGTTAATTCGTACAACGATTTGTTTTAAAGATCGTTAACTTTTGAGAACGATTAAGAAACGCTTCATGAATATTATCAGATCGTTATTTGATTGCTGATGTAAATTTCGAATGTTTATATTCCGTTTTAAACAATCAAATTGAATCGAATCAAGTTGTTAACTATTATACGTTCGAAATCATATTCATTTCATATTTTTATTATTTTTTCTAATATTTTTTAATTATGACAATTAAAATGTATATTTTTATATAAGTTTTTATATATTTTGAATTAAAAATATTATATATTCTATTGCAAAATTGCATTTGAATAAACGATATGGCAATTTTGACGCACAAAGAACTATACAATCTATAACAACTCCAATTCACTTTCCGTTTCGATTTTTATTTCTATATAAATCATTATAAACAACGAACATAACAAAATTCATATTTATAAAGCCATTTCGGAATATTTGTGAACTTACAACAAGGCAAGGTGAACAAGTTTTCTTACCCGTAATTATAAGCGGTTTCGCAACGTTCACTCGTATAGTAATAAATTCCACGATTTTTTATGAACAAAGACGATTCAAATATATCCACTTAAACCTTAAGACCATCTAAATTTAGAAAATGGATCGAAATTTCGATAGGAAGATGCGTTTATTTGATTTCGTTCCCGTTTCGGCGGAGAAAGTGAAAGTTTCCATGTGCATATAAAAGCACATCTGTCAGTCGGTTAATGGGGAAAGTTACGAAATTCGATTACTCGAATTTTTCGATTGTGACGTAAAATTGTTACGTTACGCGTAAACGAATAATTATAATAATTAAGATCGGAATATTCGTGATATTCTCTAATTTGTAAGCAAAGACGCGGTCGTGTTTTATCAGAATGTTCATACAAAGAAAATTATCTCGATGGTTAACCACATGGTGATATTGTGATGGATAATTTTGTAACAAACAGACGATAAGAAAGTGTTAAAAAGTATATTTTTCAATAGAAAATAATAAAAACTCTTATTTTTTCTTCTACGTTGTAGAAGAAAAAACTAAAATTTATCTTTACTGGCGAATTCAAGGTGAGGGCAAAAGGGGAAATGGCTCAAAATAATACTCTAAAGAATTAAAATGCTCTAAATATGATCTAATGATCGAAAATGGCATCTAGAAAATTAATTGAATAATGCCCCAATCCTACCGATTTCCTAAATCCGCACCTGTTTTGCGACGTCATTTTCTGTCGACCTTGGAAAAGCGGACGTTGGAAACTTCTTCATGATGAATGAAAAGTAGGAACACGTTTGGAAATACATATTGGTATTTAGAACAGTAGTACGCATTGTGATGTGCCACGAAAACTAATCAATACATTCAAATTTGCAATAAAAATAAATAAATAAAAACATTTCTCATGATCCGATATATAAAAAAACGGTATTTTTTCAAAATGTGGTTAGATCAATAAAAATATTGGATTTAATGATAATTTTGTTGGTATTGGGAAAAAGTAACGGTGAACTCACCTGAGTTAATCGATGAATTTTTTTTATAATTGAATTCGAATTTGAATTAATTTGATGGAAAAAACCAAAGACAAATTCACTGTACGAAACCACGAATTCGACTGAGAAAACGCAGAAGATGTGAGATATTTTGTATCTTTTGACCGATAACCAGTGCCGCATCGAAATTTTGTATAATTAATTTTTTTTTAATTACAGATTATGATTAAATTTATTTGATCGTATGAGAAAATTATGAATGTATTAATTGCTGTATTTATTATAGAGTCGTTAATGTGTCAATGTGTATCTGCGATGAAATTGTAAAATATTTTGAATATTATAATAATTGTATTTGGTATAATGAATTTCGTTCTATAATATGACTTGGATATAATAAAACTTAAGCGATGTGACCTAAGCTAATTCAAGATAAGAATCCTAAATATGAATTCGAAATTTTTAAATATTTTAACAATTATTAGTCATAATATACGAAGGATAATAATACATTAAATTTACCTTCATTTTTTATTTGTATGGAGTTTTGAAACCAATTTATCCCACGCGCATACGAAAGGTTTTAACCGGATTCACATAAAAAAATAATCGTGTATACATTTATAGACATAAAAAATGAATTGAACGACGTAATATATATTAATTTATAATTTTCGGGCAATGTTTTTGATTTCACAAAATTTAAGGTCAATCTTAAATACTCTTAGAAACTCTTTGAACTTTCTAGAATTTAAGAGAGAAATTTCGAACACTTAAAATATTGTTTATAGACTTTTTAAAAAGTTTTAGAATATTTTTAATCTAGAAAAGATTGTGAATAAATAATATTTATTTCTTCTATTAATTTTTAATCTGAAATCATTATTTTTTTTGCAATCAGTTAAAGAAAAGTATAACATTTTCTGATTGGACAATAAACATTGCTCAATGATATGAAATGGAATAAAACTTACTTAAATATGTATTAAAGGAATATTCTTAAGAAATTCAAAATACTAGATACGTCTCTGGATATAGATAGTAAAATCAACCACATCCCGTTTGTACGTTTTGAAATGTGTTATTTTTTAGTCTCATTTCACGGTCAATCCAACTGAATAATATGTTTATTCATGACTTAAAAGAATCCAAAACAAAAGAAAGGAAAACAAAAACTGCATTATATTATTATAAAAACATTTTTTTTTATTTGGACATTATTTTCACAGCATACTCAAATTTTCAGAATAGCACAATACGAATTTCGCATAATTTTCATCAAGAAATTCATAAATTGAAAATTCATTACAAACACAAACAAAAAACTTAATATACAAACTCACGATACCGAAAATTCTCATAACACACACATACAAACATTAAAACAATTAATCCGATATTGTTTCTAGCACAAAAATCCCAATTGACATTCGTCCGACTTCATCAATTGATCAGCTACGTCTTCGTTATCAGATAAAGAAATTTGCACGCGCCACCATTTTGGGTGCCGTGTGCAAAATATGCAGCCATATTGATCAGTATCGATTGATAAGATAAATTATTGCACACGGTACATATGTTTTAAATACAATAGACTCAGGTTTTATAAATTTGGAAAAATGTATACGAAAGGTTTATTTTCAATCGATTGATTGATTTTTTTAGGTTTGAAATTTTTCAGGTTATTTATTATATTTCAATGTGGTTAAAATGCAAAAATATGTATACAATTACAATAACCGCAATGTACATTATTGAAAAATTCATGTTTATTGATCGTTTGATAAATAAATGATTTGAAACTTTTGGAAAAACATCGAAGTAAGCTTTAATTTATAAGAACAAAACGTTTTGACGTTAGAGTAATGAATGAGTAGCACTTTGAATGTCAAAACTGAAATGAAAATTCAGTACAATTTATATCTTTTAAGGTCATCGAATGCCTTAGAATTATTTCAATAATATTTTCAAACTTTAAAATAATTGTAAAACAATATATAATATAATAAGCCGAAAAACAATTATTGAAATTTTCAATTTTTACGCCATGTTTTTTACAGGAATCCTAAACCTATCATTATTTTAAAAATAAAAATGAAAACTTCATTATTTTCACACCATTCTACGCCACTGCAACGACCGCGAAAGCCTCCATATAAAACATCAAGGAAAAACATAAATCGAACATTCAGACGTTCGAAAATGTTCAGCCGCATTATTTTCATGCTCTTTCCCGAAAGGCGGGAAAAATACATAAACGATGTTAAAGTGACAAGATTCAAAGACATGTACAAGAAAGTGCACTTGAGCTTATGGATAAATGCCCTGATGCCCAAACCTATAAATTCAGGCATTCTGCTCGTATGGATAGTCAACTTCATAATCCAAATATGCGGAGTGCTGATCTGCGGCAACACCATGTACCTGGACATCCTGAAAAAGGACTACTCTGACGCCACCAGACAAATGACCATTCTATTCCTCATAATCATGATGTTGACCAAAATAGCTAATCTCATCAGGCATCGGTCGACCCTAAATTCCCTTTTGATACGATTAGACGAGGATTATGAAGAGGCTGTAGCCACTTTGAACGATGAAGACATGAAGGTTGTCAAAACTTATGTGGCTTGGGGAATGTGGATCCAGAATTTGTGGATGGTGCTAGTATTCGGTAGCGGTACTGTTTTCTGGTGGGCCGCTTTCATAGTGATGTTCTATACGGCTGCTACCGGAAACTTCACCAAGATGATGCTCTTCGATGCCATTTTGCCTATATGGGATGAATATAAATTTGTATCTCCGTTCTTTGAGCTCGTCTTCATTTATGAAATGTTCTTGGATTTGTTCGTTATGTTCTTGTATAGTGGTTTTGATCCAATCGTTCCTATATTTTTGATGCACGTCTGTGCTCAATTAGAATTAGTTAAAAGGCATTTGTTAGATCTTTTTAATAAGGAAAAGATTAGAAGCGAAGCTGATATACAACGTGAGCTTTATTGGATCGTTGAAAAGTTGCAGAGGATTTACAGGTATAGAATGAAACAGTAAATTTAACAAAAGTAGTATAAATTTGTATTGATAAAAAATGGATATATTTTTATATCAAAATTATGTATTGAATATTATTCAAATAAGAAAACGATCAACTGAATTTATGCTATCTTTGAAATAAATTGGTTTTAAAATAAAATCAAAACTGCAATATTCAATCAGTTTTGCAGTTGATGTAAACCATATGTCGACATCCATATTTGAAATCATATTTTTTGTAACGCCGATACTTTCGACATCATCAGCGTTCCAAATATTATCAGTAAGTAATCTTTATAATAAAATATGTAAAAAAAAGATAATATTTTCCATATTTTTCTTTGAAGTGTGTGGAAAAGGGAGAAGTCCCATACGAGTTCACTATTTTTCTCATATCTTGTGCAGTGCATATGTTTATACCGAGTTTCTTCGGAGATATGATGATAGAAAAGGTATAAATGGTTTTTATTGAACACTTCAGTTTTTGATTTGAATTTCTGTAATTTTTTTTAGAGTTTGTCAATCAGCGAGGCTGTATATAATTGTGAATGGGAAATGCATCCAAGTCGTAGTGTTAGTTTGACATTATTAGTCATTATGACGAGAGCCCAAAAACCCGTCCAATTATATACAATGTTTAAACCTATTAGTTTGATGCTGTTTTCGGAGGTTATTTTTTCTTTTAATATAAATTTATATGGCACAGTCCATGTATATTATTAGTCCATATATATTTGATCCAATCTAACCCGACTCAATTCTCAACAATGTGTATTTATAATTAATCTAAATATACACGGACTGAAGTACACTTGGACTGTAACATATACATGGACTGAATATAAAATTTGATGGTGACATTCATAAAATCTTTTATTTTGAAATCAAATTTCAGGCGAGTCAAAGGACATGGACATTCTTCAATCTGATGTTGGCTTCGTTCAATGATTAAAAAACCACATTTGCGTACAATTAACTATATTTCAATGTACTTTTGGTTATATATTATACTTAACATTTATATATTTTATTTGATTATCTTATTCACATATTGCATACAAATTGTGTTTAATAATTAAATTATATGATATTAAACCACAAATATACATATACTTATTTGCAACAATATTTGAGTCTGAACAATATGAACGAGAATCAATGTCATGACAATTAAATGAATAAAAACATATATTAAACTATGACTTATAAAATAGAAAGGATACTAAATGGAATGCGAGCAAACATTCATCGTACAAAACTTAAGATTTATTATTTATATTATTGAAACATTCATACAATATGACATTGTACGTAATTCAAACAATTTATCATTAGTTTAAATAACATCAATTCGCTAAGTATTTTCTGTTTAAAATGAGATTGCAAAATCATAACCGCTTCTCGCAAACAACATACAAATTGCAAGATAATACACGCTTCATTAACGAGTATTCAATTACGAATAAAGCTATGTACTTCAAAAATATAATATTTACATATTATACATATTCTGTGAAACAACGATAATTTCAGTTTTGCTAATTCGAACGAAACTAAGGACTACGCAAACGAAATCTACTCGAGCGAGTTCAACATCAACAGTTGCTTGAGAACTTTGGTCTGCGACGTTTCTCGAATCTCTCCGGCCAGGAACATTTCGTCCACGACAGTGTAGACTTTGTAAAAGTTGAAAACGAGGTCCAGCTCGCATACGTTATGGAAATACTCGTTTAAAACTTCGACGAAATTGTGAATAGCCTCCAAATAGCAGAGATTATTGTCGTTAACGTCCACGCATATGCAGAAATACAATCCAGCGTAGCGTCTGTATACGATCTTGAAGTTGCGAAACTGAAATTGTACAAATTTGATATGAAATGTGTTTAGAATGCATCATATTTAGTATGGAAATGTAAAACCTCTACGAAGTTCGTATGTTTGGCGTCCCTCACGGTCACAACGGCATGCACTTCTTCGATGAGTTTCTGTTTTTCGTCATCGTCAAAGTTCATGTACCATTTGGCGAGTCGCGTTTTGCCCGCACGGTTCTGGATGAGTATGAAGCGGATCTGTAACGAGATATAATTGAATTATATGCAAATGGAGTTGTTATTTTAATTACGGAATCTATAAAAATTCATCATATCGTTTTAAAAAGACTATCTTTGTAAATTTATCTACTGATTTTGACGATGTTACTGTTTTTGGGATAAATCATTAAGTGATTTTTGCAAAACATATTCGAGGTCATAGTAGTATGTATATTCATTTAATATATCGTGTAATTCGATCTCATATGAGACCTGTTGATAAATTCATAAATGTTTCAATAATCAGAAAATACTAATATCAACATTTTGGTTATAATGAATTATATTATTAATCACATTCATTTTTACAGAACAAGAAAAAAATCAATTAATTTGACTATAGTACAAAATTAATTTAATTTCCATAAAAAAATAATTATTACTATCTGGAAAATCGCCCACATCTAGAACTTTCTCGCGAATAAAAATATTTTATATTTAAATTTAACAATGGTTTTTAGATTTCAAAATCATAAAATTATCTTTCATTCATAAAGAAAAGTATGAAGTTTTTGGTTATGATGAATCATATTATTATTAATCATTGGAGTTAAGTGAGAAGTATAACGGTCAGTATATGAACGTAACATTGTGTATATGAAAAAAGACTAGGTTTTTTTAAAAAAGTGAACTTTTCAGTCAAGACAAGTTACATTAATAATCAATGAAGTTAAGCGAGAAGTAAAATGATCAGTATATGAACGTAGCACTGTACATTCGACATGAAAAGGTTTTTAGACCTCAATATCATATAATTACCTTTCATTTATGAAATTTTTGCTCATAACGAATTATATTATTAACCACGGGAGTTAAGCAAGAAGTAAATCGGTCAGTATATGAATGTAACATTACATTAGATTTTTAGAACTCAAAATCATATAATTACCTTTCATTTATGAAAAACACGTGAACTTATTATTGTAGACGAATGAAATTAATACTCACTGGAGTTAAGCGATAATCAAGACGATCAGTATATGAACACGACAATAAATGAGACATAAAATTTTTATTTCCCAAAATCAAAGGTTTCATTTAATATCACAATCAAATTCATATCTTTTTAAGGTATTTCAAAAAAGTTAAGTTTAATAATCCTAAATAGGCTAAACATGATAATAAAATACATGTGAAAATAATACAGAAGATAACACGTCATATATGTCAAAATTGATATGAATAACTTAAATGATTACATAATGATTATCGCATATTCAAAAACGAATAAAATACGATGAATCAATCGAAAATGAATATTATAACAATCCATACCATTTTTGATAGAAACGAAACCGCCCGGCACAAACGACAGTCCTACTGACGAACGCACACTATTGCCAACCGTCAATCTGACACATTTACCTGCTATGTACCAACTAAAAAAATATTATATAATAAATCAATTTTTTTACAATTATTAGTTATAAATTATATTTGTATTAATCAAATTAATTAAAATTGATCGAACTATATTTATAAAAAAATAAGTTCCGGTCTTATATTAATTTTTCACTTGAAAACTGCACTAGGTCTTATTTTTGAGGTTGGTGTTATATTAAAACCGTCTTTCAAATAATTTTTTTTTTATTTAATTAAAAATAGTATGCAATGAAAAATATAAAAACAAAGTACTTACATAAAATATATCCAAAAATTAATAGAGAAGAAGTCAAATCTAATCAAATAAAAAATATTTTAAAAATAATTGTCATATTATTATTATTTTTTTATTATTAATATTCGTTATGACTTGTGATAGAGAAGCGTCAAAGAAGTTAAGTTCACACGTTGTTCCTGGAGAGCTATTCCATCTAAAATCTAAATGAATCACCTTCTTACCTTAGGTTCGGATACATACACTGATTTCTCAAAATTCGAGCAAAAGCCAAATATGGCTCATTCGACGCCAAATTAAAAATAAAGCTAAATTAAATTTTAAATAAACACGCATTTCGCCATACCGGAGAATTTCCGCTCGAGCACCTTCATACAACGCCAATGCGATGTTTTTTTTTCACTAGGTCTTATTTTCGGGGTAGGTCTTATATTAAAAGCATCCTTTAAAATCATAGTAAGTCTTATTTTCGGGGAAACACGGTAAATACACAAACTATAATGTGGTGTGGCGTTACGTCAAAGCCAACGGCTATTCGCAACACATCAACGGTTGCCGTTTGAAGTTTGTGAGGACGTTTGTGTTGTCATACAAAATCGACTGAAACTTTGGCATTTCGAAGGATTCGTCCTGCTTAAAGGATCTGTTGATAAATCATGCCTCGGACTAGAGCTTGTGGTAAACATAAGTCTCCTTTATATCTCTAATCGTTGATTTCTCGTGACAATCCTATCAGCATGCTTTGCCTCGCCTAAATAACCGTCATTTTTTAGTTAGGAACAAAAAAGTTTGTATATAAAACGTTGTATTGCCGTCATTGTTATAGTCGATTCGAAAAATGATGTATTTTGAATACATTGGATTTAGTCATTTTTCGAAACTCGTATGCAAACTTGTATTCATTATAAAATTGGGCATTTTTGTTTCTATCAAAAGTTAAGATATGTTTAAGTGACTAATACAACATATTTTTAAGGATTTGAATACTGATATGTCTTTTACTGAATGATTTCATGCATTGCCTCGCCTAAATAACTGTCATTTTAGGGGCAAAAAAAAATTGTATGTAAAACGTATTGCCATCGTTGTTATAGTCGATTCGAAAAATGATGTATTTTGATTAAATTGGATTCACTCATATTTTTAAAACTCGTATTGTATGTAAACTTGTAGTATTCATTGCATAATTAAACATTTTGGTTTCTGTCGAAAGTAAAAATATGTTTAAGTTACTAATACAAGATATTTTCAAAAATTTGAATACTGATACGTTCTTTACTTAATGATTTCACCCTTTTTGAAACGAGTTTAGTATGTAGACTTATAGTGTTTGTTGTAAAATTAGACATTTTTGTTTCTATCAAAAGTTAAGATATGCCTAAGTAACTGATACCTGCTAATTTTCAAGGATTTGAATACCAATACATCCTTTACTGAATGATTTCATTCTAAAATTACTTGATTGAGTCTTTCATTAGTTAAAATTTGATGAACAAAGCAAAATTTTCAATAAACTCATATAAATTAAGTTTTTTTCATTTTGTATGGTGACTAAAGAAAAGTAATTTTTCAACGACCCAAATATTAGTAATACATATTTCGCTAAATGATCTTGTACTACAAATACATAATCAGTCTCATTTATCCGTTTACTGTTAAAATTTTGCAGAAAAAGCTAAATAGTCATCACACTCTTATCTAATGATAGTCAACAAATTTTCATACAATCTAACCGAAACTTACCTTACATGTAATCTTTATTTTTCAGCTCCCGTTCAAGATAATACGCTCAATATGTCCGAAGTCGAACCTGTAAGGAAATCGAGACGGAGAAATACAAAAGCAGTTTCAAATAATTTGGAATTGAAGTTAAACATGTCTGAAAATATCGACTTGAATCTTCATGATATCAAAGGGGTCATAACGAGATCTCATGCTCATGATTTGGATATATCAAAAAATGTTTCGATTCAAGTTCCCAAAAAGAAAAAATCGAAAAAGAGTACCAAAACCATTAAAGAGGATCATAATGTAAGTGAATTGAATGAGACGAAGAAAAAGATTGTAACTCAGAACAAAAATCTGAGCAACATTATTCAGAGTAATGATAGTTCTTTCTCTTCGGATAAAGAAAATATGGAAGTTAATAAACCTAACACGCGACGTAAGAAAAAGAAAATTACTATTAACCAAATCGATAACGATGCCCAAAAAGAATCTTTCGATAATAAAATTCTAACGAAAAAGACCAATAAGAAATTAAAAAGCAAAAATATTGTTAACGATGAACTAAAAGTCACGTCAGAAGTTGAAAATGAAGACAAAAACAACATAAAAGCTTCGAATGAAAACATAGAACATAACTCTTCTAAAGATACTACTTTTCATAGTGTGGAAAATAACGATAAGAGTTTTGGTTCGTTGAACAACACCCTGACGGACTCCCAAATTGCAAAACCTCAGAAAATCGCATCGCTTTCGCTCATCAACGATTCCATATTAGACAAGGCATCTTCGACGATGATAGAAACGCACATCGAAAACGAAAAGAAGAAGATGAAAGGCAAAAGGATGCCCCTTCGCAATATAAGGATTTCCGGAATCGAAGAATTCGCACATAACGAAACCTTAGATATTTCTACTTTAAAACGTGAAAATACGTACGTAAAAGAAGACAAAACCCTCGATTTTGTCGTTGAATCGACTATGAAACGAGAAAATACTTACGTCAAAGAAGACAACGAAACACTGAACCAAAACGGAACGGTTAACGTCAGTACGAATACGATGAGAAACGTTTTCCAACCGGCCAAACCGTGTTCTATATTCAAAAAACAGGACAGTTCAGCTATAAACATCTCCACCGTAACACCGCCTAGGGTTTTGTGTAAATCAGTCTCATTCGGATCAGCCGGTTGCACTCCGAGAATGAGAAAATCGATCGATAAAAGTACTACTGTCGACAAAGAACAAGACGGAACTCCTAAAAGTAAAGCTCGACCTTTAAACATCACACATTCGATGGAAAAACCTGAGAATAATCATTACGTGAAAGATTCGAAAGATAAAACCGCCAATCATGTGACTTTCGTGTCGTCTCCGAAAGCTCCGTCGCTGCAAAACGTCAGCTTGATGAAATCGAATATGAAAGGATCAAATAAAATAACGAGAAGTACTTAAATTCTTATTATGTGTGCTTTTTATTATCGACATTATTAATAGTTGTTTAGTTTTAGGTACGAAGAGAACAGAATCACGTACGAATGCCGAAGATTTTAAGAACAAGAAGCGAATCGGTATCAGTAAACTTCCCAAACCGACAAAAGTTCTGATATCAGAAGGTAAATATAATACTTGAGTAAATATACATTTTTTTGTTGTTCTAATGTATTAAAGTATTTATTTTTTTTTAGCTAAAAGCAAACAGATTGCGAAAATGCTTCAATCGCCGTTCAGAACGACGCCGTCGAAAGATAGCGTGATTAAAATCGTTCAGCCCGTATCGAGGACAAAGATGCCGAATTTTGCGTCTTTGCACAAAAAGCAGTTCGATCAAATGGAGTCTTTGGTTCAGAACAAAGCGAGGAAAGAAGAACGAGCCAAGCAGTTGTTCTCCGCTACTACACCCAATTATATGAAAAGTAATTGTTTATTTTATATTTAGATTGTTTAATGTCAATTATGAGTTTGGTCAGATCTTTTTTGACGAATTGCTAAAAGATTTTGACCTTAGAATTAATGATTTATGTCAATGAAAACGTAGGAGAGAAAAATCTAGGGGTGAAAACTTAGGGGATGAAAAATTTATGGAGGACAACTTAGGGGATGAAAAATCTATGGGTGAAAACTTAGGAGATGAAAAAGTAGGAGGAAAACCTGGAAGGCAAAAACTTAGGAGATGAAAAACTAGGGAGTGAAAACTTAGAGGAAAACCTAGGGATAAAAATGTAGGAAATGTAAATATAGGGGGTGAAAATTATATGGGCAGTAGAGGATTACTTTGTTAGGGATTCGAGGATTTTGGGGGCCTCGTTATTTTGTTTATTTTTCTATTTAAGTCAGTTAAAGAACAAATGGGCGATTATAGGAAATAAAATTTGCTTTTATACCCAAAAAAGCTTTTTTTCTTCAAAAAATTATTCAAATTATATAATATCTTTTGAATTGGTATAGAAAAACTATAATAATTCATCAGTCGAGAACCCTAAAGCAAAAACTCTACCACTTATAAGCAAATCTGCAACTAAATACTAGAGAAAAACTATAAGGAACAACTTTCAGGAGTCGACGTTCATTCTATGAGTTTTCTGAACATTCATAGAACGGCTCAACTTCAACAATCACTAGGAATCAGCATTCGTTAACAAAAATCCAATCGTCGACGGCATATTTTCGTTATTTTCTCATATCACACAAAACAAGCGTGCGACGGACGTTTTCACGGTGTCCATTCCGTCCGAGTTATTTTCGTCGATTTAATTCGTGAATTGAATATTCATATTCAGCGTCGGGCGCCATTTCCATACAAAGTGATTTTTCACGGCGGCCTCTAAAAAGCCTACGTCGGATTTCAGCGAAGAAACGAAAAGACGCATTATTTTTACAAGTATATTTATTTTACAAATAAAAATATTGTATGCAGCAAAATATTCCTATAATATACAAATATTCCATTTGTGAAACTAAACACATACAAAATAATAACTTCAAATTTTCCAAAGAGACAAAGTAGGGGACATTTTTCAAAATTTTTTTGATATCGTACACGACGTGAATTGCTTTCTATTACATATTTTTATTATAATTTTACACAACAATCAAGAATTTGTACAATAATTCAATAATCACACGTCGTCTATGTGATTTCACAATAGCAAAAATATACATTATATAAGGTTTATAAAACTTTTGAAATTCACATCATCGTACTGAGCTATTTTTTTTTTGCACATATCTAAAAAACCGTGCGCTGTCAAGTGTTATATTAGCCGATTAAATATTTTATATATTAATTAATACAAGCCGATTTGCGAGAGATGATTTTTTCAAAGTGTGAGGTAGAAAACTAACGGTCAAACAAACGCTATTCGATTTGGTATAGAAAATCGACAAAATAAGACAAAAATCATTGCACATTACAATACCTGCCGGTCCGTTTGAAAAGTTTCCGTTACAAACAAATTCTACCACCTTTTTTAATATTTACATTAATAATTTTAAACTATCGCCTATCGAAATTATGTATTCGAAACTTTTGATATTAAAAAAACAATCATTTTTAAGCGTAAATATATAAAAATATAAGTGCAGACATTTTGAGAGTTGAAACTAATGTATTTTTTACGTAGTGATTATTTTTGAAAGGGTGTTTTTTTTATTTGACGATCTTTTTATGGCGACATTTAGAAATGTCGTTTTTAATTAATTTACGTGATTCGATTTTGAAATATACAATTATATCATTGAAACAAATAATGATTGTTATCGAATTCGCCAAACTTTGTTTTTTATTCTGGTGTGAAACTTAATTTATAATTATGCTAAAAAAAATGTTCCAATTTCATTTCAATCATAAAAAATGTTAATAATGATCCAACGCTGCATTGCAATTTGATGACATTTTCCGAAGATTGTTCTTTTTTGGGAACATTTTGGGAACTTGGTTCTTTTTTTAGGAACATTGTTCTTTTTGTTTATAGGAATCTTTCTTTTTTAAGAACATTATTCTTTTTTTTGGGAACATTGTCTTTTTTTTTGGGAACAACTGTTCTTTTTTTTGGAATTTTTCTTTTTTTAGGAACAGAGCTCTTTTGTGAACAATATTCTTAAACCTTTTTTCCTCTTTTATCGTTCACAGTGAAAAATTATCTTCAATTATACATATCAATTAAAAATGAGTTTGGTTGTTGTACTAATGTAATTATTATATTTTATTATGATGTGGATTATTATTTTAATTAGTACTTATTTTTCAATTTAATTTTTAGACCCATTATTTTATTAATGTCTATAAATTTCGCAAAATCTGATCATCTTTCATGAAATATTAATTCAACGAAACCGTAATGCAACGTTCGATCATACATTAGACACACATCAAAAATAAATTATAAAATAATTAATAAAATACATTTACGTTAATAGGAAAAAAATTACATTTCTGCATATTGGATCAAACGACTTTCACATATGGCACAATCCATGTGAAACAATAAAAAATTTTGACTTTTGTAACAATCGGGAAATGTTCAGTAGAACAAAATACTTTTTTTTTCTTTTAATACATTTTGTGTATATATACATATTAGATTACGTTAACAATTTACTTAATATTGACATTCATATGCATTATCTACGGGTTATTTTTAATTAATTTTTTTTTTATTCCAAATTAAAACAAACTCACATTTACAAATCCACTATTGTAAAATATTATATGTACTTAAGAACTAATAAACTTTGGTATATCATAACAATTCACACAGCATATCACGAACGTCACTAAATGACTTTACCTAAATAAGCTTTTCATTTAATAATTTGCACAAAAAGATAAATATATATATATATGTAATATATATTTACGTCCAAGGGAGTCGATCCGGATGAAAAAACTGATCGTTTCCAAACGTAAAAGGCATTCGAGTATGCAAAACACTTTCCGATATATAAAAATACATATCCTCGTGCGTAAATTCATATACGCGTACCTAGTCTCGTTTTATCGTCAAAAATATAAGATTTTACATTGTTTCGACATTTTTTTCTTATCGATTGAATTTTTTTTTCACTGAACATAATTTATAAATTTACTCGAAATGCTTCCAAACGAATTCTTTTAAATTTCAATACAAAATTGTCATTGAAACAATATTATCATTCAACATCTAAAAAGCATTATTTTTTTAAAATATGAAAATATCAGATATTGAATTTTTAGTTTTATAATATGCTTATAATCGTTTTTGATTTAGTGATAAAACGTAATCGTAACTTAAAAGTTATATACATATTTTTGCAAATATCAAATGACAGTACGAAATGATTAAAAACAACGTGTAATTGCTGTGTACGTTTAGGCGTAAATTAAAAATATATACTGTTAATGTGGTCCTTTTCGTAAATTTATTTAAATTAACGTCTGAAGAAAAAAATGCATCATTTATACGTCCTATTATAATATTGATCGTAAAACTATTATATTTATATATATATAAAAATGCGTATCTTCTCACTTTCATATTAATTTAATTGATTCATTTAGCCTTAAAAAGTATGGCAATTAATGTTTATAAATAAAAAAACACGCTCATTTTCAAAATACTCTAAAGATTTTACTATATCATTGCACCAAACGTGATATATGTTCGTGTAACGCTAAAAACTCTTTTAAATCTCCGCTAAAATTCTGAAACTAAGATAACGGCAAGCATAGTGGGCTCATTATTCGCGCTCTTACAATTATTCCCCTTAAAAGTACAAAAGCGTACTCGCAACGGAACGGTTTTGCGAAACGAAAAGTTAATACTTATTCCCATGTATTGTCATCAATTCGTGAACACTTATAGATAATCGTGAATGTTAAGTAAACTCGAAAAGATCACTACTAAGATGTGTTTAATAAGAATAATGTTCAGCTGTGATTTGTTAATAACGGAATTGATCCGTTTAAAAATGCCGAGATTAGATAACGATTTCACACTATTTTCTTAGTAGATAAGAACAATGACTTTTCACTGTTTGAGGGGATTTCGATTTACTGTGTCGTGTTATGAGTCATCGTTTGTATTAAAAAAAAATCAGGTGTAATTATGCGAGCGATAAAGATAAAAGTGTGTACAAATATTCGAATATATTTTTTGTTGTATAAAAACTTAAATATATAGAAATTGTAATTTACGTTATCGTTCTGATAGACTTTAGTTGATAATTCTGTTGAAATTTATATAAATTATTGTGTTATCGTTAAAATATGACCGCGTCGATTATAAAACTTCGGATGAATCGGTGATAGTTCGATTTTTTATATATAAATACCAACGTATTTTCTAGAATTATATCTACTTGAAGCTTGTTAGTAGATAACGAATTAATTCTGAAATAATTTAGTGATAACTGTCCTCGTTTGATGCTAATATAAACATGTTTTGTTACGGTTTTTGTTGTGCAGAGAACATGCATAATTCGTATGAGTAAAAACAAGACTTCTGATCGACTACATTATTTTACTATCGATAGATGGAATAAGATTATATAGCATTTTTTCACTAAAATATTTATCGGAATGAATGTGAAGGCCTTGAGAATTTAAATTAGCCATAGTATTGCAAAATCGAATGCATCTAAAGAAATTTTACATAAAATAGGTAAAAATTAACAACATTTCAACACTAGTTCGACAAAAAGAGCTTAGATGTTTTTAGTGATAATTGTCCTCGTGTAATGCTAATATAAACATGTTTTTTTACGGTTTTTGTTGTGCAAAGAACGTGCATGATTCATACGAGTAAAAACAAAACTTTCGATAGACCAAAATTTTTTTTTACTATCCATAGATAAAATAAGAGTATACATAAGATTTTATAGCGTTAATCATGTTTTGTTCAGAATTTTAATCAAAAACGGTCAGAATAGGTTAGGTTAGGGTTCCTAACATTATTCTGACCGTTTAATATAAATTCTGACAATTCAATATTTATTCTGACAAAAACATGATTAAAATTCTGACCAGTGTCGAATAAATTTTGATAAATGGGCTAAAAATTCTGATAGTTTAAATACAGTACGCCCCCCTATTACGTCAAGATAGATTTTACGTTATTGAGGGTTAAGGTTTTTCAATTTAAATTATTTTTTTGGAAATTTTTACGTGTCAACTGCTTGTTTCTAATGCATTTAAAAAAATCGAATTCGAACGATATAGGGGGGTTTTACTGTAGCAACCATTTCATATTAGCATCAAAAACAACGACGAGCGTTCAAACATCACCGAATCACCCGACCTCGTTAAACGACCGCACTAAAAACCAAACCGATCGTCTTCCAGACACGAAGAAGGACGCGTCGACGCCGAAAGCCACGCAGTTCGGGTTCAAACCGAAAACGAACAACTACAACAAGCTGCCGAGCATCACGTTCAACGACTACCGCATCCTGTCGAGCTCCATGACCAAGACGCACTGCAAGGACCTCGTCATGAGGGAGAAGACCACCTCGGCCGTCGTGGAGAAGAACAGGACGGCGAGCCGCGACTTCATAGCCGGCGTGAGGACCAACAGGCGGTTCGAGCTGCAGATGAAGGCGAGGAACATGTCTTCGACGTGAGCGGCTCGGACGGCTCGGCATTGTTCGATCTAAACGGCCTTAATTGTAGAATGTGGATTTTTTTGATGTTGAAAGTTTGAAATAGTCTAATGCAATGAGTGTGCTTAGTTATGTTTAAGATTTGTTTTTTTTTTTCATTTAAAATTAGCTTTAGGCATTTGTATTGTTTATTGATAAATTTGTGTTTTGACGAATAAAAGTGCATTATTATAGTTGCTTAAATTGTTATTTTTTAACGTAAATTATGTATAATTAAAAAAATTAGGTTTTCATGAATTTAGAAATTCGTATTGGTTTTTACAAATCGTTGATCGTCTAAATTTGCACGTGCGAATGATTCAGATAATAACTGTACGGCATATTTATTTTGGCAAAAAATTAAATGGTCAGAATTTTAATCAAAAACGGTCAGAATAAAAAAATAAATTGTTAGGTTAGGGTTCTTAATATTATTCTGACCATTAAATATAAATTCTGACGAACCCAGTTAAATTCTGACCTTTCCGATTAAAATTCTGACCAATGTCAAATAAATTCTGATAAATGAGATAAAATTTGTGACCAAAGTTGCGATTCGAATAATAGCCATAAACTTGAAATTCGTTAAAATTCGATTAAAAATTTACAAATTACATGCAAAATTAATTTATTCGTATAAGAATCACAATTCAAGCGATTGTAATGCATTTTATGTCGAAATACAAATTTGTCAATAAACAATTTACGCGCCTAAAAAAAATGGATTACCTCATCTGTATTTACAATTTAATATTAACATACGCTTAAGTGTTCTTTGTAATTGTCGCTAGAAGCGTTCTTGCTCCGCTAAAACTCAACGAATCAAATTGTTTCGTATTAATTACTAACGAGTGTTATATTGAAAGACAAAGGCTATATTCGCAAATGGAGACGAATCACGTCAGTTTTGTTCTTCGGCTCAAAGCCTGATAAGTTAATTAATGAAAATTTTCAATCTTTAGATATATAGCCTTCGATATATTTTATTTTTTGCTGGTGATCAACTTTTTTTAATGTATATAAAATATATATGGGATTTGATTTTATTATCTCTAAAAAACAATATGTTAATAATAATAAATAAGACTTCGAATTTTGTTTTTTTTTTACCGTTTCAATTTATGATGCAAATCGTTATCGTTGACCTAAGAACTTTGGAATTTCTAAATAATAAAATAAAGCTTATGCATATTTCTAAAATCTGATTGTTTTGAACTATGAAATTGCACTTGAAAAAGTATCGTATAATTCAAAATATGTCACAGTTCATGTGTTCACTTTTGTTTGTTTACACTCATACTAGTTTGGGTATACCCAAACTATCGATTTTAGTTTGAACGTCAACTGTCAAATTTTATCTACATATAATTGTGTCTAAACTAAAAACAGGGATCATAGTTATCATACTTGGGTTAGCGTTTTAGCTTGAGTGTTGAAAACGTGTTTGAAACAAACTCTCAAAGTTCAAACTGATCTTATGCATATTTTTCGAACATTAGTTGACATACCAATTTCAATCTTATTTTCATTTAGCATAAGAGCGTTATCTGAGTGCAAAAAACTTAAATTATCATCCAACACTAACATTAACATGTATAAACAAACTAGTTTGTTCGTGCACAAACAAAACGGACACTCAAACTGTAACATACACAAATCTATATAAGCAACGCACAGATCCACCGTTCGTCTTAAAAACCGAACCCTTTACATACTAAAAAATACCTACAGCCTCCAAACGGCTTCACTACGACCTACGAAACACGCGATTCTGCGAAACTCCGCATTAAAACAATCAAGCTACATAACAGAACGGTCCCAATGAAGCGTCGGGCCGACGGAACCAATCGGCCGAATAAAAAGCCGTCATTGCAATTAGCGATATTCCACTGGGGGGTTTTTTAAGTGGGTTTGATGGTCGGACGTTGTCCCGCGTCTGCGAACGCCGACGTATCGTCAGGTGATGCGAAGATAAGTGTGTTTTTCAATAGGTGGCTTCGGAAGGGCTCAGAATGTTGGAAGGAAGTGGTTTCGTAAAAGATAGATAACGAATGTAGATTGCAGGTGTGGGTTAATTTTTGTGGTAATTCTAGTCGTATGATAATGGCGTGTCGAGATAAGGTCGCTGTTTGTCGTTATACTGTTTTTACATTCCATATTTAAATGTATATGGATCGTATTAAACTTTTTATAAATCGAATTCAAGCTTATACGATTGAATTCAACTTTATAAAATAAATCAGACTTGTTTTTTAACTTCAAATTCTATCTTATACGGATCAAATTCAACCTTTAAATATCAATATAAGCCTTTTAGAAATCAAATTCGACCTAAACTTCAAATTCAACTTTACACAAAACAATTTCAATCTTTCAAACCACAAATTCAACCTTTTAAACATGAGAATGAAATTCAACATTTTACATTCAACCTTTTAAGCTTCAAATTCAATCATTGCAAATTTATTTTCATTATGATTTCATAAAAAATATAAAAAAAGTTAGTTAAATATTCATAGTATATGTACTTATTTTCAGATTGTTTTATCGAAAAAATAATTAAAGTAATTATGCATGTAAAAACCACCAAATGAGATTATTTAAGTCAAATTGATAAAAATACATTTTAATTCATTGATAACCATGACAATGATCTTAAAACGTTCCGATGATTGAATTTGATTCGAAAAAGGTTGAATTTGACGTGTAATAAAGATTGTATTTGATTTGAAAAGTGTCAAATTTGATATAAAATATTGAATTTGATATGAAAAGTGTCAAATTTGATTTGAAAAATGTCAAATTTGACAGAAACAAGATTATATTCGGTTCAAAGAACTTTTAATTTGATATAAAAAACATCAAAATCCATTCGTACAACTTTGAATTCGAATCATAAAAACCTTATCGAAAACGCAATAATCATACAAACAAATGTAAAAAAAAAATTGTGAATGAGCAAACCGCACTTGAATACATCACGATTCGCACACAACAAACAACCGACAACTGTTCCCAACGCAAGTTTATTCTAATATTTGCACTAGTATCGATCACTACGTAGTTTACGATCCCCCGTCGTAAGCAAATTACAAAGACATATTTGGTGAAGGTTCATATCACATCAAGGCAGAGATCAACGTGAACAAAATAAATTAGTTTACAAAAATATCGTTCCTTACGTCGAAAAAGAATAAATACATAAGTTAGATTGCGCACAATTAAATGTCGTAAGCGAAGAAAAGCACATTGTACAATATTCATAATTTAATACTGAATCGATACACTAAAGTTGACAATATATATATAAATACATAAACATAACAAATTTTAAATATTTGAATAACATTCGGTAGTCGGTAAATTGAACAGGTTATCGACACAAGTGACGGCGATTGTGTATTTGTATTTAACCATCGGTAAAATGTAAAAATTGAGGTTTTTTTATCGAAAACTTTTAGAAAAGGACGTGACGAATAAATTGCTTATCTATTGCACCATTTTTGAACGATTGTTGTTTATAAAAACAGCAATTTTTACGTTTTACCGTAGGACGGTCAATTACAGGTGCACGGTTCGTCGTCAGTGTCGTCACTCGACATTTTTTAAAATGGTATATACCAAATAAACGGCGAAAAAGTAGAACCTGTACAAAAAAAACTAAACGGAATGCATGTTGTATTGTAAGCTCGTCGAATCGACGTCAACGTATGGGTAGGCTGACCATAGGTCCCGTTTTTCTGGTTTATATTTTTTTAATTGTAGTTACTTTTCTGAATATACGAAAAGAAGTGAAAATATTTTTAAAAAAATCAAAGAATTAAGTAAATTGATAGTTTTATGGTGATATAGTTCGACTGACTAATAAGACGTTTGAAAAATTTTTTGTCTGTGGTTCTATTTTTACCTTAATTCTATAATTTTTTGTAGAAATATCAATAAATTAACCAAAGAAAAAAAGTCCCGTTGGTAGAAATGAAGTAAATTGATTGTTTTTAGTGATACAGTTTGATTGAGTAAAACGTTTGCAAAAAAATTTTCGCCTGTGGCGCCTTTTTGGATATTTTTTACATAATTCTAGCACATTTACCCCTAGGTCTTGATGTCTTTAATTAAAATCACTATCAATTAGCTTTTTGAAAAAATTTTGAACGTGCTAAACATTTTTTTATATGGGGACATCTTTTGCGGACCGTCCCGTTTTAAGTTCTGGGAAATATGGCCACCCTGAGTATACGAGACTAAATAAAAACCTAAAGGAATGCCCTACGTCCTGAAAAAACATGAGAAATACAAGCTTTTTACAAAACACAAACGGTAATGAACGGCGTCTTCTACGATGACAATCCCAAAACATGTTTACAGCGTTGACTATTTACAACAGTTCCATAGAAAAATAAACAATAAAGTATCGAGTGTCCGTCTTCGGGCGTCCGTCCAAACTCCGCAAGCGTCTAGATCACAAACGAAGCCCGCCCCTCGGCGGACGGCGCGCCCGTCGTTCCGCCGCTGCTTTGTCACTAGAGCGCGGCCGAGTCGGCGGCCATCAGCGGGGACAGGGGCCCGGCGACCCTGCGCCCCCTCTCGACCTCGTAGTGCAGCTCGAGGCTCGCGCGGCGCGGCCCCTCTTCGGGGATGAACGCGGCGACGAGCAGGGCGCAGATGACGAGGAGGGCCCCGAACACGAAGGGCGGGCCGGGCACGAGGCCGAGGTAGCGCGCCTCCTCTTCGGTGTAGTTCCGGTGGATCTTGTTGCCGAGGTGGTCTTCGTTGAGGTCGACGTGGAAGAAGTAGAATATGACTCCGAACATGGCGGGGCCGAGGCCGTTGCAGAGTCCCCTCATCCCGGTGACCATCCCTTGCACGACTCCCTGTCGGTCGACGTGGCTGTTTATGGAGACGAACGCGCTGATCGCCGGATACGTTATCGACGAGATTGAAGCGAGCACTCCGGCCGCCCACATCATCCACGTCTGGCTGCCGAACCCGTACCACATCAATTGCAGCATTTCGAATAACAATCCGATCATTATCGTGTGTTTGGCTCCGAGGGTCCTCATGAGGAAGCCGAGCACGATCTGCGCGGCGATGCTCAGAATCCCGACGGTCGCGATGAACACGGCGACTTGCACGACTCCGAATCCCATCACTAGTTTGAGGTAGACGAATATGCAGGAATACTGTCCGGCTTCGGGTAAGTATGATAAGAACACGGTGACGCACAACATCAAGATAGTGCGGTCTTTGCCGACTTTGCGCAACGCCGAAAAGGGGTCGGCCTGTTCCCAGGATATCGGCGCTCCCCACGAGCTCGGCCTCACCTTCTCGGGCAAGCTTTCCGGCACGGCGACGAGTATAAAGAACACGTCTAAGAGCGCAACGGCCGTCGCCACCGCCACCACTAGCGTCTCGCTATGGGCGTCCATCAAATAAGCGCCCAGAGCCGGAGATATGACCATGCTCGCAGCAAAAGTGGCCGACACGAGCCCGTACGCTCTGGAACGTTCGGCCTCCGAAGTCACGTCGGCCACGTATGCGAATACAATACTGAAAGTGACAGCGAACACCCCCGAGATGCTGATCATTGCGAAGAACCACCAAGTGTTCACGGTCATTAAGGGGATGGGGGCGCACGTGAAGAATACTGTGACTAATAAGAAAAATTTTCGCCCCCATACATCAGATAGGGCTCCGATTAGGGGTGCGCTTAAGAATGATAAAATGCCTTTGATTCCCATGATGAGGCCGTTCATGAGGAACGTGTGGTCGGGGAAGGTGGCGTTGAGCACGCTGATGATGGGCATGGTGAGCAGCCCCCACGCGAAGAACTCCAGGAAGATGACGACGAGCGCGTGGGGCACGGCGGGGGCGCCGAGGCCCCCCGCCGCGGCCAGCGTCTCCTTGAGCGCGGACTTGCGCGGCCTGCCCGTCACGGCCATGGCGGCCTCCGCTTCGGCGCCCGCCGGCCCCGCCACAGCTGCGAGCGAGTCGCGCGCCACTTCAGCGAGCCGCGCCCCGCCGCCCCCGCGTGCCGCGCATCCCCCGCGGACGCAACGAGAGCCGACGTCGCGCGCGACGCGACCGACACAGGCGACTGGTCGACGCGCACTGCGGCCAACGACGGGCGAGTCGACGCAGGGGGGGCAATCGGGCGGTTGTCGTTTTCGCTTGTCGGTGTTTTTCTGGAAAGGCCTGCGTTTAAACGATCAGTAAAAATTCCGATTTTGATCAGTAAAAAGTAAATAAACGGTAGGTAAAAATGATTAACCAGTCAGTAAATATAATAAATGATCAGTTTCCAGTGATCAGTTGCCATGCGATCAGTTATTAAATAGAATGATAAGTATTTAAAT
>JAOXNN020000021.1:186349-217969 GCA_028571205.2 Hydropsyche betteni | reverse complement strand
GTCACAAACAAATAACAAATGAACTATTTTGATTTTATTAATTAAATATTAAATATTCAAATCGGGTACACATTTCACATCGGGTTCACACAATCGGGTTTTCAAATTTTATCGTTTTCCGTTTCTTAACAAATCCACAGCCGATGTTATTAAAATCGGGCCTATATACTAATAAATAAATAAAATTTGAAAATCTTTCACTGTTTGGGTACATTATTTCAAATTTTTGTATCCCTTGACTAATTAAATTAAAAACAGCAGCTATTTCTTTCAATTCGAATTTTTGGGCGTTTCTACATTCTCCCGTATTTATTTCTCACATCTGCTTGAAATTTATCATTCAATTATTAAAATAACAGTGAATTCAAAAAAAATATATTATTTTTTTTCGGTCGTAAGTGCGACCCGTCGTAAGTTGAGGACTATCTGTGTTATATATTATATATTATAAATCTCTAATTGTATTATAAAATAAAAGAAAAACATGGTTATATACTCTTTTCAATTTGATTCGAGAATTGAACTGAAGAATGTGACCTTTCGTGATCGTAGAAAATCAGGCAATTTCAATCACAGACCAGGGGTGACTAACTTATTGTTAGTACGCTTACCCAAGGTGATACGTTTGAAAATTTAGCGGGAACGAGAGAGGTATTCAATGTTTTTTTTTTATATTTTCATTTAGAATCTGTTATTCCCATTGTTTTCTGAAATTAATTTAATAAAATTCAGTACATTGACAAATTGTCTGACTGATCAGTTAAATCATATTTCGATTGTGTCAGACGAAATAACTATGTGGGTTAGATGAAATATATTTTAACTAGTCAAAATATATTTTAACTGAGAAATAGACTTTGACTGTAACAATTATAAAAAATTCCATGAATCAATTTCCCATTTTTTTTTTCATAATTAAATTAAATTGTAAAAATACTCAAACGTTATAAATAAACCCGACAACTACTGCCGTTGAAAAATAAATATGGAAGATGCAGGGAAATGTCATATGCACCACAGGAATGTGAATGCGTCTATTTCGGTGCATCATCAGCCGGGAGACTCTTCACAAAAGACAAATGCAGGCCACAACGTCCGTATCACACGAGACCCTCGAAATAATTAGAGAACCTCATTATCCATCGCGATTTTCCATCATGATCAAAACTCAATCATCGCACCGAAACAAATAATCAAAATCACATAACCTAATTGGCTCTTTTTTTATTATTCGCGCACACTCTCGATAGATCATTTTTTTTTAACCGCGTCATTTAGACCGTCGCCGGGATGAAAATATACGCGAAAATTTCATCATTGACTATGTAAGACGAGCAGATGGCTATTGATCCGCTTGTGGACAAAAATAAACGTTTCTGGTTGCTGTTGCACTAGTGCAGTAGTACACGAAGCACGGCGACTGCATCACGTATCAGTTCACTGATATAAAAAAATAATACAATCGAACCACAACAGTGCGGATGATGGAATTTGCCAAAAATTGAACAGCGGAAGTGGATCGCGTCCAGTGTTATGGAAGTGGAAAGTGAGAGTTGCGAAAAGATGGTGGAGGACGACGTGTCGTCGTCGTCCTCCACATCCTCGTCAGAAGGCGAGGACGTGGACAGTGGCATAGCCGAGGATCCGACTCTGCAGAGGCCGTTCGACTGTTATGATCTGGCCAATTTTTTTACTTATTGGTGAGTGTTTTTTTTTTTTTTTTTTTTTTTAAATAAAAAAAAGTGATATTTTTGGATTTTTTTTTCGAATTTTTAATCGTTTGTGGAGTGAATCCCCCTATAACGCTTCTCCCTATAACGATTCCTCCTATAAAGTTTTCTCCCATAAAATTTGCGGCGGTACCCCTTATAACGTAAATTTTTTCAAGTAAATTCGCTTCGAATACATTCGAAACAAGCAGTTAGAATGTTAAAATATCCAAAGAAAAATGAAAATGTTTCATTTGATGATTTCCTTCAAATCAAAAAATAAAATTGAAAAACTTTAACTCCCCCTCCTACATCCTCCCCCTATAACGTGGAACCTATCTTGACGATATATTTACTGTATATCATTTTTTTTAAAATGGTCATTTTGATGTTGAAAATATTTTTTATTTTTTATTAAAAGAATGCTCTCAGTCCTTAAATGGTTAATACGAATGATTATATTTTCGATGATAAGCATTCGTTTAATTATTTAAATTATTATTATTAAACATAGTAATCCCTATAACGTCAAGATAGGTTCGACGCTATAGGGGGGAATTCTGGAAATCAACAAATGAAATATTTTCATTTTTCTTTTTTTTTGATATTTTTACGAGTTAATTGTATTTTTCAAATACATTAAAAAAAAATAGAATTTAAATGTGCTTGTAAAAAAATGACGTTATAGGGGGGACGCTGCAAACGTTATAAGGGGGAGATTATTGGGGGATCACTGTAATAATCAAATTTCAAAACTCGAAAGTATGAATACGCTCATCGTTCAAAATGAAAATATTATTTTTTCGAATTTTTTTTTTCAAATATCAAACACACGTTACAATTACATCACAGATCGTCGATCGGCACTTTCATAACGCGACAAACAAATCATTCATTGAACGTTGCGTTATTCAATTGTACCACTTGGCAGACATTGCTCCGCGGCGACTGTGCGAGCTTTTCCGCGAAAATCGCGGCGAATTTTCGCGATTTTCATCTGCGGGATAACCCTTTTGTGTCGTTTCGGCTCGGAAAATGTTGTGGTCCGGTCGGGAAATCGATCGGCGACGAATTGTTTGCTCGTCGGATTATTTGTAGTCGGTTGACATTTTCGCATATAGCGACTGAGTTGTTTTGTTTGTGCACGGTGCAGTTACAGTTGGCTCTCGATTCGTGCTGTGCTCCGATTGCGCGTTTGTTTTATATGCTTTTATGCGATGTTTATTTGAAAATTTTCAAGAATTTTTGGTTTATGTGTTGATTTTCGAATGTGTTGAACAGATTTTATATCTATCACTATCAGTGATACTGATATAATCTATACATGTTGATTTTATATGTTTCTTTAGTCAATTTCGTTGGTACTGAGTATTTTAGTATTTTTTTTTAATTTTAGTGATACTTATCCATATTCAATACATTAACTAGATATAGTATTTTTAATATATACTGATACAAACTGGAAATATTGATTCAGCGAGCAAAGGTGTTATATTTGCCAGTTTTAATAGAGACGATCATTATCATATTAGTATATAGAATAAATATTAGTAATTTATCATAGATCGAATTTCATCATACTGGTTTAAATATACAGATTCATTCCGTATCAACGATACTAACTGCTTTGTTTCAATAAAACTGATTCATTCTAATGATTTAATGTTATATAAAAAAACTACGATATTGATTTTTACTAAACATATATAAATTTTATTAACATTCAAAGTATTGATGATACATATTTATCACATTGATCCAATATATTAGATGAGTATACTGATTCAGCACATAAAACAGACCGAAGGTAGTGACACTGATTTGTTCCAAATACGAAAACTGATTCAAATCAGTGACACAGTTTCGACGCATTCATCCGAAATATACATTTGCAAGTTTCAGCAATACCTTTTCAATATAAAAATTCAGATCCAACATGCAACAAAATCAGTGGTACTAATTTATTTCGAGTACGTAAACTTGTTCAAATCAGTGATAATATAATGACACATTCATTCAAAGCATGCATCTGTAAGTTTCAGCAATATCGTTTCACTACAATAAATAAAATTCAGCGCACACCGATATTCGTGATACATTGATACTGATTCATTTCGAATATGTAATACAAAATCATTCAAATTAGTGATAATAACATTAGCGATAACGACAGTTTTGACATTCATCGAAAAAAATGCAACTGTATGTTTCACCAATACCGTTTCATTATAAAAAATAAAATTTCGTGATACAGTGATACTGATCTATTTCGAATACATAATACAAAATCATTCAAATCAGTGATAATAACATGGTTTTGACGCATTCACCGAAAATATGCATCTGTGATTTTCAGCAATACCATTTCACTATGAAAATTAAAATTTAGCATGCACCGAAATCAGTGATACTGATACACACTGGACAAACCGATTCGTCTGCCAGTTTCAGACACGTGTTTAGAAATAGAACTCAGTAGCACGCCGACCGTCGTATTGCTCCGTCCAGTTCCAACGAACGCTTCGTGTGTTGTTTGTTTGTTTTTTTTTTTGGGATTTTGTGCATTTATTTTGTATTTTTGGACTTTTTTTTGACGGGTGGAGTTTCCAGTTCCGGTTTACAGCAGAGTTTTCTATTGATACGATTCATTTTCGGTGATTTTTTAGATTTAAAAATGACTCAATAATTTCTTTTGAATGAAAATATTCGTTGACGATTTATTTTTGATTTTTTTAGGTTCTTTTTGCTATATTGAAAATTTTACTTTATTTTTTGTTCTAAAGAAAATTGTGCGTAATTAAAAATTTTCAAAGTAAATTTCTTCATATAAATTTCGTATAATTCATTATTATGATTTTATCGTTTAATTATAATTGAACATTTTCAAGTATTTAATTCCAGTACTTACTCCAGTAAGTACCGGAATTAATCCTTCATTCTTTATTAATAAAAAAATCTTCAATTTATTTCAGAAAAACTAAAATTAATTTGAGGAAAACATCAGACAAATATAAAATACAGTAATGTTCAAATTTAACTCGGCTATATGAAAGAATCTAAAAATTTCCCGGATATATTTTAAAAATTTACGACATGAAAAACAGGAATATAAATAAATAATAAAATTATTCAAATTTCTTTCAATCAAATGAAAGAGGATTTTATTGATGCGCTGTTTGCTTTCGACGAGATAATTTATACGCGTTGTTTTAGAATAGCTATGTTTATTCGATAGCTGCCAATATTGATTTACTTGATAATTATGTGTCAGGATTGTTAAATGTATATCAGATTTATTAAATAATCTGATTATATAATACTAAACCATTTAACCAAACATTTATTCAATCAAAATCTCTTTTATAACTTTTGAAAGTGTATTTTTTAAATATTTTTATAAATATTGACCATTTATGATTTAAATTACTGAACCTTCATGTATTTAAATACCGAATAATTAATGACAGAATTAAAATGGATAAAGTATAGTAAACCTTCCTATAAAGTTTGTGGCAGTACCTCCTATAACGTAATTTTTTTCAAATTCAAATTTTTTAAATTTGTTTCAAATGCATTTGAAACAAGCAGTTAATATGTAAAAAAAATGAAAATATTTTATTTATTGATTTCCTTCAAATTAAAAAATAAAAATGAAAAACCTTAACCCCCTATAACGTGGAATCTATCATGACGTTTTTGGGGGTTTTACTGTACATAATTGATGTGTTACCATTATTTATTATTAGAATACATCAATTCTGCATTTAAATACTGAATAATTCGTTGATAGAATTAAAATGAAAAAAAAAATGCAATTTGGTATTTCGTCATTTTTTTATTACTAAAATACATAACTTATTTATTTAACGCTTTAAATACAATATTTATGTTTTATTATGATCAAAATATAATTTCAACATTAAACAAACAGGATATGGTCGTGATTAGCGTTTTTCGCGGTTGGTGCGAAGACATTTTCCGAGCGAATTTTCTTTTGCGTGACGCACGTCGTCCAGAAATTACGAAAATATAACACGTAATTAAAATTAATATAATTTTTTTTAATCATAAACATTTTTATGATCTTTATACATTCTTTGCTGATGCGCATTTTCGTGCGAATGTTTGTGTGGGGTGCATTGTTTTCGTTCCGTTTTTAATTTGTGAGTAATTTCGTTGTTCCACATTCAAAATTAGATTGAATATAAAATTTTTGGAATGTTTTATTATATATTCTACACTAATTGATGGTTTATTTAATTTAAATTTAAAATAAATAAACGTGATGAGCGTGTTAGAGCATTTTTAATGTTTGATGATTCTGTGACATTTTGACCTTTCATTGGTTAAATTTTTTTTTAGAAAAATACAAATATTTTCAATAGTGATCTTTTAATAAAATTTAATGTAAAGTAAAAATTAATTCCAATATTATACATATAATATTAAAAAACTTTCAATAATATATTGCTTTCTATGAATTAGAGTACTATATATGATATACAATTTAATAACATAGTACATATTAATTGATTTAATTTTGAAATTTTTTTATAAAATATATCAGTACGTACATACAAATTAAAGCACACAGATGTCGCTGAATATACAAAATTTTTAAAATCCAACCGCCTCATTAAATTTCAACCCGAAATGCACTAATCACATATACATTTCTAACCACAAATCCCAAATAGGATTTTCCGAGCCGAAACCCGATTTTTTCCACATATTCTATATATTTTCACTCGCATTCATATAAATTTTCACGGGTGTAATCCGAAACGTAATTACAAGCCTAATTTGAATAGTGTAATGACACCAGGAACAGAAATAAAACGTTTTGGCCGAAGTCCACTTCGACAGACTTTTCCGAGACGCGCCATTATTTTCATTATTGTGACGTCGGATTAAGTCGGTATTTATCGTTTGTTTTCGTAGTTTTGCATTTTTTTTTGTTATTGTTAAGTTTTTAAACTTTCGAGCTTTTAGAAACACGTGTTTTGGATATGGGAAATGGTTGGCGGCATGTGTTTTTGATGAAGTCGTTATTCGATATGGGATTAGTTTTTTTTTTCGAAAGTGGTGTGAGTTTAAATTAGGAAGCATATATATATTCACAGTTGTAATATTCAATTTGAATAAAAATAATTATTTTATTAGTCCTATAACGAGTTAATGTAATATAAATTTTCACGTATGAAAAATTGATCTAAAAAAGATGAGAAATTATTAGGATTATTATTTTCGTATTATTTGAATTGATAAAATTGTTGATATTTTTCAATTTATTAAATTGCTTAAACCACTTTCGAAATACATTATCAATTTTCATTTTAACTGAAATTTGAATGTAATAAAAATAGTTTGTTAAAAATTTTGATAATAACGAATATGATGCGAGTCCATTTATAAAAAAAATATTAACGTTTTTATTTTCATAAAAAATCATTACACATTAAATGGAGTTGTAAAACCTATTGCATAAAAATGGACTTTTATCACTTTCAGAAAAAAAAACAGATCAAATCAATTTAATATGTTTCTATCTCTAATTAAAAAAATCAATGAACAAACACATAAATTTTTACGATATACCTAATACTTTAGAGAAAATTGAGCGATGTGCAATTTAATCAATAGACAGATGTAGCTTTAAGTAAAAATTACTTTGCATGAATTTCACCGACATAAAAAAAGCCTTCGTTACATAAACCATACAATACACGAGCATACACAAACTTATTTTTTTCGCATATTCTATGAAATGTATGTATAACGATTTTTTCGATTTGCATACTTCAACGACACGTTTCCGGCCGAGAATTAAATCTAGACAGATGTCGGGCGACATTAGCGAACAGAAAATAAAGTATTTACGGATGTTGTGCGATCGAAAGATGGTCCAGAAAACGCCCATGCACCCGAGGCATTAAACACTTGTGACGTCCGAATGACGCAAACCGATCCTCGAGAGTTTCCCATCGAAAGACGCCATAAACTTTTTATAGAAGAATGCTCCGTCTGATTTATGTACTTTCTCACAGTTGTATATTAATGGCCGATTTTCATCTGTCTGTGGTAACGCTAATAAGAAATTCCGTTACTATAGTAAACGCCTTAAACTTTTTGTAGTTTTGTCTGATTTGTGTATTTAACAGTTAACACAATAATTTTTCTATATAATATTATAATGTTATAATTGTAACTCATTATGACCCGTTATTATGGTAACGCTCATAGTAAACCGGTGCTATGGTAAAGCTCTATAGTTTTATGCGATAAAAGCAAATGTATTTTATATATATTGATGTTTAGTATAATCGATTATCAAAGTTAAGTGACTTGAGATTAGGATAGTAAACAAACTAATTAAATAAATTACTTTCCCACAGTTGATACAAAAAATTATTTTAATATAATAAACGCCAATTTCTGTCTGGTATAACACTCTTGAAAACAATCGTTGCTATGGAAACGCTCATAGAAGTCCATTTTCATGGTAACATTCAAAGTAGACCGTTGCTATGGTAACGTTCATAGTGAACCGTTGCTATGGAAACGCTAATAGGAAATTCTTTTAGTAAACGCCATTAATTTTTTGCACTTCTCCGTCAGATTTGTGTACTATTTTATAATTTTTCTATATATAATAATAATAATAATAATAATAATAATAATAATAATAATAATAATAATAATAACTGATTTTCACATTTTTGTCTGTGGTAACGCTTAGTACACCGTTTTTAAGGGAACGCTTATAACAGTCCGTTGCTATGGTAATGTTCTATAGTTTCGTACGAAAAAAGCAATTATATATCGACGTTTAGTCTTATCGATTATCAAAGTCAAGCGATTTGTGATTTGGTTAGTAAACAGATGATTTAAGTAAATAACTTTACCACGGTTGATATATAAAATCTTTTTCATTTAATAAACGCCGATTTCTGTCTGTGGTAACACTTATAATCAATCGTTGCTATGGAAACGCTCTATACCATAAAATAAAATATTGTATTTTATTTATTGACATTTGGTCTTAAGAATTGATTATCAAAGTTAAGCAACTTGTGATTCGGGAAGCAAATAGACGTATCGAATAAATGTATGATATAAAATGCGAATTGTATAATTTTGATTTTGGCGAAACGCAACGTTGCGTTTCTCGATTGAAGTACTTGATTCTATTTTCGCTATCCATAAATTTATATTATAATTCAACTCCAGACCAGATTCTTTTATAGATTCCTTGTTTCAATTGGAGCTTTTACTTTTAACGATGCGTATTTTTAAAAATCCAAAATAATTTCGAGCTTTAAATAAAGACATTGTCCCTTTTTAAAAAGCGTGACTCAGAATGAGCTTTATTTCGCTTTGGCACAAAACGATTCAATAAATCACTTCAATTAACGGGAACACTTGAAGCGGGAATAACAAAAATAATTATCAACAAAAACAGAATGAAAATAATTTTTAAAAACGATCAATTTATTTTAATTTGGACTTGAGTCATTTTGAAAAACTACAATTCGGATTAGATTTCGTTAGATTCCGATTCGTATAGATGGTGTTGCGTTTTATCGTTGAAAAATCCGGTATCGAAAATTTACTATTTTAAAAAGTCGCAAATCATTTGATACTTTTCGGGAAAATATTTTTGTTAGTTTCCGAGAGTAAACAGTGCTATTAAGAAATCAACGCTTTGAAGAATTTCTGCGTCGTTTCAGAAACAAAATTCCTGTTTGTTCCTTCGCTCTTGTCCTCGTTTTTCATGTCGTCATCTAAATTTACAAAGACCGGTTGCCTCTTTTGTTCAAAACTCTTCTTTGTCCCGAAACAATTTGCATTTGACAACTTAAGGTCATAATACAAGTTTTTTTGTGCATACGTCAATATTCGAGAAACTCCCGCGTAATATTTCAAATAGTTATTTTGGGGATAGTGCTTAGAAAAATTGTAACGAAATTTTGTTTTTTTTGGAATTTTCAGATCTCTGTGAAAATGTGACCGATAAAAGTTCAAATAATATCGCATTTATTTTAATATAAGACTGGTTATAAGCGGCATTTATTTATAAAATAGTAGTAGATTATAAACGCGTCATCTAGTGAGAATGTTTAGTTTCTTCAGAAGAAAAACTGTAAAACAAGTGTCAGACGGAGATGGGGATACGAAGAAGAAGTCGATTTCGGAAAACACGAACGAAAAAGTTCAAAATCGAGATGAAAATAGTTTATGGAAGCAGCAAATGGGCGCCGTCCCTTATCAAGACAACATCCGTGAACAGTCTTCGGTGGAAGTCGAAAAAGAAGAGGCCAAAAATAACTTAATAAGAAGGGACTCGAAGACGAGCAAGGAAGTCGTCAACTTGTTGCTCCCCGAAGATGTAAAATACAAGAAGGACTCGTATTTGAGCGGAGTACAAAACTTCTTAGACATCATGGGGAGGAAAAGGAACAAGAGCAAGAAAAAAAGCAAAACATGGTCCTTCGGAACGAACAGGACCAAAGAAGACGATAAAAGACTGTCCGTAGACGAAAAAAATCTAAATTATATATCGTCCAACGTTTTCGCTCAAACGAATGACGAATACGAAGATGCAGTCGAGGACTTGAAGAGCTTCAACAACAACAATGAACTTGGCGACACCCTGGGAGCCATGGACTTGATCGATGGACGCGTGCAGCCAAGCGACGTGCTGTCATGCGAATTTCAGAAATCGGTGGGTGAGAGTGAAAGAGCCGAAGAAGAAGTCGGCCGGCTGACGTCAACCGGTGGGAATTGTGCCAACGACGAGATAGGAGAAGGAGGCAGGTGGTATTTTGGAGACGAGGATCATCAGTCTGGTACGAAACGCGACACCGGCCGACCCCAGCTGACATGTGAGGGTCCAGAAGCTGTTGGAGACGACCCTGACACTGCACCACCACCTCCTGACCATCTCGACGATGCTTCTGATCGACCCTCTAAGATAGAATGTGATTCAGTGCTTTTGTGTGGAAATAGTTTAGTGAGTGATGTTTTTAACCTGAAAACGCCCGCAGAAGAGAGCGCCGTTGAAGATAAAGTCGAAGAGCAAATGGGAACTTCTGAAAGCAGACAAAATGGAAGAAAGCAAGAAAAAGAAAGTAAGAGTGTTAAACCTGAGCCTGATATTTCTGAATATGTTGCAAAAGTTGTTAGTGAGCCGATAAAAGAACCAATTTCTAGAAGTTCACCCGAAAGGGTTACAGGATTAGTTAGTGTGTGTGACATTGGAAATCAACTTGATTGCAACAAAATGGCTACGCAGACGATAACACTCGTTTCGACATCACAAGAAGATGCTCCAATTGTTAGAGGATCTCTAAACTTGGAAATTATGAAATTAAAGAAGGATGTGATCGAAGCTTCTTCTCTCGGAAGACCTTTGAACGGAATAGTAGTAGGCAGTAGTACAGATAAACCCAAAAATATCCTCAAAGAAGAAAAATTAAGTGAAACTCCTTCAAGTAGTGCAAAAAAACATGTAACGTTTCAGAACTTTATTGAGTTTGACGATGGCGGTAGAATAGAAGACGACGCCGCTGATGATGAATCGTTCGCTTCTTTAGAAGAAGAGAGTGAAGAAAACAGCGTTTTCCAAATCGAAGTCGACAATAATGAAAATCTCGAATCAGAAGAAGAAACCCATGGTGAAATCGTGGAGTTTGAAGATACGAGCAGTTCTGAAGAAGCTAATTTGGACGATAAACTGAAACGGTCTAAGTTTTCTTTTCATTCCTCTCCGATCAAAAGGGACAATTCTCTTGATAGTATAGCGAATTCTATACTAATCGAAGAGTTGGAAGTCGAAAACGATGAGAACGTCGGTTTCGAAAGGGACAGTGATTCAGATTTTAGTGATTTGTGTGTGGTTGAACCAGTAGAAAATAAAAATGATTATAATAAAACTGCAGAAGAGTATGAAATTGTGAGTGAAAGTCAAATCATTCCTGATAAACAGGTTGAAAACGTTTCCGAAGAATCTTCTGTCGAAGACGAAGAAGAAGAGGATGAAGAAGTAGACGAAGAAGAAGAGGAGGAAGAAACAGAAGAAGAAGAAGAGGAAGAAATCAAAGTAAAAGAAGAACCCAAAAAGGAGCAAATCATAAAAGAAGAACAAGAAAATAAGATAGATGTAGAAATTAAGAAATCTAATGATGACGAAGAGTTAGAAGAAGAGGAAGAAGAAGAGGAAGAAGAGGAAGACGAAGAATATACAAGCACAACAGACTTATCAACAAGCGAAAACGGCGACGACAAAGTCAACGAAAAAAATGACAAAAATGAAAAGTTGACTTCTGAAGTACAATGTGACGTATGTGCAAACAAAGAAGAAGAAAACCAAAAGAGAACCAAAGAAATTTTCGAAGGATTCCGCGACAGCAAAGATGAAGAGTCAGCATATTCAGAATTGCTTATGGTGTTGGAAAAACAGATGTAAGTACATTTGGAAAATAGTTTTAGAAATCTTTAGATTTTTTGATACGTAAATATGCGAGTTTTTTTTATACGATTTTTGATAAACTTTGAGAACTGTTAAGACATTGCGTTTATTTTTGAACAGGTATATCTCTTCTATTATATAAATGAAGTCTTCAGATCCGCGAACGTGAAATTATAATATATTTCTCGAATTCTTCGCATGGCGAAAATAATTCGTATGCTTTTCTAGCGTTACATTATAATAATAATGGCGGGAAATATTACATATCATTGAACAATAATACGACTGAAAAATCCGAAGGCCTCTGCTGATTATTTATACACTTCGCGAAAAAAATTTGAATAATTACTGTCGCGGCTTACAACATTGAACGCAATTTTAGAAAACGTCTGTCATCGGACATTAGTCATCGTTTTGCGAAAAAAAAATCATCTGATTTTTCATTAAACGACGAAAAAAAGACGCATTTCTTTCTAGGCAGTTGCCAACATTATTGCGAATAGTCGGAAGAATGAAAATATTCGAAAATGTCGTTCGAAATAAATCATTTTGACATTATTTCGATTCAACAATTCTTTGTCTTTGTCTTCTGAGAATCTGTGAGGGTGATGGATTTTTTTTTATATTCACTTTCGGTATTGAAATCTGTGATTTTAAGAAATTATTTTTCTTAGAAAACATTAGGGAAAAACTATGCCCGACGAATGAGTAATTAGTGACATCTACACGCGACATTTCCGCATTAAAATATACATATTTTTTAATATAAAAATTACTTTTTTAAACTTAAAAAAAAAAAACGATTTTTACGATTACAAAATATTTGTTTTATGAGTCATATGAGAAAAATTAAATGGACGAACTTTATATTCTTAAATGATAGTTATCATTTGGAGTATTGTTTTTTTTTTTGTCAATTTGAAAAACTGAACCACGTGTTAGGTTTAAAAATATTCTCGTAAATTCCTTGTCTGCTCAATGAAGCTCAAAATAGTATTTGCGTTCGCGTACCCACGCTTTTTTCGCGAAAAGCTCTCATAAACAACTATGTCTGTGCGAAAATCGTATGTTTTCATGCTAAATGTACGTCTCGCTTTGAAATTATTTTGATTTTGATTTCGAAAATAGCATAAATGCTTATATACAACAACGTTTATACAATTTCAGTTATAACATAAATTATTTTTACAACTCCGCATCGAAATTGTTTCTGTTTTACTTAACTTAATAATATTTTGTTAAAATAATATTTTCGTAACCTCGAATCTAAACATTCAGATATTTATCATTTTCAAAATGCATAAATTTACAAATGACTCAACGTAATGTTTTGCTAAAGGGCACTTGATTCAGAACCAGACTTATACCATTTTATAAAACCACACCACATTTATTTCTAATATGATATGCCACGAAAATTGACGACATCGTCGAGTTGGCAAATTTTGCAAAACATCGTAGAATGTTTACCGACGCGTCATTTTGATATACTTTTTTATATTTTAAGAGTTAATTTTGTATTAAAGTGATTTATTTTTATTATAGGAGAGGACTGGTGGGCCAGGACAATCGATTTACTGAACTTCAAGAAAGAGCAGCAGCTTTACACAGTAAGATCATTATAATATATATCTTTTTTTTTAGAATTTATAAATAAGTATTCTGTATACTATTATAAAACTTGTAATACAAAATCGAATTATTTTTCTCATATTTGAAGCGAAAATTATAAATTAAATGTGTGATTGTGTGATATAAATTTGCTTGACCATCATTGAACATGTGAAAAGCTTTTATTTATATACATGTATGTCATATATCATAGTGAAAATATATCGTCAGTGAAAGTATATTCTTTCTGGTCATGAAAAAAGATTGGGTTAGGTTGGGTTAGGTTTTTTTTATAAAATGTTAGAAGTTAGATAAAGTGCATCTCGACAAAGGAATCATTATTCCTGTACAGTTTCCTTATAATAAAAATACACTTTTACCGATACACAATACATTTTTCAATATAACAATATTTTGTACTGCAGACTAACTGCTGACTAACTAACTGCAGAATTATTTTTATAATTTTAATATTCATTTTGAGGGTTAAAAAATCACCAAATGTTTCCAAAAAACTAATTGATTTGAAACAAATAGCTAATTTATAATATAAAATTTTCACATCCTATGCTCAAGAGTACCACACATTGTTTTTTTTTGCAATTTATTCTTTAATTACAGTTATTTTAAAACTTATTTGCCATAAAATTAATTCATATAATACAATCTGATACAATTTACAATTAATCTGGGATGACAATATGAGAAAATTAAAATAAACCTACACAGAGTGCCGAGTTATAATGGTGAACTATTTTTGAACTTCTTCTGCACCGCTGTCAAATTCTACGACCTAGTTTCGTTCGACGAAATTTTCTCGTAATTCTTGAAACCGTAAATTACACAGTTACTAGAATTACAAAATCGAATGGGATTATATATGTAAGTGATGACGTTTTAGACGAGGGAAAGTTTATTTTTCTCAACATATTAGATCTCCGGCTGGTTGGCAAGAAGAAACGCTGACCTTGCTGGATATAGATAGATGGTACCAATTAGTTGAAAAAGTCCAAAGTCGTGACCTCCACTTCATTTTTATTCAATTGAAAGGATTTCGAAAAATTGAATTATTATATAACGTTCATGAAAATCTACAATCTATTAATATATAAGTCGTTAAGAATTGAATCATTCATTATAAAATACATGATTGATGGATTATGATAAGAAATTTAAATATGTTTAATTTGATAATTAATTTTCTTTCAGGAGTACAAAATGAAGTGTGCAGTGCGAGAAAAGAAGCCGAATTGGTACGCCAAAAATTGTGGCATGTCGAAGCAGATCTTACAGCAACTAGATGCAGAAATTCACAATTACTTGAACAAATGGAAGCAAAAACTGGTAATATTTTCTATTTATTAATTCATCGTTGTCAACATATACAATCTATATAAATATTATTGAATTACTGATTCTTAGATGTGGATATTAAAAATAAGTTTAGTGTTTTCAAAAATAATATTAATAATTCATGTAACATATATTTTGTTTTGCAGAGGAAGTTAAGGCAGTCGAACAAAAAGTAACAGAACTCACCGAACAGGCGGCTAGACTTCAAGAACATTTAGACAAGCTTATTCCTGAAAACGAACGGTTGAAAGAAAAATATAAAATTCTCAAAGAAGAAAGAGATAGTGAACGAAAATTAGTCGAAGAGGTAAATTTATTTTAATAAGTCATTAAGATTTGAGAATTGTATAAATTTTTAGTTAAATATGTTGTTAAATAACTTTAGACACTAGCACAAGCAGCAGAGGAACGACAAAGCCGGGAAGAATGGTGGAAAACCGAGTTCGAACGATTGAGATCTCAAGGTGCAGAACGGGAGGAGCTACTTTTAGCTGATTGTGAATGGAAATTGAGAGAAGTTCAGCAAGCTGCGAGAGAAAAAGGTGCTCTTGCTGAACAAAGACTCCGGGAAGTGCAAAGACAAGCAGACGAGAGGTGTGCACAAGCGGATTCACATTTAGCTGAGGTGAAAATATTTTACTAAAAATTATGGTGTTCATTAAGAAAGACTTTCCAATATAATTTAAAAATATTGCAGTTAACGGAATTAAAAAGTTTGCAAGCAGAAGTTCTCCAATTAAGGCAAGCAGCTCGTGAACAACAAAGAGCTTTAAGATTAGCCGCTGAAAGAGCTTCTCATGCTGCACAAGCTGAAAGTGAAGCTGCTAGATTGAGAACGCTTCTCGATAGAGAAAAAAATGCACTCGGTGCTGCTAAAGCACAACATGCAAAAGTATGTTTGAATTTTCTAAATAGAGTTTTCAAACAGAATTTTCATTGAAAAATTTGATTTCAGGAATTGGAAGAAAAAGAAAATAGACTATTAGCGAGATTACAAGAGCAGGAAGAACGTTTAGAGAGTGAATGGAAACAGAAAATAATTACAGAAGAACAAGAAAGACGACTCAAAGAACAGACCGAGTCGTGTAGATTGCACGAAGATAAAATCAGAGAAGCATATGATAGGGTAAGTCGTATAATTTTTAAAATTTTAATGAAAACTATAAATTGGATAAATACTAATATTTTTATTCACAAAATGCAGCTTGAAATATTAAAAGCACAATTAGCTAAAAAGGAAGCTCTATACGAGGAAAACTTAGAAAAAGAAAAAACTCGTGCAGACTGGGAATTGTTAGAACTCCGACGAATGCTAGATAAGACTGAAATCAAATACGCTGAAGAAGTTGAAAAATTAGAAGAAAAATATGCCAAAGAAACTGGTTAGTTTATTAAAAAAATATTTCAATTAATTAATAAAAAAAATCTAATTTAACTTTTGATTTAACAGAAATTATGAATGAGGAAATGGATAAAAAGATTAGAGAATTAGAAACTGCTCTCAGCACACAAGCGATGTCGGCTAGAACGACTTTAGAACTTGTAAAGGGTCAATTAAAGGCTGATCATTCAGAAGCTGTACAAAAACTAAGAGAGAAACATAAGTCTGATATGGGTATGTAAATTAATTTGCTGCTTATGATCCATTAGGTTACAATATTTATTAACTGTTTTATTTTAGAAAAACAATGGGACATATTCACGGCAGATAAAGAACAATGCTTGGAGCGAATGAAGGCAGAATGCATTTTAGAAAGTGAAGAAGAAAGAGAAAAAAGGGACAAGGAATTAATGAAAGATATTGAAAGTATTGAAATTTCTTTATTTTTGTTCAACTTAGTTATTTTGAATATGATTTAATTAGAATCGAAATGGTTTCAGATTTGAAAAGTGAACTGACTACTCAAGAGAACGATCTCGGATCATTAAGACACGAGGCTCGCAAAGCAAACGATGCAAGAGTAATAGCCGAGAAAAAATTGAGGTTGTTCAATTTACATCATGTCTTAATTTTACTCATCATGTCGAATAATAATTCATTTTCATCACGAAATTCATGTACATATTTCATACTCACTCGATCATACATCCTTCATTATCATGATTATTTTTTCATTCGCGATTTTCATACATCATTTATTAACATTCATTCATCGAGCTAACAATAATATAAAGCAGTGGGCATGTCAAATCTAGCATAATAATATTTTGATATGAAAAATCCATATCACAAAAATTGCGACAACGTTGGATAAAGAAAAAAATTTTTTTTTTCAATAACCAGATTTATATTTGAATTATTTATGATACTAAGTGTGTGAATTCCAGATTCAAACGAAAGTTTTTTGATAGTAACAATGGAATAAGATATTACTTTTTTATACCAAATACAAAAATTGATCTTATTGTATGACTGATGATCTTTTTGATCATCGATGAGCATAAATATAATGTTTTCTTCTAATTTTTCACTAATAATAAGATCATCATTTACTGTGAAAAAGTCAATCGAAAACTGTGAAAAGAAAACATTCGAGATATTCAATTAATTGGTAACGATGGACTTAGACATACAATATAATAAATCTTATCCGTAGCATGATTGAAACCTTCATTAAGATTTTGAAGTTCTCGATCTTGAAGATTGAGTTTGACTGCAAATTCTTGACTATGCTTGGTAATGACTGCATAATTTTTCTTGGCCACAGCTATCCATGGGCAACCGGAATCGGTGGGTTGGGAGTGTTGGCTTTGGCGGCGAGTGGAGCAACTGCCCCAGCCCTGCTACTGACATTAGCCCTGCTTATGTTGCTTTTCATACCTTAATCAACATGTTTTTCCCATTTACTCGACTCATCACATTACATATTTACATTTCATGTTTATAAATACTGTTTTTTGTCAAAATTTTAAAATAAAAGTTCCATTTAATGGTTTTTTCTGTAATACGTTCGTTCAAAATCTGCTTTTCATAGTACTAAAACATATAACAATTGGCCGTTCGAATATTTAATAACTCCATAGTTAGTTTATCGAAATGATCATCGTATTTTGTCGAATGTAAATACAAATTAATTCACTCACACCAAACGCTTTTTTATAACTCGTTTCATTTGTAAGAAAAATAAACAATTTAATACATTTCTTTCACATTGCATTTCTACTTTAATATATATACAAACATTGAGTCAAAAGGTTTGTGTTTCACAATTAGTTAATATTGTCGATTTGTCCATGTCCAATATAATTATAATTTATTATGTAAAATAGTAAAATTTGTTACTACAATGTTCCCATTTCTTTTCCTTCCTTTACCCAATGTGCCGCTCGCCGTCGCTACCTGTTGGAAAATCTTGGCATTTCTTTTAAAAACCAATCTGAAATTGGAACACACTGAAAATTTCAAACCAACAGTGAACTTCAGGTTTCAAGCGAAGCCCGTGAAATGGCAATACGTTCCGAGATAACTCGACAGTCCGAGGTGGCACAACGTGAGGCGAGAGAAACAATAGACCATCTTACCAAAAAGTGTGCATGCCTCACCAATTTGTAAGTATATTGAGTTTCAATTAAATCACACCGACTTAACATAGTATAATCGTGATATTCAATCATCCAGATTCGAAGATATGAGATCGAGATGGCAGCAAGCACCCGGCGAGGCTGCTCAGTTAAGAAAAGCTCTTCAAGATGAAAAAGCCAAATCGGCAGCTCTAAGAAGACAGTTAGACGCTCTTTCTCGGTAGGATACATTCCACATACGATTTATATTAATAAATGTTTTTGTTTCTGCACATTGCATTTTAACATTATATCAAATCACAAGTTTTGCGATAACGGGAAGATTGTCACTTTTTTTAACGAGAAAAAGCTCAATTAAAAAATGTATTGTGCAGTATAAGTATAAAGCGGTTCGTTTTTTTTTTAATAACATGGCTTAAAATTAACTCTATCAAAATCCATTGGGACATAAAAAAGATTATATAACATTTTTTTTCATGATTAATCTATTTTATATTTTCTCACCATTTGAAACCGCTATGAGACAGCGAATTGTGCACTTCACCAAAAAAAAAAAACGCCAAGCTTTTGACTTTTTAGGTGACTTTCTAACGATTTTGAATATTTTTATGTAGTGTACTTTTAATGATTAATATGCCGTACAGTTTATGGCACCTAAAAGGTTAAATGTCTATTTACATTAATTAATCAATATAATTTGAATCTTCATAGTACAAGATCTTACATTATTTTCTTATATCATGTATTTTTGTTAATGTATACATTAAAATATTAAGCTCTCATAATAATACTGTTATATAAATCAACAAATATATTTAAAAAACATATACAGCATTGGCCCTGTTTGTTAACAATCCAAATGTCATATGTATAAATTTGTCTTATTTCTAAACAAAAAGTTCCAATGTTGTATCACATTCAATTGGGATATATAATTAGTCTTTGGGCACGCACGAATTCTTCTCGACAAACATTTCGACAAATCAACTAAAAATTTAACGCCATTTTGACAAAATCATTACATACGTTATACCCTTACCTCGTATAAATATCTTTTAATGTACAAATTTGTGTATGTTTATTTCATTGGAAAATTCTTTTAAATTGAGGATGGTCAATCTATGTCATATTGCAATATTGATATGATACATCATAAATTTTTTCATAAAACAAATATGATTTTTTTAAGAATGTTTTATTAAATATACACTAGGAATTATATTTTGAAGTAAAACTTATATAGTTATATAACGATATAATGAAAAAACTATTTTTCTTCCAATAATAATCATTGTTGAAAATATATATGTTGAACTTTTGAAAATTGGAAGTATAACTTTATATATTTAATCGTTGATTCAATATTGGATTATTATCAAGTCTCTTTAAACGTTAATCATAAAAATCAAGTATAATGTATATGAAAGATAATTGTAACGATTAATATTTGGTTAGGTTGACGATAAGTTATACAATAAAATCCAATTATCGAATAATTTGACCTATAAGTTTTTACTAAAGAGCCAGTATGAAAAATTGAGAGTCAATATGAAAGATTGACTGCCCAAATCCAAAAAAAATGAGGTAAGGGGTAACAGATCCATGCACATTTTGATAATATTATAATTTTGTACAATCCGACATCGACCGAATCGGCTTTATATTATTTGGATGTTTTCCCCTATATGGCAGCCCGTATCAACAGCAGAAAAAGTGGAAGCTCTAGGAACATCTTCATTTCAACATCAATATCCGCCATCATCGACACACCAACCCAGCCATCTAACCCCCAACACACTCGCTTCAGTCAGATATCAAAAAAATATGTTATAAAAAAAGAACTTCAGTAAGTAGCTTGAAAAAAATAGCAGTTTGAGGAATTTTTTTTTTAATTTTTGAATCCCGAACGTGAAGAATTGCGTGTGACCTCCAAGACCCCCCCGTTATATTTAATTCAAAATTTTCTTTTTGTAAATTGTAAATAATATATGTTTATATGTTTATAACTAAATGTATGATTTTTTATATTAAATTTTTCATGGATTCGTAATTGAATATATAATAAATGTTTAAAAAAAATGAAACACAAGTTTATTTTTCTAATTGATCAAAAATTAAATGATATCGTTGATATTCTAATAATAAATGTTTTAAAATATACATTTAAAATTATTTGAAGAAATTCATCATCAGCATTTTGTGATTGTTCGAATGTGAACACTCGTTGACATTAATTAATATTTTAAGTCGTACCCTCAAATTAAATATTTTTAATACAACTTTTCTTTTTTTGATGTATTTTCAACTGTAAACGCTAATATGGATTGATCGAAATAACTCACTTATTTATATGAGCTTTTATTGAAAAAAATTGTTATAAGATTCAATTTTAGTATATATTTTTATTAAAAATATGTAACTTAAATAACTTTTGAAAATAACGGCTCATATTGTTTGTGGAAATTGTCGAAAACCGGACATGACTTTTTTGGAAAAAAATCAGAATACATGTTTTAAAATTGTTATGTTTATAATGCAAACTAATTGAATAACAAAGCACTTGAATAAACAAGCATGAAATGTTTATATATATATTTTTTTAATATTTAGTGAATGAAACATTGTGTAGTTTCTAATGACAGAATTACAATTTATTGTTTTGGAACGTTTTAGATGCAATTATTAAAATGTGTGCCGTGCGATTTATTATTAATGAATTATTTGAAAATAAACAATACACAAGACCCTTAGTTTAATTTTTATTTAGTTTATACAAAGTTTTACTAACATTTTGTATAGAATGTGTTTAAGAAATGCCAGTAAATGTCAGTAATCTTATGATAATATTTCTAGATATTTATATTTTTACATATTACATATTAAATTAAGGGTCTGATAGTAATACATTAAAACAGTGACAGTTTTTTTTATTATAAACTATACAAGTGATGATTCTTATTACAGTATAAAAAAGTATTTGGGTTTTTAATTGTTAGTGAAACTTCTGTAGAAAAGATAGTACAAATCAAAAATCAAAATGATTTAAAGGTAATAATATTGCAATATTTTATTTTCATAAAACAAAAGTACCGAACAATTTATTATTTTCTAATAATTCATGATATAACTAGCTTTAACAGTTGATCTCTCTGTCGGTCTGTCTATAATAACACTCATAAGTATGCTAAAAAAACTGTTAATATTTCAGGTTTTATTTGTCGATTCCAATTGAATTACAATAAAATTTCATGTTTTATTCCTAAAAAGACGTATATGTTACAATGAAAATATATTATTAATAAAATCATATTTTTTTTAATCACAAAAAAGATTAGGCTAAGTTTTTAAGTTATTAGGTTTTTATTAAATAAAGAGTATTTCGACGAGGGAATCTTCATTTATATACTGATTCCTTAATAAAAATATACTTTCATTGATAACACACTTTCACTGTGTCATATAAACAGAGACCACATGAAAAGTTACATTAGAAATCACAAAAATAAGAATCATCACGAAACACCACTAGAATAATACGGAAACTAGCATTTCCTACCAACTGACACATTAATTTCTCACACGAGTTTTCACGGCTTAAAAATATTTGGAGTGTTCACAAGGTATCGGGGCGATGAACAATCCAGATCAGTCAAATCGGCAATCAAAGCCATAGAGGATGTGTCAGGCTCGCCGGCAGCGGAGGACAATCCGACCTCTGGAGACCCTGACAAGCCGCAGAACTCAGCCGAGGCTGCAAAACCGAAGAGCAATGCCAAAAAGAGGAGAAAGAAACGATCCGTCAGTCCCGTGGATGTGTATTTGCCCCCAGTCACAGTTCCAGTCAGAATCAAGCAGTTCGATCAGAAGAGAAGAAAAAATTAGTGGCATACACCGCACACTAGTGTTTTCCGTCCAGTTTTTATTTATTTGTATATAGAGTTTGTTTTTGTATCGGTGGATTTGAAATTTCGCGCGATGACGGTCACCTGGTCTATATTGAACTGGATTTCTATGATTTATGATACAAAGTGATATTTGGATACTTTCATTTTTGAACATTGCATGTTGAATAAATATTTAAAAAACAATTAAAACTTTTTTTTATTTATTCAAGTCAATTTTTAAATAAGGAGTATCCCAAAATTGCTTTATATGTTTCAAAAAATTAATAAATTTAGAAAGAATTCTTTTTCAAACGAAAAACGATAATTATGTGAATAAGAAAACCTTTTAGTTGCTATGAATATTGAAATAAAATGTTTCAAAATATTAATATGAAACACAAATCCTATGTAAATATCCGATTGAAATGAAATTTCCCGCTTTTTTTAAAAACAAAAAAAAAGCTGTTTATTAATAAAACAATATAGAATTTTTTCTTCTCTTCGAATAACGAAAGAACATTAGATTGGTTTACATATTAAAATTTAACTTTTTTTTAATGCTTATTAATCGCTGAAATCTCGCTTTATAGTTAAAACTTTATTTTTCATGAATGTAATGTATGTGTAATTATATATTGATGTTGACTGAAAATGTTTTTTTTTATGTATTAATTTTTAATGTGAATTAAAATATAAAAAATAGCAAGATAAAATGTCATTTTTATTAATAAAAATATGTCATTTTTATATGATAAAAGTTTAAATTAAAAAAAATATATAAACCATATAATAAACATTCTCCAGGTTTTTTTGTACTCAATAACAAAAATTACCGAAAAAACTCTCTAAAAGCTATCATTTATTCCGATGCCTATTGGTCGTCATAAGTTGTCAATAACAGCTGCAAACCCTCAAAACAATTAATTAAAGAAATGAAGAAAATTTAATACTACCCCAATTTTATATGTTCAATCTACTTCTTTTATTAATTTTTATACTTAAAATAAACATATATTCATGTAGCGATAAAATGGAATATGAACACAAAACCAAACAAAAAAATCATTTCAGGCACATAAATAATTGATTATTTCACTTTCGAAATCCATAAGTGTGTCAAATGTAAGCTTTCAAAAGCATCTGTTCAAGTTCTCAAGAATGTACGATGTGAAATAATAAAAACTGCTTTGGGAATAAATAACATTGATCAAAATACTTTGAAAAATCAATTTTTAATTATAAAAATTATAATTTCATCATATTTTCAAAAAACAATAAAGAAATGTTGATTGGTAGTATAAAAAAATTATCGTGTAACAACACGTTTAGTTATGAGTCCATACCGTAAATTAGTGTCATTTACTCTCATTAATATTTTATATCCAATTCATAGATGTACAATACGTTTGTTACATACCAGTTAAAAAGGTTCATTAAATAAAAATATTGTAAAAAAATAGTCAAATATATTTATATAATATTATATTTACTAACATAATATGACAAAAAAATAACAATATTAATATATGAAGAGAAAAAATTAAGATTTTTTTATATAACGCTAACTAAGCATTTTTTTTAATATACAAATTTTAAGACTTATTTGAATTCATAAAAGTTTGCAATGTTTATGCAAATATATAGTCATTATGCAATTTATTAAATTCGATTAAAAACTTATTTATTAAATTAAATTAGAAAATTTTATTATAAGTGACGCCACTGGAGTAATTTTCTCAGCAATCACTGGTTATGTTTGTATTTCATCGTTTCGTAGTATAATTTATAAGCTCAATTTTTATCAATACTCGTTATTAACACAATTTCTTTCCGAGCTTCAACTCGAAAGAGACATGTAGACAAAATGTTGTATTTACGATTTGATTTTTTTTAAATCCGAAATGAAGTGTGAATTGTGTATTATAATTATTTTCTTAAGAGTTATTTATGCAAAATCAGCTATGAGAATCGGTAAGATGAAATATTTGAAAACTAAAAATCGTATTTTCCGAAATTAATCAAATATAATTCAATAGTATTACTCGGTGAAAATGATCAACCAGAAGCTTTGGGTTGGTTTGGAGACGCTCTCCGAGATTTCGAAGTCAGAATAACAAATTACGAATTCTCAAATAAAATAATTGCTTTGGACAGAAACAACGAAAGTGAAAGCTCCAGAAAATGTGAGAAATCATCGTTTGCTTTATACTAAATCGTAAATTAACTAAACATATCTATTATTTAGTATGCGGATTGGCGTCTCAAGGAATTTCCCTTCTAATAGACTTGACATGGTCAGATTGGGATGAAGCAGACACATTAACGGATCAATGGTCTATACCTCATGCGAAAACCCAAGGAGGATATGCAATTTTTATACTTCCAGCTCTCTTAGATGTACTGAGGGCGAAGAATGCAACCGATGTCGTTTTCATATTTCAAACTGAGAAAGGTTTTGATTGAGAAGGGTTTTTAATTGTCATGATGCAATTATAAATCAATTACAAAAGAATGAATTGTATTTTTGCAGATTTGGATCAAGTTTTATACAATATAGTAGGAAAGTCGTTGTTGAGGATTTTGGTTTTAAGCAACTTGACCGAAGGGCAAGCAGATTCATTGAATAACATGAGACCGATTCCAAGTTATTTTGTTATAGTTGGAAGCACACATTTTGTTCAAGATACTTATAAAATGGTTGTTTGTGATTCTTAAATATTATAAACCATATCTAAGTTTTACAAGTTATAAAAAAAAACTTTTATAGGCTAAAAAGAAGGAATTGGTTACTATGTCGGATAGATGGATTTTGGGGTTTACGGATTTGAATTGGGATCGTTTAGATACGTCTATTTTGGAACCGTTTACAACATTGTTAGGATTGACTAAATCTATTGGTTGTCAACTTAGTGATTTAGAAGAAAGTTGCTCATTAGAAAGAGATTTCAAAGTAAATCATACGTATTTTTATAATAATAATTTATATAAGAAAAATATTTATGGAATAAATTTTAGATCCAACTTCCGTTGGTAAGTAAAACTGTAGAACAAATAATGAAAACATTATTGGAAACAATGAGAACTCAACAATTCAATCCGATATTAGCCGATTGCGAAGCAATGAATTCTTCTGCGGAAAATCTGAATATCAATAACACAGCGAGAAGCATATTTCAAGAGCATTTACTAAAAAATACAGAATTAGAATCATCTTTATTTTTCTGGGAAAGAGATAGGTAAGTTGTGAACATTCTGAAGAATCCCATAAAATTGTTTATCTAATCACACGATTCACATTAGAAAAGGAATTACTTTACGGGGAAGTTACGAATTGCAAGTTGGGGACAAAATTAAATTAGACACTATTGCAAAATGGAAAATGGGAGAATTTCAAACATCTAAAATGAGTGTGAAGTTGAAACCGATAAAAAAATTCTTTAGAATCGGAACCACAATAGTAAGTCATTATGAATTATTAGGATACGTATAAATCTGATTATAAATTAATCAGGAGCGATATTGAAATAAAAAAAGTTAAATATCTTGAATCTAAAAACAATTTACTAATTAATATATTGCTTTTAGTCAATACCATGGACGTATCCAAAATTAGATCCTAGCACACACAAGCCGTTGAAAACACTCAAAGGTCAACCGATATATGAAGGATATTGTATTGATTTCATAGAAAAAATGTCACAGGTTCATTGTAATACAAGGTTTAGATTTTTTAAAGAAATGTAACTATCAAAAACTTTAATTAATAGGTAATGGATTTTGATTACGAAATAATAACACCCAAAATAGATGGGTTTGGAAAAAAACAGCCAAATGGGTCATGGACTGGAATAATTGGAGATTTAGTTAACGGCGTAAGTCAAGATTTAAGTCAAATTTATTAGTAAACATCAAAATTAAAAGAACTGAGTTTACTATTATGAAAAATACAGGATACAGATATGGCTGTCGCTGCTACGATCATGACATCCCAAAGAGAAGAAGTTATTGATTTCGTCGCACCATATTTTGATCAATCTGGTATTTCAATAGGTGAGATTCATGACTCGTTAACGGATTGATGTTTAGAATTAATATCGGAATGATTTTCTATAACAGTTATCAGAAAACCAGTACCTAAAACATCTCTCTTCAAATTTATGACGGTATTAAGAATTGAAGTGTGGTTGAGTATTTTAGCAGCTTTAACGCTGACAGCTGTTTTATTATCATTGCTGGATAGATATTCACCTTACAGTGCTCGAAATAACAAAAATGCTTATCCGTATCCTTGCAGGTATATTTATGTTAATCGAAATATTAAATATTAAATTTTGAATTATCTTTTATTAAATTATTATAGAGAATTCACGTTGAGAGAATCTTTCTGGTTTGCTCTGACATCATTTACTCCTCAGGGAGGCGGCGAAGCTCCTAAAGCGTTATCAGGCCGAGTGCTAGTTGCAGCTTACTGGTTATTTGTTGTTTTGATGTTAGCAACGTTTACAGCAAATCTGGCTGCATTTTTAACAGTTGAACGAATGCAGGTGAATATTTTTTATTGATTGATGACTGATGAAATTTGTTTATCTACATCTGTAAGTTACTTTTGTTGTGAAACTTAGCATTATTAAGTATCCATTTAGTAAAAAATAAGTAAATAAAGTAAAATGAAGTAGAATAATTTTAAAATATGATGAAATTCAAATCGAAATAAAAAAATGCATATTGAAATAAATTCCAGACACCAGTATCATCTTTAGAACAATTAGCACGACAATCTCGGATAAACTACACTGTAGTAGAAGGACAAACTACACATGCATATTTCATAAACATGAAACACGCAGAGGACACTTTATATAGGTATAAGTTTGCGTACAACAATTTTTCCAAACGTACTAATTATTAATCTTTATTGTTTTGATGAATAGATTATATAGTTTCGTTAACAAAATTTTCAGAGTATGGAAAGAAATAACCTTAAACAGTAGCTCGGATGAAACTATTTATCAAGTATGGGATTATCCGATCAAAGAACAGTACGGACATATTTTACTGGCAATAAATTCATCGCAGCCAGTCGCAACGGCAGAAGAAGGTTTTCGAAAAGTCAACGAACACGAAGATTCAGACTTTGCTTTCATACACGATTCAGCAGAGATCAAGTATCATACAAATACAAATGTTTTTTTTTATATATGAATATGTGTTTGAGCGAATTAAATAATTTAGATACGAAGTGAGCCGAAACTGTAACATAACTCAAGTTGGAGAAGTGTTCGGAGAACGACCTTACGCCGTTGCTGTACAACAAGGATCCAGATTACAAGAGGACTTATCAAAAATCATATTAGAATTACAAAAGGATCGATTCTTTGAAAATCTCACTGCTAAATATTGGAACAATTCGATAAGAGGCGTTTGTTTCGATGACGACGAATCAGAAGGAATATCTCTAGAAAGTTTAGGTTCGAGATTTTCTTAAATTTTATTATATTAGTCAATATTTCAATATTAATATAATATTATTATTTCAGGTGGAGTTTTTATAGCTACTCTTTTCGGACTCGCATTAGCGATGATCACTTTGGCTTGGGAAATTTTCTATTATAAAAGAAAGGATAGGAAAGTGAAGAACAAAGATAATTCACCTTTTAAATCGAAAGTTGAAAAATTGATGAATCAGAAAAGAATGAAAAAGTCACAAAAAGGTTTCATGAAAAAGAACGTGACGATCGGAGAAACATTTAAACCTATCGGAAAGTTAAAACCTCGAGTTTCATACATAAACGTCGATCCGAAAATTGCATGGAATCCTTAAATTATAGCACTCGAGTTTCACGTTTTCAAGCAAATATGCGATAATCAATAAAAAATTAGATTACACTTACGGAATGTTTATTCCATTTCAGAATTTCAATATGCACTAGTTTTATGCGAAAACTAATATTTCATTTAAGAAGGATAAATGATTAAATTAAAAGAATATATTGTTTCATATTTTAACTATTTATTCTTGTTTTATGAAATGATTTAGATCATTTAATGCATATATGCACTATATACTATTCAACAAATATTCAAGTTTGTATGCACAAATTATAATGTATAAATAAATATTCAAGGCAATGCATTTCTATTTTATTGTATGACTGCATTATTAAAAGTACACTCTTTCTAGACAATGTTCATAATGTGATCTGCCGTGAGCTACCGTTTTCGTAGCTATATCCTCAATCGGAGCGTCTTGGTTCAGATATACACCATCTTCAATTTCGAGAATAATATCTCTTACTTTTTTCTCGGCGAAAACTGCTAAAGTATTAGTTAATAGCAATTCGTTTTCACTCATATGAAGTCCAATACAATAGGCTCTGTGGAAAGTAAAATAAAATAAATATATATTCAATTGTATCGGGGAACATTTCATTATTTTCTTTACCTTGAAGCTCTGGACAAACTAGCCGTTACTGCATAAATTTCACTGGCTATATCGATCAATCTTTTCAAAAATCTTAAACAAATTGAAATATCGTTGAATATAATAATCATAGCTGTATCGAATCCGACTTTAAAAGAGTTTTAACATTTTTTGTAGTCAGAGTCGTAAAAAATCAACCGATTCCGACTTTTTAATTATTTTCTTTGATGTTTTGTCTAAAACCGATCGTTTTTTTCTTTTCGTACGGAATGTCTAAAGAACTGTTATGTTTCATTAACATATGTTTTATTCATATTTGGTTAAAACATCAGAGTCGGAGTCGGTAAATTTCAAAACGCACATACAGCCAGGGTTACAAATAAAAATTCATTATACCTATGTTCTTTGAAGACGTTTACACCGTGACTGATAAACACACGTTCGGTAGCATATCCCATTCTGACGACACAATATTCCAGGCTTTTAGCGGAAAACTGAAGCGACGGATGCAAGTTTTCTTCCAGATGCAAATCTAAATCGGGATCGTCATTGTTCTGCTTCCTGTCCTTGAACATTTTTTTCAAAAGAAAATTTGGATTAAAAAACGGATTCCTAACTTTCTTCACGTCCTCCGCATATTTACTAGCCGTATGTTTCAAAGCCAGCATACCGGCGTATGTAACTAACAAATCCGTTTGATCTTCGTTCAACAAAATCGATTGAGCATCCTGCGAATGTTTGAGGATGTCTTTCGAAAAGATATTCATACCGACTGAGTTTATCAATCCGTTTATACTATCGAAAGCATTGTGAGTCGCGTAATATTGACAAACACACGCTTCGACTTCAATATCGGAGTTTTCATAGCCGTCGTAAAGACCGGCCGTAAAATAAACCATGCTTTCGATAGCGTACAGTTTAGAAACGGCGTTCGAGATCGCCTTTTGGATGAGCTGATTCTCTCCAGCGGGAATTCCGCTGATATACTTTCCACGTATGGCAAGAACGGTATCTTCAATAGCATTCCTCAATACGCCTGCGACTATAGCGGCGACTTCGAGACGACTCATAGCGATCACGTCTCTCATAAACGGAATCCCATCCGATAATTGCGACATTTGATCGTCTTCAGGGACAGATCCTAAATGTATACCTTAAAAAAAACATGATTTAATTATTAGAAGGTTTTTTAATGTAAAAATGATCTATGATTTACCTGGCGTGTTCCTGAAAGAAATCGTTGAATCTGCCTGATTAATTATAACTCCCGATGCATTGGGATGTACTAAAAACATTTGTACCGGTTCGTTGTCAACACTGCAGGCGACGATGAAATATCCGTTTTCGCCGGATTTGCATATTTTTGTGCCGCTGATTGTCCATTCTTTTACGACGTTACAGCTGGCTTTGCAACTCAAATCGGCTTTGTTCGGTGAATTGGGAACTTTTTCTTGTATGCAAAGGGTAATGGAATGTTTCCCCGTAGTCAGATCGAACACGACTGCGTCTAAATGCTCTTGTGCGAGTCCGTTTATAACACTAGTCGTTCCTAACCAATGATTTTTGATATATCTCGCGACTTCTACGTTCTTAGAGAGTGTTTCTAATAATTTACAACGTTCGGTCAATACGGCTTCGAAGCCTCCTTGCGAATAAGTAGCGGGGATAGCTAGTAGTCGTGTGTTTTTTAACGTTTTCAGTAATTCATCGGATGTTACTTTTTCAGACATGATATTGTCAAGAATTCCGACTCTATGAGCCAAGTCTTCTAATGCGGCTTTGTCAAGAACTTCGGGGAAAGCCAACAGGTCTTTGTTGAAAGTGCTAGAGAATATATCTTTTAAAAACGGTCTTATCGGAGGTTTTTTTTTAAGATTCCTAGGTCCCATGTTTCGTATTTCGAATTCATATGAACTTTCTTGCAAGCCGGACTGAGCTGAAGAATACTGGCGTACACTGATTAGTCTGTTCAGATAAGATCTGGATACTTTTTTCAGTTTGGGATTAATGTATTGAAATAAAAACGTGTGACGTGCTAAGCTATTCATTTTCAGATTATAAAACAATACCCAAGTATGAAGATGACATAAGGTCAATACATAACCTCGAAGTTTTTATTATTAGTACTAAAAAGTACTTTTGTTTGACCTTTAACGGAGAGATGAAAACAATTTTTTTTTTTACTTTCTAAATTATCAAAAAAATTGTCATGAAGGCAATGTATTAAATAGTGGGCTGGTTTGTTATGAAAAAAACGGTGACCAGACGTTTGCTCAAATCACATTGGCGCAAGCTAATAATGATTTTTATATTAAACATCGAACAAAAAAAGAGTATTTTGTATTATGTAAATCAAACCAAAAAAGCGCCGCAGGTGAAAAAATTTTTCCAAATATTTTACTCGATCAAGCTGTATCACCAAAAACTATTATATCAATTTACTTAATTTCTACTATCAGCCTTTTTTCTTTGATTAATTTTTCAATATTTCTATAAAAAGCAATTGTAGAAGGAAAACAAAATGCCACCTCAGACGAAAATTTTCTTCAAACATCTTATTGTTAATCAAACTTGTGACGGTCGTCACTCAGTCGGGTGTTGGTGTGCTGACTGCGACCCCTTATTAGGTCACAGCCCAGGTGACACAGG
>JAOXNN020000021.1:166115-182243 GCA_028571205.2 Hydropsyche betteni | reverse complement strand
GGGAGGGTGGGATTCAGGAAACAGATCCAGAGAGGGAGCGATGAGGGCAATAGCCCCCCTCCCGTTGATCATGTTTTTTTTAAATTTTAATTGAGGCCCACGAATTATTTCAAAATATGAAAATTATTGGCACACCAGTCAAAAAGTTTATGATTCTATAATATAAAATTATAAAGATTTTGTATTTATTTAACGAAAAAATCTGAAAAACTACCCCCCTGTAAAAAAATCCTGGATCCATCCCTCTAAAATAAATACCCGTGTTACCCTAGGCGGTATAAACCCTAGCTACGCCCATGTAGAAGAATAAAACAACAATACATTTATACGAAACGAGCTTTCGAGCGATTTCACGATGGACAGTTTAGTATGCAGTTACGAAAATTTTAAGTCCAAAGTCTGAAAAATTGTGGAAAAGCGGAAGATGATGCATTTGGGCCGCGTCCCGGAAACGCGGAGGGATCCCGGAAATCCCGATATTATTCATCGAACCAGCTGAAAACCGCACGAGTATGGTCGTGATTCAGAAGTTTGCGACCGTCGAAAGTGGCGGGAAATCTTGCGCGAACTTTCCCATTCGCGATCTCGATCGATATTTAATGGGTATTTTCGAAGAGTGGAGTAAATTTGTGACAATTTAGTTCTTGGAGTGTGTCTGTGAACATTACACTATTGAAATGGAAGATCTAGATGTTGATTTAAAATTAAAATTTAATTTTATAAATTTTAGATAATGTTTTCGATTTTTGGGAAATTTTTTTGAATGATATATTGACCTTTATCGTGAATTGATTATTTTCTATTGTAGTAAAAATATATTTTTACTATAAAAAAATTGTATAGATAACATTATAAAGATTCCCATGTCGAAATACGCTGCATCGAACTTTTAACTTTATAAAAAAAATCTAACCTAACCCAATCCAATCTTTTTTTAAGATCAGCAAAAATATACTTTCACCGGTAATACATTTTCATTATATACTTGCCTAAATATAAATATGACTTATCCGGGTATTAAATTGCCAGTAGGATAATATATGGTGAATCGGTCGAATAATTTTCATTAATTTATTCCACTTAACATGTTTTTTTTGTATATTTTATTGTGAGTCAGCTGAATTTGCATAAACCACTATTTTTTCAATACAATTATAACATTTTATTTTCTGATTAAAATTATACATAGAAAACTAAAATTTTTAAACAAAAATTTTAAATTAGAATCAGAAAAACTTAATCCAATTTCTGGAACAAGTTGTTGATAAACCAAAGGTCAATTTGAGTTCATTGATTTCGAAGGTAAGCATCAGCCAGATGCCGCTCATTCGTAATTGGTTTTGCCGGTTTTTTGCAATTATATCAATTGATTGAAATTGTAATTATTCAATTTTTGCGAATATGAATTCCAAAGAATCAATATTTATTTTTGTTTTCGACGTCTTTTGAAGACTTAACATGAAACAAGAACAAAAAATACAATGAAAAATGTGCAAAAAATTATAGTAGTTGGCCTTAAATAATGAATACTCAGTGAATGCGAATTCTGATAGAATGGTGAATAAAAAATAGTATTTGATTGAATACAATAAATTGGCATTTTAATTGATTTATAATATAAATTTACAAATGTTAATCATCATACGAAGTTTATATATCACTTGTAAGAAAAAAATGTTTCTGATGTTATAAAGAGATCCAAAATTTTTATTACGTCGTAACGTTTAAAACAGATCGTCCTGGGAATAAGACGTGAATAGTAAACAATTTTTTTCGTTTTTAATATTTTAAGAGAATCGTGCTTTTAATTTGTTTTCGATTTGTAGGTTGACTTGTTAAATGTTCATATTTTTTTGCCCCATATTTGCGTGTAATTTCTTCATGTGAGTTCAAGTCTAAACACAACAAAACAAAAGTCACAAAAACCATCAATTCGACTTTTAAAGAAGATATAACTATAATAATCAAAAAGGTATTTGCAGACGGTTTATAAAATATCATTCAGGGAATTTCAACATTGGAAATGAACCCCTTGGTTTCCTCAAACTTTCGTCAACGATAAAAATTTAAGGGACATCGTTTCAAATAATCCACAAAAAAATATTTGGAGACTATCACCAAACATTTGACTAACATAGCGAAGATGTAAAAATACTGCTTCTGCTTCAAATAATGCAAGGCCTCATATCACTTTAATAACGGAATTAAAAATTCAAAACATAAGACACCTGCTTATTCTCCTACTTATTCTGTCTCCAAAAATACAGAATTTTATGAACACGGTAGATGTTCGTTACCAAAGCTTTAGCTGAAGACTCTTGGTATGATTTTGATAAATCAATTTTGAAAATTAAAAAAGTTATAGCGTTTTGTGTTGCAAAAAAATCAGGTATTTCAAAAATTATACATAATAAATTGATTCCTAGAATATGAAAATCAATAATCATGTATGTACTTGATTATATTAATGTAATCTCTTTCATTCATTAGCCATACCACATGTAGTTTAACTTCGATGTTCAAGGTTAAATCGTTGGTTTTAAAAATTCCATGCAACAATTATTTTTAAAATAACTATGTTTACTATTATGCGATTTTTACCATCTATTGACCATACTACATATAGCTTAACTTCGATGTTCAACAAGGACATTCAAAATTAAATCGTTAGTTATAAAAATTCTTTATAATAGCTATTATATTTATAAAATAACTATAATGGTATGATTATGTAATCGTTATAACCTATTGACCATATTACATGTGGCTTAACTTAAATATTCAAGGTTATGAAAATTTCATGTAAGAACTATTATATATTCAAAACGATCCGCCGAATAAACAGTTCACTTGATACTAAAAAAAATATAATCAATTCAAAATTCACACAATCTAACGAATTTGTTACGCATGGGGGATGTTCGACGAACTGTGAAATATGAAAAAAAAAAACAAGTTTCGTTTATATTTTCAATATTAAAATATTTAATGTAAATTTATATAACAATTATTCGTTGATTATATATGAATATTATTATATATAATATTTTTAATATAATTGAAATATTCCTCCTAGAGCATTAAAACAAATGTAAAAAATCGAAAAGTCAGAATAAAACATAGCTAATTACAATATCGGGTTTTTCAAATAATACAATTTTTAGAAATTCGAAAAGACTGGTTAAAAATGGAATACGTTTTCGTTATAATTAATAAAAGTAGGTTATTTATGTAAATTTTCAGTCAAAAATAAACAGCATTTAGTATTTGAAGCAACGAATCATCATTAGATAACTTTATGTATTATATTTGGCACATTAAATATATTACATGAAAAGCTTATAAAATTCTCGTATAATAATGTGCGACAAGTTTTAACTCTAAAGAAAAAATATAAAAGGAATGTAAGTCTTTGGAATATGGAAGTAAAATTGATAAGACAAATCCATGTACGAGAAACAGTTGAATGTTCACTACCTGAAAATTCCTTAAATTAACCAATGTTAACCTCCAAACTTTTCATTTTGAAAGTTTTCTATCTCGTCTTTTTGATGATGGAAAAGTTGAGAGGTAAAAACTATGAGATGAAAATTGACAGAGAGAATAATACGAAAGTGTAAAGATAAGGGGTAAAATCTATGGAGGTGAAAAATATGCAAGGTTAACTTTTTAGAGAAAAGGACTAACTAAAAGGTGAAAATTCGCAGGATGAATATTATGAGGATGTAATATGGAGGGAGGGGTAAAAACTCAGAGGGTGAAAATATGCAGAGTTAAAACATTTGAATGAGAATGACTGAAAACTATTGAGTTGAAAATAATGAGAGAAAAAGATGAGTAAAAACTATGAGGTGAAAGGATGAGGAGTAAAAACTATGGGGGCGAAAAATATGAAGAGTTATAACCTTTCAGGAAGAAAGAGATGAGGGGCAAAAACTATAACTATCAATACAGTGGCGGCTCGTTCTAAAGGGCTGTGGAGCTACAGCCTTTCCTGTATAAAGTTTATGTTTTGTTTTATTTTTAATTCTTATATTTGCGTTTTACAAATGTATAAATGCAATACATATTTTGATTCTTGTATGTGGTGATGATGACGCTTCCGTATTTTGTATGTGAGAACATACTATTTTCATTGCTGCAGCCCCTTTATAACAAATTTTCACAAGTCCCCACTGGATTAATATTTGTTATGGGAATTTTCAGGTAGCGAACATTCATGAAACCTTGTGAAACACTCACGAAAAATTAAATATTCAAATATAAAAATGTACATAAATTAAAGAAGTATATTGAAAGTAGAAAGTTTTGTGTGGTCTATTAGCCTCTTTCGACTTGTAAAAAAAAAAAATAGCATAAAGTCGATTATGTGCAAAACTTAAAGATATGCCGTTATTTTTATAAATAATATAAATTTAACATGATTCATGATTCGAGATATATTTTTTTACTTAAAAAAATCTGTAAAATTCTTAATTATTATAATAAATTCATATTATTTATAAAAAGGGCTATTTGAAACAAAAAGAGTGTATCAGGTACGTTCATATACATACAATGTTGCGTTCGTAATTAACTGAGATTAATTATTAAACAATACTATAAAAAAAAATATATATAAAACATCATTGTTCATCGATTACATGCTTGTACAAAAAATAAAACAGTAAAATATTACAACAGGAAGCAGAGATTCACAATAATATTTCTTTTGATACAATAATATAAGCTGCTCGTTCTAATATCGATTAAAAATAAATAATTTTTTGGAATGTTGACACTCTCCTAGCGACGTTCACCACCTAATTAATTGACTTTGCGCATTCTATTCGGCTATTTGAATAGGAATGTTGTTGTCGGGCACGAAAATGTGAGCCGCGTTCTCCTGATCGTCGATCACTTCCCGATTCTCGACTTCTATCTCCTGGCCATTGTAATTGTTCTCTTCTTCGGAAATCACGTTTCCGGGAGTGGCCGTGACGACGCCATGGTCTTCGGACTCTTCCCCATCTATCACCTGCTTGTTTCCGGATATTTCTTCGTTGAGTTTAATACCGAAAGTCTCGTCTATTTCCGAAAGCCGCTTCACGAGGTTGTTACGGTCTTCTGAGGTCCAACTCGCGAACCAATCGTTGAATAATTTCACCTGGAAATGTTATAATAATTAATACGAGTATTCGTTTAGCACGATTTTGCTTTAACAATTTTTGTTTAGTTGAAAAAAAATAGTTTTTTGATGAAATTTTGTTTTATCGAGATACATGTATGTAAAGCGTATCTATGCCCTTTTTTGTCTATTAAAAAGACAACTAAAGAAAAATGATATACAATAACGACACCGGAGGTGGAATATGCACCAATAGTTGACCATCTCTCATAAAAATGTAAACTTTAAGGTTTTTATAGATAATATTTTTTGAAAAGAGTGTGATAGATAAGCTACAATAAGTAGCCCTTCTGAAAGATTATCATCTTTAAAAATCTTCATTTTTATATTTTTGCAAGAGATGGTCAATTATAGGTGCAATGCAGGTGCAGTTCCTTAAAGAAACATTCAGTTTTAAGAAACACTTAGTTTTTTAAAGGCCCTGCGAATCATTTTTCAACAATTTTCAATCCCTTAGCAATACTAAAAGTGATAACGAAATCTCTGATACAATTTCCACAATAACAGACAAATAAGTTTCTTTAATTTCTATAAAAATACCTATCTCTTTCTTTTTCATAAATTTTTATAACTTGTTTAACATGATTTCGTTTAACACAACAATCTAGCGGAATGCATTAAACCAAAAATAGCTTTATGATGAATACTCAATATTGTAATACCAAAATATTTTACAAGTAACTTACTCTACATTGAAATAGATTCATCGGTTTATCTTGACAATTGACGGAGCTCATGGCGTCTACGAGTCCGTTTACGTAAGCCCCATTGGATACGATCTTTTCGGCGAGGATAGGCAGAAAGTCTTGTCTTTGGAAATCGCTCCATTCTTCGAACCATTGGACCATATATTGGAATTGGGAGCTAACAGATATCGCAGGAACGGACATTTTCAGATCGTGATTTTGCGTCGTGTCCTGAAAATGAAAGTATTCACGATTGTGAAATGTTGGATAAAAAAACGAGGAAGTGCTAAACGAAATGGCAAATGTGAAGGTTTTAAAATGTTAATGTTTTGGTTATGATTATGGACAGAGTGGGTTGATTTTTGCATACCTAAAGTAAAAAAAAGTTGGCGTGGAAGTGTTATTGTGTTCTTTCGATAAATGTTTGGATATGTTCAAAATGTTGAATTCATAAATAACATATTTAAAACAAAGAATAAAGTGTATGGATACGAATCGAAGACCAGCTCCAGCAGCCAAAATGAAGTGACAGCAAACCTGTACAATTAGACGTCAACTGTGGCCATAACCTTTAATTGTAGTCAATTTTTTTGATAAAATTGAATTAGTGGATAAAATATAACGAAGAGCAAAGTATAGATTCAAAATTAAATTAGGAAATTCGCAAGTTAAAATTTAGCCGTAATGTGAGTAAAATGAGTAAATAGACACTAGAACACAGCGTCAGGACACTGAAACTCGAACTTGAATTCGAACTGTAATTTTTTCCATCAGGTTTTCAGTAATGATTCAAAAAAAATCTACATATTTTGGTTGGGTTCCAGTTATCGGTTTTTGGTTTACGATTTTCACTTTAACTCCGAATTTTCGAAAAACACTCACAAAAACCAACTTTCCCAAAAATTTCTAAAAAAAACGACAAAACTAAAAATAAAAATATTTGAAACTCATTTTTTTGCTGAACCGAAATAAACCGATATTTTTTTCTGGTTCAGTTCCAGTTTTCATTCCGGCAAAATTTTTGGTTTTTAGCGGATTTCGGATACGGTTCAGTTCCGGGGTAAAACCCTGAATAAAACATAGCGACAGTTAATCACACAATACTAGAACACTTCGATAGTAGAACATAATCGTTGTGTTCTACTATTCATGCGTTTTACTGCCGTTGAGAACTACTGTCTCTGTGTTTTAATATCACAGTGTTCTATTATCGTTTGTGCTAATGTCAAGAACTAAAGTTATTCAATTGAATTTTTCACACTGGCAGTACAGAACAGTTTTAAAAGTTAACTGACGTTGTAGCTGTCAGCAGAGGTTAAATCGTTTAAAATGCCTAACGTGAAAAATAATCGACACAACAAAACTTGTATAAATGTTGACATCAATTCCGTTCTGACATCAAAAACTTGCTCAAGTATAATAGTGGAGTTCATAAAACTTTTGGCATATCAGAGGTTACAAATTCCATACAGCTTCGAACGTTTAAAGTATGTTGTGGAAAGAAAAAAGACTAAAAACAAAACTGAAGATACTTTAAGTGAGCCTTGGCACTCGTCCGCCTATTTTAGAACTACTTCGACTGCTTTAGACGTTTTGGAATCTATATTCAAGGTATATCGATGTTTTTAATCGGATAATTTACTATGCTCTGAGAGAATTTAGTTTCATTATAGTAACTATACCTTTCAACCGATTTATAAATAATATAACGATTATTGTATAGTTATGAAAGTCACAAAACAGTCGTTTATGGGATAGTTAAATATAGTATAGTTAAATATGGTATAGTTAGTTACGGTAACAATCATATTAACTGTTAGAAGATTGTCATATCTACATCTAATTTGTATTAATTTCAGAATATTCATTCCGAGTTTCAAGAAGAAAATATACCCCAAGAAGTATGCATATTGTTAGGCCCAAATATTTTATGTGCTAAGGAAATGTATAGAATAATCGTACCGAAATCATTAAAAGACCACTTTCATGAAAACCACATCAAAGATTCGCAGAATTTGATTCATTTTGCTCTAAGGTGAACCATTTTTCGTTATACTTTCATTATTTAGATCGTTTTATTTTACTTTTCTATAAATAAAAATGATAGTAGTCGATTCAAGATTAAAAACTTGTTTTTCAGATATTTGGTATGCTCTGAAGAGTTGAAAAAATCATTTTATTCACCGTCAACTTTGACAAACTTGTATGTTCTTATAAAAAAAAGTGCAAATGATTCAGACATAGATGCTACGTCTCAGCAACTTACATCGGAATTTTTTCTTCCTTTAGATTCGTTTAGTGTCCCTCCGAAAATACAAGAAGTCGTCGTCAATTTAGAATACGAACACGGCATTTCTTCGAATACTAATTGCTGTAAGAACATGAGAATTTTTAACGATTGCAGTGAAAACTCGCCAAGTGAAGTGATCAGTGATAACATTTTCGATAACAAGGTTGACTTTTTGGATCCAACCGATAACTGGTTTCAAGCTAACGTCCATTTGAAAGGATTTCATGCTAGTTTTGTTAATGGTCAATCAATATCAGATTCTTGGACAAAATGAAGTGTTTCAATTTTATCGATTACGAAATGTTGTTTTTTTTTTTAACATGAAGTATAATTTTATATAAACAAGATTGTTATGGATATTTTTCTTGGTGTGTTCCGTTATCAGGTTTACATAATTACATGTTAATCATGTTGGTTTTATAAATAAATCTATTATTGATCTCTTATAAAAATATATCAATTTTTATTAAAATAATTCCATTGCAATGAATATATAATAGTTTAGTTTTATGATGAATTAAAAAAAATATATTTTTTACAATGAAATACATTTATTTTCATTGTATTTTTTCCACTTGTTATATTGTGCACTATTTTAAATTAATGTAGAGAATTTTTTGATTTGTAATATTTTTTTGAAATTGCAAATTTTTACATATAAAATATTTTCTTTGGCACCGTACTTAAGTAATGAAAATTTTGTATAAATTTATTTTATCAAAAAAAAAAAAAGATTAATAATATTGTTTCTTATCATTCTCTGTATATTTATGTGCCTATAAATTTTCAATCAATTTTTGTATAATATTTTTGTTTTACTCATTTTATATTTGCTGGATTCCATATAATTCATAATAAAATCATATTGATAATATTGACCTTAAAATGACCCTCATTTTATATGAAACATATACACTTTCGTTATTTTCATTTGAAATACATACAAAAATATTTTATTAATACAAACTTGTTTCATTCAATTTTATTCCCTATTACATTCTTTTCAAATTCATGCTGTTTAATGCATAGAATATTTTAGAGGTTAGTTGTGTTTGTGGAGCCGGCGATTGGGTCTTCATAAAAAGCTTGGCTTTACGAGTTATGTATAAAGTCACAATATGATATTAATATTTAAAACATATCGATAGAATGTGTAATGCATTATATATTTACAATGACTATATAATGAATCGGACAATTAGTGTTATTTATTCATCGTTACATATTTGAAGGTGAGTATGCATTTTTGATTACTAATTGAAAAACTTTAATATAATAATTTTTTTGTTTTTAACAGGTCCAATTTCAAAATGCCTCACTTGAGTGCTGAAGAAGTAAAGTTTTATAAAGAAAATGGCTTTATTAAACTTGGAAACATATTCAGCGACAAAGAAATGGACGAAATATGCAAAGAATATAATTTCATATTCGAATCCAAAAATAACGAAGGGATGGAAGCAGCATGGGGCGGAGACGAAATGAGAAAACAAGCCCGTACTGTCAATTATTCGGTGAGTAATAAATTTAATATAAATTCATAATATTTATCTAAAAAAAAATATTTACTTTCAGGTAAAATCTATCCATAATCTTCAATTCCACAGTAGCGTTTTTTCAAAAGTGATAATGAACGACAAACTTCTCAACGCTCTCGAGGACGTCATGAAAACGAAAAACATTTTATTGCATCATACCAAAGCTCATTTCAAACCACCAGAAAACGGTGCTCCATATCTAATGCATCAGGTTCGTCAACGATAAAGAATATCTGAAAAATCGATCGACTTTATGACCGTTAATTATTTTTTTGTAGGACTACCATTATTTTCCATTCCGGGATCATTCTATGGTTGCAGTGTTTATACACCTCGATGATACGACACCTGAAAACGGAGGCTTGTGTGTTTATCCCGGCTCTCATAAGCTTGGTCCTCAAGAAGACAAAGGTGTCGAAGAAAAAGGACAAGCATATCATTATATGGATCAAGTAAGTGTTTGTTTAGTAAAGTGCGGACTTTGTTTCAAGATTTGTGATATAACTGGTATATTCTAGAAAGTGTTTCCGATTGAAAAAGCTACTCCGATATCAGCGAAACGTGGCGAAGTCGTCATATTTTCATATCTCTTGATACACGGAAGCTATTTGAATCGTACGACTATACCACGTCGTATGTTCCTCATACAATTGATGTCTGCTGAAGACGAACCAGTCACCCTCGTGCATCAATCACCTGGACAAGGAATGGTGTTGAGAGGAAGGAACATGAAAAGAGAAGCCCTTATGGCTAAAAGATTTGATGCTTGATTAAATAAAACTTTTGAGTTTATCCGTGTTTTATTTTTCAATAGGATGTATATGAGCTGGATAAGTTTTTTTTTTTAAATATTATTGGAAGTTTCAGTGTTTTTTATAATACATAAGCTGATAGCTCTTAAAGAAATTGAATACGTAAGTTTTTAGTGATCATCGGGTCATGAAAGTTAAGCAAAAGAAAATAAATAAATGTAACATAGTTTAATTGAAAGATTTTGAGGATTCAAAAATATGAATAATTTGAAAAATCATCTTTGTCGATGAGGAAAATGTCCTAACTTTCTATAGCTTATTGAAAAAGTCTTTGTTTCTTTTCTAAAAAGGATTTAATATGAATTGCATACGATGACGATAATGTTTATAGAACTTGAAAAACTTATATATTGATAAGATAGTGCATCGTCATATTTTTGATTAACTAGTCAATTACATATAACTCAAGTTATTTATATTTGAAAATTATAAAAGACCAATTACATCAGTACATGACATCAACCTAGACCTTATATGCACATGTTTACATCATTCGATGAAAAATAAAACAATTTTTATCAAAAATCTAAATTTTTGATTTTGCCACAATCAAGCCATAGTAATTTTACAATTTTCCTGAACGTGGCGCTTCAGAATTTCACACACGAGCGCGTGTGTATGTGCGTTCGTGCGCTGTTCAAACAAAGAGGAGTCCTGCGAAGGCTGTGGCGCCGTGCCATTGAAATTTATTGCAAAATCAATAACTCCATTCGAATTTTCCGCCTCGCAGCGCGCATGCGCATAGTCAAAATGGCGTCTATGCGCGTGCGCGTTGCGCATCTTTCAGGGGTTCCAAATCGAATTTCGAGGAAATTTGATTCCGTTCCAATTATTTTGTTATCTAATTATTTCGGTAACGATTGGAATGGTTTGAAAGATTATCTTCATTATCATATTATATTTTTAATTGTACCGTATTTTTCAGCGTTTGACAAGTTGACTTTTGAATTTGAGTATTTATTTCAATGATTTAAATTTGTGTGCATCTACTGTGTATATCGTTATTCGCTAAACTTCGATGATTGTGGTTGTTTTTTATTATAGAACTGAATTTTTATTACGAGTTATCAGTAATGATTTTATTGTTTTCGAATCAGATAAGTATCTTTCGTACGTATGATTTTGCAAAATTTTCCATATCTATATATTATATAATAGTAATATATAGATGTCGTTAATATATTTTTAACAGAAACCATTTAAATAGCAAAAATCTTTTTTGTGAAAAAATTTCATGAAAATAATTCCAAATAATTATCAAAAGCTTTTAAGAGTAATTTTCATCACGTAAATCTACTTAAATCTGTATATCCTTGAAAATATAAAAATTAAACGTTTCATGTTTTTATTACAATTTAAATTTGCATAAAAATGCATTTTAACAGCCCATCATTGCAACAAGTTTCTACAACTGTGTCATTACCAACAAAATATAAATGATTTTTTTGATCAGATCTGATTTGGTTAGGTAAAAAAAAAAGAAATATCTTAAGTTTGTTTCCAATAAGAGTTTTTGGTACATTAATAATTTCATATTAGCATAAGATGATAATTTGTACTGGTTTTTATACGAAATCAACACAATTTTTTATGGCTATTAATTAAAACAATTAATTCATCAGAAGATCGATTAAACAAGAAAATTCTTGAGTTTTATTTTTGTGTTTCATACGAATAAGAAAACATTCATTTTATTGTCTCCATTCAGAATTTTCATGATCAGTTAAACTTTTTCGACTGATTCATTTATTTATAAACATAGCAATCGGTTTATCGTTTTCCCAAGTGCGTGATTCTCTAATATCCCGATTTTGAATTTGAAAGAAATGGTCACCTTGGTCATATTTAGGCATTCAATTCCATATTTTAAATGGGCACTTTTAGATCTAACTAGCTGAACCCGGCAAACGTTGTCCTGCCAGTCTGTATTATAACAGCTTGTATTTACAAGCTGATAGTTATTGTGTTTCATTTGAAAAAAATAAATTTTCGTAGTATTTTTAATAATCAATTTGATATTAATTATTGTAAGTATTGTTACAATCAATACGCGGCGCCGGCGTCGCGCTCGTACGAAAATTTTGTTTTTATCTTAAAATAGTGTCAAATCGAGTTGCAAAATGGATTTAATGATACATAAATCTTCTCCATAAAAAGTACATATGTTACAGTTTGAGTGTCCACTTCGATTGTGCACGAACAAACTAGTCGTTTATTTACCTTCTAAACAGCTCTAGTCCAATTGTTAGTGTGGTACGACAATTTAAGATATTTGCACTCAGATAACACTCTTATGCTAAGTATCAGTAAGGTGGAAATTGGTATGTCAACTAATGACTGAAAAATGCGCGTAGTGTCTATCCATCGTGTCAGTTTGAGCTTCGAGAGTTTGTTTTGAACACGTTTTCACAACTCAAGCTAAAACGCAAACCCAACCTAACCCAAGCATGATACTTATCACGTCTGTTTTTAGTTTAGACGCAATTATGTCTAATTGTAAGTAAAATTAGACAATTGACATCTTAAGAAAAATCGATAGTTTGGGTATACCCAAACTAGTATGGGTATAAATAAACAAAAGTGAACACTTGACCTACGACATATACAAACATCCATTTTTATATATAGATGTATATAATACAAATATTCTGTTGCTTTTAAAATATTTAACAATCAAGTAAAATTCATAATTATTTTTAAAATTAAAAAGGGTCCCCATACGTTTCTTCTATAATATTTCTAATAATCTACTGCTTTGAAACATATTCATCACCAATTCTATCAAAATATAAAACTGCAACCGCCCAACATCCAAAACGCCAAAGATCCCACTCACCAACCCACTTATAACTCCCGATTATAAAAGGCAAAAAATTAAATGGTCAGAATTTTAATCATATTTTGGTTAAAATAAAATGATGAATTGTCAGAATAGGTTAAGCTAGGTTAGGGTTCAATATAAATTCTGACAAAGCCAGTTATAATTCTGACCATTCAATATTTATTCTGACCTTTTCGATTGAAATTCTGACCAATCTATTTATATAAAAATGTATATATATATATTTGTTTGTTTGTTTGTTGCCGTTTCACTCCAACACCGTTCGACCGATCGCCATGAAAATTGGCATGTATATGTATTTTTTTATGGAGAAGGGCTTTAACATCATTAAAATAGGGTGACCATTTTTCCCGAAACCCAAAACGGGACGGTCCGAAAAATTAAATTAAAGAATAATTTGATTTAAAATTTAAGTCCCGAGCAACACCGGGTACTATCCGCTAGTAAATATAATATAACAAGAAAAAAAAATTTGCCAGGCAAATTATTTGATTTTATTTTTAATTACATGCTATAATATAAAATTAAAGTAATTTCCATGAGGAAAAGCAAAAATAAATTATATTGTTTACTGAAACTGAGTTTATTGTACAATAGATTCAGATAAAGATTCACCGAAGAGTTTTTTTTTTTAATAAACTTAAAAAAGAAAAACAATTCAATTAAAATATACTTATGTCACGATTATTTAAAAAAATAAAACCTCTCACCAATCTTCCGGTAAACGGGTTTTTGATGATTGTGAACTTCATACAATTTGACGACCTCGTTGTCCTTCGTGGTGGCCTTCGCAGGACAACGGCGAGGGGGATTCCTCGACCGACATCTCCAATATGTGACCTTTCCGTTGAACGTTACGTTCTTTGTGTAAGGATATCCGTTTATCAGCAGTATGATCGATTTGCCGGCATTAATGAATTCAGCTAAAATATGCAAACATATAGAACGTGTTAATTAGTGGCCTTAAATAATTTATATATATAAAAATGGATGTTTGTTTGTATATAGTCTTTTCACTCCAACACCGTTCGACCGATCGCCATGAAATTGGCTTGTATATGTATTTTTTTGTCGAGAAGGTTTTTGTATGATTAAAATAGGGTGATTATATTTCTCAGAACCCAAAACGGGACGGTCCGCAAAAAAATTTTCCCCGCCTATATAAAAAAAATTGTTGCTCGTTTAAAAATTGTGACAATACGCGGCCTGCTTTATGTTTTTGTTTTGATGAATTTAAATTGAAAAAATAATTTGATTTAAAATTTAAGTCCCGAGCAACGCCGAGTACTACCGCTAGTATTGTATAAAAAATAAAATGTGTAGATTTTCTATTAAAAAAAAAACGCATTTCCAAAAGAATATTCAACAAATTAATCAATTAATTAAGAAAGTGTAGATTTCAACATAAATTCTAAATTTTGAATAGATTCATATAATCAGCTAATTATCATTGGCTACTATTTAAATGGTCAGAATTTAAATACGATTTTTGTCAGAATTTTAATTCCATTTATCAGAATTTGACATTCGTCAGAATTTAAACTTAACGGTCAGAATACATCGGTCAGAATAAATATTGAATGGTCAGAATTTTAACTGGGTTTTTCAGAATTCATATTGAATGATCAGAATAATATTAATAAGAACCCTAACCTAACCTAAACTAATTTTATTCTGACCGTTTCGTTATTAAATTCTGACCGTTTATTATTTTATTCTAACAATTCATCATTTTATTCTGACTGTTTTTGAATAAAATTCTGACCGCTTAATTAGTAGCCATTATCAGTGACATTTTATTTTAAATCCTAAGAAATTTGGTCACTAAGTATGCCGCGAAATTTTGGAAATATCGTTAGTGTGTCGCGGAAGAAAAAAGGTTGAGTAGCACTATTAAGCTGCTACTCATGATTAGATCACAGATCCTCAGGTGATGTTGAAGATATGTCTTTGGGCGAAACAGGAAAACTTAACCTTGAACATCTGTCCACGTGTGAGGATAGGTAGATGATCTCAGAGATTTCGCAAATGAAACCAAGGTTGCTCGAGCACAGCGTTTATTGTGCAGAAATGATTTACAGGTTTTACACATAGTTTACAATCAATAAATTTACATTCAACAGTAGTTATTTATAAGCAGGGCTTCGAACCGAATTTTTCGCAGAACGAAACCAGAACTGAACCGGAAAAAATATCGGTTTGTTTCGGTTCAGCAAAAACAAAATAAAATTGTGCATCGAATATTTTTGGAATGTGTTGACGTTTTTTACTAGAATTTTTGAAAAATAAGAGTACGGATTTTTATTGAAAAATTTTGTTTTTTTTTTTTTCGGAAAAGTATTTTTGGTTTTTTTTTTTGGCTTCTATTTATTTTTCTTTCGGATTTATTTAAAAATTGAATTTATCGGTATACTGGTGATTAGAAAAAATTATAGTAAATGAAGTTTTCGGTAAATCTAACATCCCTACTCTGAATAACACGTCATCGACTCTCACCATTACCAAAGTTTTTAACGCTTGATTAATTTATTAAGACAATAATACATATAAATTACTTAGCATTAACCTTCCATTTTCTGTACTATGAGGAAAAACACAAATGCGATTTCTCTCATGAAAACTTTTTAATATAATCGTTAAAAAAAAATGGGAACATTTATACAATTCGAAAATTTTGATAGTAAATTAATTTAACACAAATAAATAGGTATAGAAAAATATGGCACGCCGACCCAAGCGCAGGTGAACGAGAGCGGCGACAAATGCGCAGGTCGATAAGCGCGGAGCGACTTCTGC
>JAOXNN020000021.1:122771-156525 GCA_028571205.2 Hydropsyche betteni | reverse complement strand
TCTCTATTGACTTATGCAATACGTCGATTATTACGCAGTGGAAAAAATATTTAAATCCCCTATACATGTATATAATCACCGATGACAGATGTCTGTGTTTGTATGCTGAGGCTCTCGACTAATCGTTCCAATTTAGCCTGTATGCTGTTCAAATATAACGGCTATAATCGCTAGACGAGAACAGCTATAACGCGAGCTCCGAATTATAGTTATTTATGGTCATTATGGTCATTATAATAACGGCTATAATCTTATATTCTGGAGACATTTCGTAAGGGCACGGTTATAAAATATGTTTGCATATATTCAATTTTTGTCTTATCACATCACGCAAAGGCACAGTTATAAAATAATTTTGTATAAATATATTCAATTTTTATTTTATTACGTAACAGTATGGTTATCAATTCACAGCCGATGCTATTAACATCGGGGCTATATACTAGTTTATAATATAAATTCAAAAATTTTGTATGAATCTGATATGATTGAAATATTGGTTTTGATTAAAGTCGAAATGGTTTGTTGAAATAGAAATTTTAATTAAATGAAAATTGTTGAGGTAGTACATAAAGTGGTTGTGAGGTTAAATGTTAATAAGATTGTTTACGTAGTTGCGACATGAAGGGTTAACTTTGCCTCTACTTTGACCCAGTTGTTGAAAGAGAAAAAGGTCTTTGTAGGCATTTTCGAAAGGATATAGGCATTTTGGGTGTGTGTGGAAATATTTCTTGTCATTGAAGTTCAAAGGTTTATGAATGATGTAAGCTTTATCAATCACTTAAATTTTGACATTTATATCTATTAATTTTTAGATTTTTCTTTATAAACAAATACAATTTTTATATTTAAAACAAAATGATCATACTAAAGTTTGAATCTTTATATTATTATCATTTTTTATTTAATTATACATCGAACACGATATCAAAAACAAACAACACGTTTACGCAGTCACACCTCGCAAACGTTGCGACTTACTTATTAAAAATATTTATTTTACCTAAAAAAAGACATGATTCTATTCGCGTTTGTCGATCAAAAAAATTAAGATAAATGTCAGATTTGAAAAAAAGAATACATTTTATTCAAACGTATGTCTCACACGATGATGTCAACAGTGGACGCCTCACGGTGCCTAGATCGTGCAAATCTATAATTACACATTTTGCATAATAAATATGTGCTGTGCACGTTTCGAAAACGGGAACGCATCGAACTGTAATGTTCTCGTATACGCACTATATTATATTCGAAACCATGCCATGGTGTATATGGTGGATGTTTGAATAGTGGCGGGTCTGTTTGGAAAATTGTTTGGGATTTTATTGATGAATTGTGGAAGGAAGACTTGTTTGGATCAGTTAGAAGTTGAGAGGTTATGAAAAGTTGAAGGCTTGTTGAATCAGTTTGAAGTTCAGCGGTAAAAATTTTGTTGACGAATGGTTATTATTATGGTGTTTTAAGACAGGGGATGATTTTTTGTATTGAAAGTCTTAAATATGCCATATTATGGTCGAATTGATGGGGCATGTAGTGAAAATTTGAATGGTGGGATTGTAAAATTATTTGAATGAATTGTGGAAAATAAAACTTGTTTATAGGACTAGTTAAAAGTTGAGTGATATGAAGCTTGGTCAGTAAATATTATAATTGTGTTCGCAATTAAAAAAAAAATGTAATTTGGTACTTATATTCTTAACTCTTCATTACGTGAATTTTCATTTTTCGGCAGAAATTTTTTTATTGATTATTTTCAACTAAATACGATGAAGGAAGAATAATAATGATAAAATAATTTATATATAAAATTTAACTTAATAAAATAAACACATTTTAGAGGTTGTAGCAAATTAATAAATATATTTTCATCACGCAGCGGAAAATTTTTTGAACTAAATTTATCAAAAAGGTTTTGATTTGCAATTATCTACATGAGAATAATGACCAAGAAAAATATCCAAAAACTCATTTTCTCAATCATCATACAACATAACTTCTCAAACGAAACATTTTCATTCAAACATTTCTCACATCATATAAAAAATATAATATTGAATTAATCTTTAACCGAACCCTAACAAAGCCCGTCACATCTTATTAACCAAAAAACCACACATAAAAAAAAAACCTAAACAATCACATCGAATCCACGCCCCGATCCCGCCACTGCGCTCGCGAATTGAGCGGATCTGGGCGGATTTCCACCTATTTTGCGGCCAAACGGCGCGAATTAGGCCCGCAAACCGTAAAGTGTCAACCATGACAGTTAACAACTATTGTTGGTGCTTAACGCTGCGTATTATAATTGATTAGGTGCGTCCGTTGTTTTAATCTCGCGCGATTTCTGCATGTGCATTATCTCGATTGTGTCGACGTCAATTGGGGACGCGTTAATTGTTTCGTTTGAATTTATTAATGCGGTGTTCGGCTTGTTTCCGACGATGAAGAGTTCTGGGTTTTGTTTTCGAATTTTGTAATTAGAATGATTGTTTCGTGGGATTTGTGGTTCGAATGATAAAGGCGGGTCGATGTATAATAATACAATTTAGTAGGCAAGAGTTGATTGAATATCAAATTATTTATATATGAATGTCTCATATTGATCAATTTAAGGGCTAGAATAGACTACTATTGTATACTAGTATAATATATAGACCCGATGTTAATAACATCGCCTGTGGTTTTGTTAAGAAACAAAAAACGATAAAATGCGAAAACCCGATTGTGTGAACCCGAAATGTGTGCCTAATTTGAATATTTAATTAATTAAATCAAAATAGTTCATTTGTTATTTGTTTGTGACATAGGCAATGCCAGAAACAGAGGCTACCCGATGCCCGTACTCAATTTGAATATATATATAATATTTAATTGATAAAAACAGTTCATTTATTACTGTCACAATTACGACATATAGGTAAAGCCAAAGGCAGTAGGTTATAAGCATCGTATTATAGACGTTAACTGTATATGCATATAAAGACCATATTCGCGAAAAAGTCGCGAGCGTCATCGAACAGACAGACACACAGATACACAGACGGACACACAGAAATCCGCTATTATATAATATATAGGGGATTATATATAGGGGATAGGGGATTCTTAAGTGAGAGAAAATTTGGAAAATTGTTTCGTAGAATATTAAAATTAGGGTGAAACTCCATGGTGAGGGTGAGTGAGCATTCAGAAGGTTGTGTTTTAGAATATTAGAACTAGGGTGAAACTCCATAGTGAGCTTATCAATACGTGAAAATGCCTGCTAAAAATACATGCTGACGCGTGCGCTTGTTGTAAATTTCATCCTTTATTTGAATTGGATTTTAAAAATAAAATTTGTTTAGGGCCAAAGTTCAACCATCTGTTTATGAATGAATTTTGTGGTTCTGAACGAAAATTTCAAATCCATGAATTAGATATCCTGGAATTTTCGAATTAAACCATCACATCAGTCATCCCCGTGTCTGTCATTTTACAAAACGGCCATTTTACACATTTCTCGATAATCTGAAAACAAACAATTTTTTCCCCTCGATCGAATCGATCACGCAGCTTATCCCCTCGAACCTAACGAACACAAAACTGAATGAAACGGTCTTTTTTACGACCCCACGGAATTGCGTTACTTTTCATTTTCGCCATGTTTCGTTATTTATTGCCATAGTAGCGCACATTTACATTGCCTGCCATCAATAGGCTTTCAGTCACGCCACTGGAATTAATTCACAAAAGCTCGTTAATAATTCAAGTATGAGAGTGTAATGCGAATTTATGTGAAGAATTCGCTTTTTGCGAAAAAATTGAACCACATATATACGTCACAGTCCAAGTGTATTTCAGTCCATGTATATTTGGAATACATCGTTAGGGGTTGAGTTGGGTTAGATAAGGTTGGTTTTTTCGGTAATTTTATTTGTTTTGATAGTTGAGTTAGATTGGGTTAAATATACATGGACTAATAATATACATGGTCTGCGACATATACATAATATTAACAAACTTATATATTTGTGAAATTGAACGCTTTGTAACAAAGTCTCAATGAAGCGTGCTTTGAAATATTATGACAAACATTTGATAATACAAAATTTTTTTGCTTGTGCTGTCAAAAATATGGACGATATACACTGACTCTTTAGTGCGGATCATTTAATACATTTATATCGACCAATAACCATCAGTCAATATGTTTAAATACTGACTACGAATAAGTTAAAATACTGATCAAAAATATGAGAGCCAATTTTATTAGTGTTTATGAAATAATTTTTGAATTTCTGCGGCTCGTATCGGAATCTAATTAACCATTAATTTGCATATATTAGCCGACTATACCATTAGCATATATCTTCGTATGATGTCAGATTTCTAGTGCATATGATAATCAATGAATCATGTATTCTGTCGAAAGGTATATTTATATCGATGCACGTTCGATATGAAAGAAATTTACGGATAAAATCAAGTCATGTTTATAAGTCATAAATCTTATTGAATTTAGATTAAAAGTAATGTTAATGACCGAAATTTTGATCGGATTTTGCTATTGTTTTCAGGATGCCTTCAGGAACAGCAGCAGCAGAGGCGGCTCCGCCTGCGGAGAATGGTGGAGTCCCTAAGACTGAGTTGCAAGAGTTACAGATGAAAGCCGGTCAGGTCACGGATGACGTAAGTTGATTCAGGCATCTACAAATTATCATAATTATCCTTTCGTCAATATATTGAATGGTCTTTAAGATTTTTAATATTAAACAATCTTCATGACGGTGTTTTTCTTGATTTCAGTCCTTGGATAGTACACGGCGTATGTTGTCATTATGCGAGGAGGTGAGTTCAAAGTTTTCTGTATTAGTTAAAGTAATATATTTGTATAAATTGGAATATAATTCGATATTTGTATAATAATTTATGTGGAAAAAAATTGTAATTAATAATTGGAGTAAAGACAATAAGTTGTGAGATCGAATCTTTCATTAAAAATTTTCAAAAATATGTGGTGAGAGTACTCTTTCTTTCGTTCTTATCAATAGGTACGTCATAAAAATATTGGGGTTCATTAAATTAGAAATATAAGATTCCAATAATTTTTGTAACTAATCATATCTTATGATATATTCATGAAAGAATCATATTCAAATCAACAATTATTACAACAATCAAATTAATCTCAATCCGAAAAACCGATATATTCTTGAATGAATTTGTCATATTTAGTATATTATGTGCAAAAAGTTTTCATATCCAATATATATATATGTAACGCTTGCTAAAATTACCGTAATTGTGCTTCGACAAAGTTCTCGTATGAAAACTTTTCGCATGTCTCGATTATCAATTGAAAAAAAAATTGTTGTAAAGTGTATGTTGAGGAGTTCCGTTCTCCTCCGTCTCAGGTTTGACACGCCCTTACATGCAGGCTGTGTGTGTGTCCGTTTATGTATGCATCGGTGTGCCTATGGCTGCCGTACCTGCTGCATGACAAATACATTAATGATGCTCTGACATTCTCACTCCGGGATCAATAATTGCAATGGACTAATTAACGAACCGCACCAAAGTTGACGTGACGAATTTTAGAATGTCATTGTGTATTTACTATGTGTAATGCTGAATTGTTGTAACTATCCATGTTCATATATACATAAATCTTAATTTTCGGTGCTAATTACCCTCTGATAAATCAAATAAATCATTTGCCGAATATGAATAGATTCCGTTGATAAGAAAATTTAATGCAGAAGGTAGATATCACTGGAAGTGCTAATCAGTATCGTGTAAATGTATATGTGTGTGTATATATTTTGTTTTGTAATGATATGTGTATATATATGTATGTTGACTGAAAATTTAATATTCGTTTCTGTATTATTTTTATTTGTCATACAAAATAAACAAGATCATTTTTTAAAATATACAAGCATAATGCATATGAATGTTTGTTGTACAAATTTATATTTGCATCGACGAGTCGAGGATATGTATACGAATGATTCATTATTTTGATTTATGTTGCGAAAGGTGTTCGAGATGAATTGAAGCTCGTCAGTGCTCGAAAATTATGGAATGTAATCTTTTTTTTTTTTTGTATATTTGCATGTCGAAGTTTTGGAGTTGATCGATTTAAGCACTGACGAAGCGAAATAGTCGAAATGTGAAAGTTTCTGTGTACGTCCCCGAACGAATATTTTGTTGAAGACGTGAATGTGTTTGTATCATTTGTGAATAATTTGGCGAATTAATATAACCGCTTCTCTTCTTCTTTCTGTCAGCACACTTTCGCCAAAATCAGCAACGAAACATGGATTCTTCAAGCTTTTGAAACCTTCCCCTTGTGTTTTTTATATTTAAAATTTGTCATATTTTTCAGTTTCCTCTCGTAGCCAGTGAAATGAAATCTTCAATACACTTACTACTATCTATACAATTATGTTACATTTATCTTTTAGAATAATGCATGGCTTTCCCGAAACGACGTATAGACAACGTTCGAAACCGTGCATTTTTCTAATGTTTTTTTTTTTAATATGACGAATGTGTTATTATGTGTGCTTTTACTAAACTATTCCAGATATTTCATGAACTGATAATTTCTCACTCTGGAATAGTGATTATACGATAATATACCTTTTTACTCTCTACCTTTCATTTATTCGTATCCATATATTTGTCCTTTTTGAAGTAATTTTTTTTCAAGATTCCAAAATGTTTTTCTAAATAGAAATTTAAAAATATTTTTTTATAAGATTCAACAGATCTATATTACATGTTGGAATTGAGAAAAAAATATTGATTTAAAATTATTGCATTTCATATATTTCATAAATATTCGTATGTATATGAGTTGACATTTTGAATTGAGATACATACATACTGCTTTTCATATAAAATTTTTTGAAACGAATAGTATTTTCAGATCGAAATCTTATCGTACGAACATAAGAGAAACTATAGCAGTGCGTATGTCGGCTGCGCCAAGCAGCATCTCATTTACTTCCCGATTCCATTTACTTTCTTCCGTATCACCTCTCTATCTAGTGGCTGCTGTTTGTTGTCTCTTCATCTATCTTTTCCTCACTGTATGTGCAATTGTATCTACGATAAATTAATGTAATCCCATTTCATTATAAAAGTGTACTTATTAATGTATTACACATACGTTATCATCAGAATTCTATTGATTGAAATGCCACATCATACCATATTACATGTCAGAAATACTAAGTCGAACTTGCTTTTGTATGTAATATGTCTTGATTTGGTATCGAGTATGAAGATGTATGTGTATTTAAGCATGTACACACTTAACCATCTATCTCTATAATACTCTATTCTCTGATCTATCTCGCGTTCAACAACTACTTGTCCACTCGATATGACCCACTGAGGAGCAAGCAGGTGACCATGGAGCAGGCGCAAACTCTTCATATATTATATTAACCATATCTACATATCCATTCACAAAATGAGTAGATTACATTTTTCCACTAGTCTTTTTGGTTGTGTGTTTATTTTTCGTTTGTGCACATTATTCATATTTTTCAGTCGATTAAGAAAAATGTGGACCTGAAACAGTCCGTCTGTTTTTTATTTTTGTTTGATTATCATATGAGTATTTTTTTTTCACACTTATATTCCACGAACATGTAAATGATTACTTTACCAAACTATATATAACAGGTCTGTCAAAATCAAACTGAAAAAAAATTATAATTAGAAATAATTGAGTGCACCTTACAGAGACTGTACTATTATACTTTTGACAAACAATTAGATTATTCACTCTATTCAGTTTTTTCAGATGATTTTATCGATGAGAAATGTGTTACTCGATTTTATCAGATATTTAGTAGATTAGTCAAAATTTCAAAATGTTTATAATCGCACTCTTATTGACTTTTGCTATATTCACTGAAAATTTGTTATATGCATGATTTTCACTGTTTGTTACATGACGACACCATCGTTCATACGAATTTTCATCCCATCTCACTATTATATTAGCAGAAATCATTCTCATTCTCATCTTTGATTCCGGTATTAAAGAAAATATGAATTTATTAGTTTTTATTATTTTGAAAGTTAATGTCAAACATAAAATTAAACTGCCATGCAGTCCTGCACATAATTGTTCTTCTGGTCGCAGTTTTTACAATATCTTGTATCACAATTATCTGCAAATTTTCCACAGATAATGCAATGAGAGACAATCAGGGGGAACGCTGCAGTTTTTCCACCTAAATACATGGTAAAATGTGGTGTCAACGGAATATTAATCACATGAACAATTTATCTATTCATTCTGCATATATTTACTCACTTATGCCCACAATTACTTGTATATACACAAGGTGGACAGGAGAGTCGGTTCCGGACGGTTTCCGAAGCGGCGTCAATGCTTTTGTCGTGCTATAATCATTTTTCCACAAAGTCCGAAGCGATCTGAAACCCACTGAATCTGTCCACTCCACCCACCATCTTATACTAACATAGATATGTCAATTTTTGTTTTTTTTTTGCGGCTGGCCATAGAGCAAGGAGGCCGGAATACGCACTCTGGTCGCTCTAGACGACCAGGGAGGTGAGTGATTCAACATATCATACATTTACAACACTACTTAAAAACAATATCTATATATATTTAATTTTATGCTGCCTGTATCTTGTGCCGTCAATCACCATCGTACAAACGCTATTGCAATCGGCCACACGAAGCGCCAGACGAATACCGAACCATTTTAAAACTTTGTTGCATTTAGTCATTACACACTTTATACTCTTCGTACGTTAAAGACACAAAGCCAAGGTCCACAGAAGGCTCCAATAATCCCGCAAGACACACAAAATAATTCTGATTCACGGATAAAACCAAGCAGAACAATACAATACAAGGACGATACTGCCAAGGTAGCTGCATGTATGTCGCTGTCACTGGTTATATTCTTAGTTTCTTGTGATGTGTCAATGAAATGCGGACAAATATCTATATCGCTTCTTAGTGCTGTGGAACATCCGCTAACCGACATCGACTGCGGATCCCGTCGAGGCACTTGCTCGAACAGTGCGTCGTTTGCTTTAGATTCGGAATATGACCAGTGTGATGTGTAATGCTTAACGGATGTTCTGCAAGATCGAGGTGCTTGCATCACTTCGGGCCATTACGGCCGACGCACCCCAGTCGCTTGGGCTTGTTTGCTCCACAACGGACCGTCTTGCGCATTATCTAGTCTAGCTCGCTTCTTGTGGTTGACTCGTGTCTTTTTCCTTCTTCGCGATTCGCCATTAATCTGTATTGATATATTTGAGACACTGTATATTGTGCCTGTAGTTTTATTTTTTGTATCATGTAAATCTTAACATTATTTGTTTTTACGTTGATTTTCGTTTTTGGTTTTGGATATTTTCTGTTTTATGGATGTGGTCATTATTTTAATGTGTCGTTTATAAGTAATTTTAAGTGTAAATTCCACACATAGTTAATAGTGGTTATTGGTTTTGATGCCTTTTGTTGAGGGTTAAAGACGATTCTGAGGGTTGCGGCACTCGACCGAGTGCCGCACCTCCTGATAAGCTACCTGATATACTCTCATGTATGTTCTGTGTATAGAGCGAGGAGTCCGGGGTGCAGACGAACCGAATGTTGACCCACCAGGGCGGTAAGAATAACAGAAGCGCACGCCGGTAGTCGATAAAACTATCAAACGTTTCTGTTTTATGTGTCTTGCAGTTTGCCAATTTTCTCAGCTCTATTACCGACCTTACTAACTGTTTAACTTGAGTGTTTTGATATGATCTCTTGTTTCTTGATTATTATTTACTTTCCTATATATATTATTATTATGATCTATATAAATGGGATATGTTAAATGTTTTCAATATTTTGTGTTTTTTATTTGGGGCGGACTTTTTTTCTTTTTGTTATATTATCAAGTTAGCAGCCCGATGGCCATGATTGTTTGTTGCAAAGCTATTTGTATGATATATATATATAAATTTATTTATCTTCAATATATCTCAGTTATGCAATATGGTTGTAAAGCGTTTCTTTGAACTATATTTTAAAGATAAGCATATTTGTATAGGGCGGATGTTTCTTTCTTTTCGTTCTATTTTTTTTTTATAAGGTTTTATTAATATAACTGTTTAGAAAGAAGAAATTAAATGTTTTTGACAGAGCTCAAACATCCAACGATTTGTTTGTTGACGTATGAATATGTCATCTTCTCCTATCCTTCCATCACGACATTATTTCAAGTAAGCGTTAATAAAAAAATAAAATTTCAAACTGCAATGTATTCGAAGTCTCTTGAAATAATGTATAGACCTGTTTTATGTATTTATTTGTGTAAAATAGTTCTTATTTTGAATTACAAATTTTTCACTAATGCAATTTGTGTTTTTCGATATTTTGATTTTGATTTTATTAGGAATGGCTTTACATTACTTTTTAATCAGCTTTTTGTTTTTTCAGTTAAGCATCTCTTATATTTCCGAGAGATGATGTTCCGAAAGCTCCTCATCCCTCGCCATACCCTATTATTTCTTTCGATTTGATTTATTAATTATTATCATTTTGTTAATTGATTTGGACCATCACCATCACTGTTTTGCACTGAAAGCTTTTCTAATATCGAACTCGACCGACAAACAGAACCGCTTAGAACTCGATTAGCCACCGTCACCGTATATTTCAAAAGCTTTCACGCGAAAACACGTATAATACATCCTCCGACTCTCCCACGTATCCCGCGTAATTGTATGGGCCAGATCTAGTGACACTGTTGGTGTGTTGTAGAGCCACGAGGTGGGCATGAAAACCCTCGTCATGCTGGATGAGCAAGGGGGTAAGCATCCTGACCTATGTAGCATAAAAAATTATCCATAGCATTTTTATTATTTTTGTTCACGTACAAGGTTTGGTGATATTCTATTTTAACGTAAAGTGCTAGATTCGAGGAATTTGTTACGATATTTTTTTGTTTTTGTTTCAAATATTGGCTGTAAACGATCAAAATGAATAACACCGAGTCTTTCAAATTTCGCACCTTGCTTATATCGTTTTATGATTTGTTTTCGAAATTTAAGATGCGTTTTCGTTTTAGTTGATTTTTGTTTTCTTCAACAAAGCTATTTTATTACGAATACTCATTTATTGTGAATTTTTCGTTTTTTTTTTATTTATTTTTATAATAAGTGTTTCTATTTTATATATAAAAAAGCTTTGTTTTTCAACAGCACATACTAGTTGATGGCCGCTTATATAGGTTTTTCTTATAAGGGATATCACTATTTTATTCTGAAACTCTTCTTACAACGCCCACCGTCCAGCATTTACTTTTGAATATTTCTCGGATACAATACAAATTTCAATATCCCGATTCACATACACGACAAACACATCAGCTGCTCGACTTGCTTCAGAATATTTATAAGCACTTAAATAAACAATAATATTTAAACATGGGGTTTTTTTTTGTTTACGATACGACATTATTAAGATTTTGTTTATATGTTTTTTTAATTTATTTTTATTTTGAAACATTACAAATGGCACATAATTACAGGTAAGCTACTTCAATCAATACAGTGAAAACATTAAATTATTTTATATACAATAATAAGTAAAATGGTTCGTATTCATCATTCGTTTGATACATCGGTCTCTGTGTATTGTTTTGAATATACATCGACATATTTTTAAAGTGGCTGATACGACATCCATCGTAAACTGAATATTCAAAACATCTTTACTGATAAGCATTATAATCCTATTCATCATTCTTATCGGTACATTTACATCACATTAAATATAAGTGTTTCGAAATTGTTGAATTTTTTGTTTATTTATTTTTTTGCTTTTTGAACATGCGTTGAATCCGAAATTTTGATTTTTATGAAAAATTTATTTTTTAAAATAATTTTTTCAAGGTATTTAGATTATACAAAATTGTTTCTTAATTGTAAATAAGGTTTTTATTCTGAAAATATTAAATATTCCCTTTAGTCAAATTGAATCTGTCGTTTAATGAATTTTAAATGTTTTGATTATATCGAGTTATGAGCCAAAATTTAGTTCAGTGACGTAACGTCGACTTTTGAATACAAAAGGTTTAAATTTCGATTATTTTAGATGAGTATTCTCTAAAATTTTGATATTAACGTTTTCTCCATAGTAAATTGTCTTCAAAATTCTCAATTTTAAACCATCAATTATTTTAATACATTATCGAGATTCATCGAATGTTTGAAAAGAAAAAAATCCAAAAAAAATCATTCAGCAAATCCAAAATACTCAATATTAAAAAATGAAGAAAATATATATATTCAGGTACTTTCCACACATTATCACACATTTCAATTATAGTAAATGCTCGGTATTTCGATTATATATCATCATAAGCAAAATTTTGTATTAAAAAACTTTGAATACACTCAAAACTACATAGTACGAGTAAATCATGTTTCAATCGCTCTATTATTAACACGTGTCTTTCCACTAACATTTTCATTAGTCACTTAATCCAGTGTACTGTGATTAATCTCTCTGAAATGTGTTAGATGCGCAAATAATAGCGCTACTTTTGCTTTGTTCTTCAATAATGTGTGGTGAATGCGCTGGAAACATTAATATTAAGGTTTGCCGCTTTATGTCTAACTTTGATATTTTATATTACGTGATTATTTCATATGAAAAAACGGGACCGTACGATTATACAATACAATACTCTTTTATATAACGTAAAAATATAATAAACATTATTATATATGGATGACGGTACCGTTTTTCTATATAAAATCTCATTTGAATAAAATATTTGTATTAAATTAAAATCGTTGATATTTTTTTTGTAAATTCCGATCAAAAAATGATATATTCAGATGAGTAAATACAATGATTGAATGATTCGTTGATTTTGTGTTAAAAAAAAATAATACGGTAATGCACCAGTAATTTACCATCTGTTAGAAAAACGTAAAAAATAACTTTTTTGCACCCTTACCAAAAAATTACCATTTTTGGAAACCTTTTTTTTTACATTTTTTTGACGCATGGTCAATAACCGGCACATCGTCAACCACTGGTGTATTACCATAATCATGATATTTTATAATAATAATAAAGAATCATTCAATTATATAAAAAATAAAAATATATTGAAATACAAATTCTTAATTGAAAGTAATAATTTTTTTAATTATTGATCTTTAAATAGTGAAAATTTTCAACTTTGAATTAAGAATCACGTTATAGTATTTGTTTTAGACTGATATAAATCGTTCACCCAAATCTGACCGATATTAATTTATTATTTTGTGTAATAATTTCTATAGAACAACTGGACCGCATCGAGGAAGGAATGGATCAGATCAATGCCGATATGAGAGAAGCCGAAAAAAATCTTTCAGGGATGGAAAAGTGTTGTGGTATCTGCGTCCTGCCGTGTAACAAGTATTATTACAATATAAATGCAATAAAACAATAGTTTTTAAGATTATTTAAAAAAAAAACACGCGACATCTTTTAATTCTAATTGCAAAATTATAGGAGCGCTTCGTTTAAAGAAGACGACGGCACATGGAAAGGAAACGACGACGGCAAAGTTGTCAACAATCAACCACAAAGAGTAATGGACGATCGCAACGGAATGGGACCTCAAGCGGGTTATATCGGAAGGTTAGTCGTCTTTAGGTCATGTCGATTTATGCACATTTTTAATGCTTATTATTAAATTTTTTTGTGTTTAGAATAACAAATGATGCCCGAGAAGACGAGATGGAAGACAATATGGGTCAAGTGAACACAATGATTGGTAACCTTCGTAATATGGCCATTGATATGGGATCCGAGTTAGAGAATCAAAATCGTCAAATCGATCGTATCAACCGAAAGGTACGTTTTGCAGTTCACTCTCATTTTTCTCATTCTTTATTTTCATGCTTATGGTACTGTTGTATTTTTTTTTTACTATCCAACATTTCAATCGAGCGAAATTTATATCGAATGGATTTTTAAACGATTCGAATAATTGTCGTTGTGATGTTGGAGTCGATTCTTAGTCATTTGCACCTGTTATGATTTTTATGTACACTAAGTGTTTTCGTGATCATGGATCTGATGATTTTTGTAATGATAATTTTTCAATAATGTCATTTATGCGAAAATTCAATCTGTAAACATTTAGACGTGCATATCATACATTATTATTATACGAGGTGACATGATGTACAGTTCTTTTTGTTCATTTTTACATTGGGCAACCAAATTGTTTGCTTTGTGTTGATCATTTGCAAAACAATTATTTCATTGATTGCAATATCATGAAAAATATAATTTTTGTATTGAATTTAGCGATATCAATAATGATTTTACGAATTTTTGCTACTTGAAAATTACTAAAACGAATTTTGAACCCCAAAAATTGATCCCCATAGTTTTCACCCCGCATAAAATTCGCTCCCATAGTTTTCACTCTACATCTTTTTAACCCACATAGGTTTTCATCTTTTTTATGAGGGGTGAAAATGAGGAGGGGTGAAAATTATGCAGGGTGAAAGTGAGTAGGGGTGAATGTGAGGAGGGGTGAAAATGAGTAGGAGTGAAAATTATGCAGAGGAAAGTAAGGAGGGGTGAAAATTACGTGGGGTGAAAGTGAGTAGGCGTTAAAATGAGGGGGGGGGGTGAAAATGAGGAGGGTGAAAGCTATAGAGATCAAAATTCGTTCTTGGAATTTTTACATAAAAATTAACCTAATATCCATTTATCCGTTTCGGAATTAATGCAATCTTGGGAATAATTGTTTATGTTTCATTTTCGTATTTTACTAATCCAAATCATTGTACATAATAATGATAGTCAACAATAATACTCAAATTTTCATACTCAAAATGTAATCATGATGATCATTTAAATTGTATCGACTTGTTTCTTTCATAACTCATCAGCCTTTTGCAATTTCAAAAGGTTGAATTATTTTCATACAATTGACTATCTTTTGCTGTTTTATTATTCATTTATTAATAATGCTGAAACATGATCATTATTTGTGAACGTTTCCATTCATTTTCAAATATCGATAATATAAATACATCCCTGAACTTGTTTATGATAAGGATCATGTTTTCCGTGCACGATTTTATTTAATCCATTTATATTTGTTATTAAGAATTTACTGATCATCATCATTGACAATCAAATAAGTTTTAATTGACAATCATAACACATCTTGTTTCAACGTATTCCAACAATTTCCAGATATTAAAATCTATAAAAAAAAACATACAGGAATGTCTACGCAATGTTTATTCATCACATGTGGATTGCAAATGATTTTTAAATACTTTGAGCACGTTTTATGGTTACGCAAATTATTTTCGCATTTATTTGATTTCCAAATTTGCTTTGTAGAATATATTATGCTTTTATATATATATTTTTAATGATGATATGTTTACAATCAGTATTTTCAAAATACCCAATTCAATTTTACATACACGCATGTAACAAATCAATACTCACAATTGTAATGAATACGTTGGAACTAATTCAACATTCTGAAATTTGTGCCCGTGATTTATGAACCGATTATATTATAATAAAGTAAAATATATGCGAACTCAGTTACCTACCGATCAGTGAAACGCAAAAAAATCGACTGTACTAACAGAATAAACATTGTGTACGATATTTACTGGTCGTATCTAATTCATTTAACGATCATCGACGGTCATTTTCGACATTCTCATTTAACAAACTCGTGGTTGCGTTCTTTATCATCTTAACCAATACATTGTCTGGATCATTAATATTAGTTGCCATGGTGTTCATGAAAATAGCAAAATACAAAACCAACCATAAACTATTGTCTCAATAGGGTGAATCGAACGAAACAAGGATAGCCGTGGCCAACCAGCGGGCACATGATCTACTCAAGTAACTCTTCACCACTCCGAGTGCGCCGAAGACGGCCAACATACACAATTTAACCACTTTACCATTTAATGTTTACTTCATACCGCTTCCACATACATTATCGTTTCTGGGAATGCGTTACGATAATTTCATTTCAATTTCTGTATGTGTACTTGAAGGATTTTTCACTAACATGGTCGTTTGTTACGGGGTCATTGAATACGTTGCTGGGTAATTTGCTTTGTGAACAAGTAACGTAGTATTTATGTTTTCATAAATGGATAGTGTTATTTTGTATGTTACAGTGAAATCGTTTTATCAGTTGAAGTATGTTTTTATTATAGGGGAATCTGAACAGAAATAAAGATTCCCTTGTCGAAATACACTTTGTCAAAAAAAAACCTAACTTCAACTCAATGCAACCTTTTTTTATGACAAACCTAAATATACTTTTACTAATAATACATTTTCACTATGACACCATATTTTATTTTGAATATTGTCTCAAATCTGTCATTTTAAAAAAGAAATGTTTTTTTAAAATATTCTTTTCAATTCCAACTTAATATTTGGGTTAATTAACGACTGTCTTAATTTTTGGTGTTAGTCCAATCAAGTGATATTTTTATATTATAAGCTTCGAGAGTGTTGGAAGAAATTGTGCTATTATTAATTGTTAATTAATATATGATATAACCACAGTCAAATTTTAGCCCTTACATTATTTATTTAAAAAGAAAAAGAATAAATCGGATCAGTAGAGATCGATGTATTGATGAAACTGTACATTTCAGTTATATTACTATTAGTAGATGTAAGAATTTTAACTATTTTTATGGTGTATGTGATCAGCATCGGCGATGTGGTTGTTCGACGACCACGTGAGATAATTTGGTGCTGTTAAATATATATTTTACAGTATATATTGTTGCTCGCTTATAAAATCATTTATTTATTGATCGTTTAGATGTTCGCTTTCGCGCTCTGTTGATTATGTTCAATTTTAATATCGATCTCGACGGGGTGCTAATTTTGTAGCCATCTTTCCTTTGTCGAATCTCCAGAAAAAATTGACAATAATTTTTTTTTGTGTATAAAACTTTCGGCTGACATTCATTCTTTTCATTTTCCGATCATTCATGTTTTTGTATTAAAATTTCTGTATATATTTTTGTGTTATTAAAATATTTTATTTTGGCCAAGTGTATTTTTACTTTTGTCCTTAACGAACGAGTGTTCGATTTATTTTGATTAGTTTTAAAGATTTTTATATCGAATTATTTTATTTTTATTTTGAAATCTCATAAATTTTCATTATTACAACATGAAACAAATACATTGAAATATAAAAAAAAAAATAATACATTTTACTCTTACTATATTCCAACACAAAAACCAAAATACACTCTGAAAAACAAGATTTATTATATCGTAAGTATATTTTGAAATTCTAAAATATATTTTTCTGTGTTTTTGATGCAATTAGTAAAGTGCACCGCTACATTAGCGCAGCTCTTTATTTTTTTGTAATGACGCACTCCGATTCGATTTTGATTACCCAAATTATATATGAATAACACGGACTGTTTAGTTTATATGCTTCTTTTACTATCCCAGCAATAGTGAATTTGCATATTCAAAAGTTTGTATATGTTCTTTTTTTAATTATAATATAATAATATGTATTATAAATAGTATTATGTATCCATATTTAAAAGTTCAAAAAACGATAATAGTTTCGTTTCAAGCTTTCGAAGTTGAATCGTATATGTTTTTTCATAGTAGTTTTTGATATATGAAGATAGGCCAGTAGTATATTTTTTATTATAATTAAAATTCTGGGTATTTGTATGGATAATATTGATATTGTATGATTGAAAAATTTTTTCATATATTTTTGATTTATTTGAATTTTCAGGGTGAAAGTAACGAAACACGCATTGCAGTTGCAAATCAGCGAGCCAATAAGCTGCTTAAATCCTAAAGTGTTTTTTGAGGAAATTCCTTATTATTATATGAAAAAAACAAGAAAAAGCTCAAAGAATGAGTTTTTCGTTAAAATTGTCAAAGTATAACGTCTCATTTTTTTTAAACGATTATTTTTCAAAATTGTAAGAAATATTAAAAAGAATAAATAAAAAAATTGCTTCTAAAATAAAATTAATCTATTTATATTAACGAAAACGAATATTTTTCATTTTTGATTAGTATTTTTTTTTTAATTATTTTGTTAGTCGATATGTTAGGTTAGGTTTAACTGTCTATAATTACTTTTAAACGTTCTATTTGGTGCTTTATATGAGTTTATTTGTATGAACAATTAAAATTATTTGTAAATAATATATATTCGAAATATTCATTTAACCATTTGAAATATTCGAAAGTTGCTTCGTATAAACGCAGAAGAAAATTATTATACTAAATATTATTAGTTAGGATTCGTCTTAAAATTGATTGCAATTTTGCTTCATTGATCAAATCTTAGCACCAATTTTTAAAGATAGTCAAAATGTAGAGACGTGGAAAAATTGATTTTGTGATATGTATTGAATAATGGAGCTATACTTATTAAGTTACGAATTATGTATCGATCGTTTCGTTTGGGTTTTTAACCGAGATTCTGTTCGCAGGTAGAAGAGATTGGATTTTATATAAATGTGTATCGTTCAGTTATCGATCATCGTCTCAGATGCATTTTGCCAGTCCATAATTATATATCTTAGTACATACCTGTGATATCGTAAAGCAGCGAGAACAAATTATAATAATTACGAGGTTTCGTGGATTTTGTGTGTTCACAATTTACTTTCGGGGCGTAAAAACTTGTTACGATAGTTTCTTTAAATGTTTTTTTGTGCCAAATTCCGAAATTTTCTTGTTTTCATTGGATTTTTACGATTTCGCTGTTGGTTTATATATAAACTATTTTTTTTTTTTAATTTTCAACTCAAATTCTCGTATTTGAAATGCTTTTGATGTAATACTATAATATTTCCTTTATTTTTGATTTGTTATATTAATATATACCCTCTCACTTAATTTATTTTTTAAAAAAGGGTTGAAAATTGCAATAAATCATACTTTTAAAATTTTCTATTCTAATTGAATTGTTTGCTATAAAAATTTCGAAATAACACGTAGTTCAAAAGGATTGAGGATTTTATTGAAGTTGTATCTTTTAATAGTCCATTACGAGTGTGGTTGAAGATTGTGCCTATGAAGATTAAAAAAAATGTAGATTCAAATGGCAATTTTTGATTGATTCCGACATCTCGAAAATATTATATATATATATATATATAAAAAAAAATAGATTTAAAATATTTCAATGGCCGTAACTACTTATGGTTATAAGTACAGTCTTATTATTGTAGAAGAAGACTATTCAATTTTGATTACAGTAGATTTTCTCTTAGTCTAAAGACGCGATGACCAAAACGGAACGGAAGTACATAGAGCGGAGTTTTGCTTCTGTAATATGGCCATTATAAATAATTTTGGTATATTTATTTCATTAATATGAATAACTTACCATTTTTCAGGTATTATTATTTTTGTATATTTCAGTGGCACTGTATATATATTGTACACGTTTATCAGATTCAATATTATACAAATGTTTACGAATAGAAAGAACTAATTGATCAAATGTGCGATCGTGGTTTGTCAATTTTAGAATGCAACCGATCTTGCAATGGCTCAAAACTTTATTGGGACATTATATCTTTTAATATAAACAAAAATTCCAAATATTTTGATTGTATTATAAATCAATTTTTTAAAATTTCTCAATCATCCTAAAAGAAATATGGCTGAATAATAGTAAAAATAGGCTTAACCTAACATAAATTGACATAACCCAATAACATAACCTCAAAATAGTATTTTATTTATTTTTTAATTATCAAAATGCAAGGTTTATAAACTGAAAGGTCTTAATAAAGTTTTGTTTGATAATTCAGTCACATTTATTTGATTCTTTCTAAATATGCATACATCGTGAATGGTAAAAGTGCGTTAATTGATTTTGTAAAAGATCAGAAGTTTGTATATTATATGGCTTACTCATAATGTATATTTTTCATGAATTTCCAATTCAAAAAAAGGATTGAGTAAAACTTTCATTAAACTTAAATCATTATCGGAACTTGAATTTTGATAACAAAAATATCCTATTCCAATACAATAAATGTAACGTCGCAAAATAATTAATATATAAAAGTGACATATATTTTTAAAGACTTATAAAATGAATTGTTTTATTTTTACCAATTTGCTTCAACCACATACTTTTGATAGTTGCCGACTGCCCGTTTCTTCAGTGTTATAAAACATGTTTGTAATGTATACACAGGATTTTATTGTTAACGTTTTTATCATTGTTATTGTTATATTTAGTCTATTTAGATATATAAACCTAGTTCCATATAGTGTTATGTTTGTTGAATTCTGTGAAATGTCAATATTTTGCTTGCGGAAACGGTATGCTGTGACGATGAAGAATCAGATTGATTTAATTCAAATTTAATATGCTTCTGTAAGAGAAAATATATGCTGAAACGAATTGTGGTTCAATTCTGAAAAGAAAGGTTCATCTGTGTGTTTTGAAAATTAACTTTTTTGATTTATAACTAAATAAGATTGCTTTTTTCTATAATTGGCTCAAAATATATAAAAAAATTATCATAAATATATTCATATCAATAAAAATATTTAATGGTATTGTTAAAACATTATTTATATAATTAAAAAAAATACAATAGCATTTTTTTAGAACCGTTATCATTTATATATAAAAAACATGAATGTATTTCAAATTCTCGATTATTAAAAAAGTAAAAATTACTACTCCAACAATGCGTTTTAATAAAATGTAAATACTCAAAAAATGTATATTTTTTTTATAATTTTCTTTTAGCATATATTGATGACTCTTCATAACAAAAATTGCAAAAAAAAATGCGAAGTTTAAAAAAATTTTCTCCGTTTTCAATGTGTGGTATTACTTACCATCCCTTAAGTACTTTATGTGTATATATTACATGTCACCGGGATGATTAATTCCCGATATAAATATAATATAATAGATAAAATATAATATTTACAAATAAACCATGTGTATTATTTTATCAATCAAACCTTTCCATGTTAAAAAAAAAACATAATTGCAAAAATATGATTTTTATTATCAAAACAATTCACATATAGTTTTGAAATCGATCCACATTTAGGACGAAAACGCCTTTCATACAAAAAAATTTTTTTTTCTGAAAAAGTCATTTCAATTTTGACAAATTAACCAAATACATAGTTAATTTCAGTTCATTATAAAAAAATTATGTAAATAAAAATTACATAACACAATAATTACAATGAAAACTAATCTAATTTTTTATGACTAGTTTAAATTATTATGTGTTTTTATTCAAATTAATGAGAATTTTAATTTTAAAAAATTAATTGAAAATATTTGTACCTCACAGCACAATTGAATTCAGATATATCACAATATTATTGAAAACCCACTTCACCTTCAGCGATTCCAGTTTTGTTATAAATTTGCTATCAGCTAATGATTGTTAAAATAACATCACATTTGATTTACAAATCACTCGAGACTCATTTTTAAAATATAAAAATTATGTTAACTTGCTTTTATTATATGTTAACTTCTTTTAATATCATTATTATATACAGAAATCAAAGGTAAATAAAATACGTACTATAAGGGGTGAAACAGAACATTTCGACATGATAACATTCATTCATTTTTAAGCTTAAACTTGTGCTCACCGTGGAGTTTCACCCTTAATCATAATTAGTTATACAAAATTGTTTTAATATAAAAGTCGATGTCCATTTATAAATATCACAATGAATTTTTTTTCACTAATATAGCAAAAGTTGTCGATTACGGATGTTCGTGTTCATGAGCATGTACATGTTCGTGTTCATGACCATGGCCGTGATCGTGAGGAGCTGAAAAAAAGAAATAAAATATTATAACGGTTAAAAAGAATGAATATATGTATTAAAAAATATAATTACCTATGAATTGAAGCCCAAACATAACAAAGTATCCTATAATAGCCATACTCCATTGAAGAAAACCAGATCTCTCTCTTTGGAGTATTTCAAAGAATACCACATACAATAAAGTTCCACTGGCTAAACCTTGAAGAATCACAGAGGTAAGTCCACTAGCTGAAGCTCCTTCTCCTCCAACAAGAGCTAATCCGATTCCAATACCAATTGGAGACACAATAGCGAATATAAGAGTGTATGTAAATGATAAGCAAGGTTTTGTCTTTGCAGAGACCAGCTCTACTCCAACGCAAAAAGCAATAACGAGCTTATGAGCTGATACAGCTGCAAACATATACCATACTCTGCTCGAGGAAGATTCCAAACCGATCGCAAGGCCTTCAAACAATTCGTGAATGGACAAAGCAAGTACGATGAGGAGACCTCTGATCGAAGCAATGACAGGGTCCTCATTAGAATCAGCCACTGGAACGTGTGAGTGGTTATGATGATGATGATGATGGTGATGATGATGTCCTTTGGCTATTTCTATGTTGCTGTCCTGGCTTATTGTAGCAGAGACCGTGCTTAATTTCTCGGGATCTTTGGTAATCAGGTCTGCTGTGGAAATTGTTGGCATTCGATTATTGTTAATGCTGTGACGTATGCTCAGGGTTCGAACTAAAGCAGCGGAGGCTCTCTTCGAATTGTCATTTGATCTTTTTCGAAGATAGAGCTGGACTAGTTCTTCAGCGAAATACATGGTGAAGAAGCCGATGCTCATCAGTAGTGATTCTAGGTGGAACTCTAATTCTGGCAAAATATCATCCTCTGAAATTAAAAAAAGAAATTATAAATTGATTTTAAATACATTCTTTTTACATATTATATTATACTATAATAGTTTCCAATTAAAATATTTTTTCTTTAAAAAAAGTTTGAAAAATATAGAATAGATGTCTCTGGTCACTTGTACAAATATGCGAAAAATAGTTTTTGAAAAAAACATAGAGATAAATGTTTTAAAGAAGAAAAAATACCGTCAAAAACATATAAATAAATAACAATAACAAATTTATTAACCATTTAAATTAAATAAAAAATAATAATTTAATAACAAGGTTATATTCATTATTTTTACTTGAACAACTTCTATCAATCAATTTATTGTATTGATTCATTGAATGCACGAATATTCGCAGAAGTTAAGCGATAATCGACATGATCACTAGACGGACACACGATGACTTCATTTAGCAAAAACTATTATACTTTTCACTTCTATTACAGTCATCTTTTAAAGAAAATCAACGTTATATCAAAAATCCTACTTGTGAGCCTAAAATCTACTAAATATAACCATTGACAGACTTTTAATAGACATATGATAATCGAAACGATTCAACTTTTACATTCAACAATAAAAAAACAAATAAAACAGCACCGATTTATTTAAAACGATCGTCCGTTTTCTCCACGACCTCAACATGGCAATGATAGACCCTCGAATAGATGGTACCTTGCGGTGCCGACGACTCACATGATGAATGAAATCCTCAGTTCCTACACGACGATAAATCAAAGTCTGCCATTTTTCGTCAGACATGCGACCCTCAAATGTCAAGGCTGAAAGTTCGTCGTTCCGACGCCATATTGTGTGCCGTAATAGTTGGATATGGTCAATCGTTGAGTTGACCAATTGCGATGAATCGAATTCGATTCGTATCTGATTTCAAATATGTAAATATTTTCATCGCGAATGAAAGAATCGGCGATTGAGTTAGAAGTTTTGTGTCGATTTTCGTGTTAGGCGATATTTGATATGATCAATTGTCGATTTGACCGATTGTGATGAACCATAATCGATTCGTATCTGATTTCAAATATGTAAATATTTTCATTGTGAAAGAAAGAATCGGCGATTGAGCTTAGTCTCGTGTCGATTTTCGTATTGAGCGAAATTTGGTGTGGCCAATTGTTGAATATGGTCAATTGTGAATTGACTGTGATGAATCGAAATCAATTCGTATCTGATTTCGAATATGTTAATATTTTCATTAAAATGAAATAATCAGCCGTTCAATTTTGTCTTTGAGTTGATTTTCACGTTGAGCGGCATTTGACGAGGTCAATAGTTGGGTATGAAATGGTTAGCTCATATCTGATTCGAAATATGTAGGTACATATTTTTATTATAAATATTGGTTTAGAATCTTACCACGGGTTCTCAAAATGGGCAATGATTCAATTGATTTTGAGAAACATCTAAACTTAAGATTTATTTAAAATGTCAGTATTCGGGTTAAGTTTAGTTGGATGCGGTTAATAGATAAATATAAATAAGATAAAAACTACCTTTAGGTAATTCTTATCTGATTTATATTTAATAAAATTTAGTGATTTATATTATGTTTATTTTGAAAGAACTTTCTTTGAGTAGTTTTTAACAGATTTCTGAAAAATTCAATCGTTTAGTTTTATTTGATGTGTCAGTTTTAAAGTTAACAAGTGAAAATTAGTGTGGTCAATATATGGATGCAATCGTGTTTTTTTTTTGTATTTGAGCTCTATGAAAGGTAATTTCGTATTATACATACGAAGAAAAATATGAAATATTTTATATTATTTATCAGAAATCATATTTTATATTAAAAATAATGATAATAAGTTAAAATAACCCATTCAAGTATTAAAAGATCTTGTCAAGATTAACAAATTGTGATCAAACAAAGTATGTATATTGATATCTACAAATATACGCAATTGAAACTTGGAAATATTTCGAAATGAGAATTGCTCTAAAAACTACGATGTTTTGAAATATAATGACTCGTACGATAAAGAGAGTTTTCTGGAGATATCTCCAACGGAATCATAAAATGGTCGTGGGAATCCGATCAGACTTGACTTATCGTGTCTTCGGTATAACCTTCGATTGTTTCATTTATGAGATTTTGTAATCTTTTATAACTGACCGTTAAATTTAGGAACTAACCATATAAATATTCAAACTAGCTTCGCTAGCTCGAACCCGCTAAGCTTGGCTTTTTGGACCACGTTTTGTGGGCCCTTGTGAGATTTATATCCAAATTAATGAAATGATTCTCGAAAATAAAAGAATCTCGGAAAAAAGCATATCAGGCACCCGAAAAAATGAACAAAAACGATGATTAATTAATTTTATTTGACATTTTTTTAGTATATAAAGTTCCCCTTGCTCTATAGAAATATTTTTTAAGATATCTGAAGAAGCTTGAAGGTTCTAGGACTTTTAGTTTTTTTCTATTAAGGATAAAGTTTAATTATTAAAATAACTGTCATTTTTAAAATATTGATAAAAAATATAAATATAAATAAAATACTGACCCAATGAATATAAATCTTTTAGAAATGAGACTTGTTCTTTATTTGAGTATATTGTTTTGTGGTTTTAAGTGAAAATTAAAATATTTACTGTGCGATTTTCATTTCAGATGTCAAGTATATGAAATAAGTTTTTAGAAAATTTTTGAAATAACATTCGTTTATCACTACATATAATTTGAATAAATACAAATGAAAACAGACATTGAAATTTTCGTGAAAATACACAAAACATAATCGCAACAAAATATTACCGATTTTAGAAAAAAAATAATTCTAGACGAAATTAGTAAGTCGAAGTGCTAATGGAAAACTCTCAAGCGGTCAATGTTTTCATAACAGAGTTATTTAACCTTTTATGTTTTGCACATATGTTTTTAGGTAAACCAATTGAAAATGAATATAAAATAAAAAAGATCAGGGTGAACGTAAACGTAAACGTGTATGCAAAATAGAGATATAAGAATTTGTTCTCTTTCGTTTCTTTGGGTCATTAGATACGCCGCTATAGGTCTCAAAAAAATTCTTAATTAGTTTGAATACTAAAAAATCATATCATAGGGAATCACATTCATATAATAACCGCGCAATTTATCGCTCAACTTATTCGAAAAAATCCAAAAATCCTCGACTTTGCAATGGATCCATAACCTTGAAAGTTTTGGCGATTCGTCATCGTCAAATAGGAACGTCGACCTTCTTCCATCATCGAAAACTTTCTCTAATGCAACTTGTACCGTTGGTGGCTTTTGTTTGCTTAAAAAAAGGCGACGATTTGCGGCCATAGCCCACATCGAAAAATGTATCGAAAGACACTTTCGAGGTTCACGTGATTCGAACAATTTTGATTTATGTTAATGGAGGTTTTTCGAACGTGGAATATGCGAATTATCAGTTCGCGTGTACATCGATCATTTTGAGTGATTTATTTTGCAAAAAAATTAGGTAATTGCTTTTTTTAACATTACGTAATTACTTTTATAAAATTTGAGGTCATTGAACGTATAAGAACATTTGTTATTAAGTAGTTTTTGTTTTTGATCAATAAATCAAATATATTATATTAAAATGGTTGGTAAATATAAAAAAAGTCATTAATCAGTATGTAGGTATATGTTGAATATGTGTGTGGTCAGTTTTTAAACTGACGATTTTTATAAACTGATTTATAATTTGCCCACCAAATACGCATTAGAATATAAATGAACGAAACAAATTGACAGACAATCGTTATTATAATATATTTAAATAACGAACTTTGCGGAATTCAAATGAACGGTTTTAAGGTCAAAGTTTTCGCAGTGAAAAATCGGGTTCATTGAAAATGAACGAATGCGAAAAAAAAAAACAACAACTCATTTACGTCATCGCATATGTGCGCGAGAAAATTCGATTTTGGCCGTATTTTTGGCCGTAATCGATGCGATTCTCGAGCAAATGTTTGCCTGGTCAACAAAAACGGACGTTTTCACGGCTATGCGAAAATTTCTTTTTTCCTTATCCTCGATCAAACATATTATACAAATCGTGTTTTGGATATAAACAAATAATAAGATTGCAGATTCTGATTAATATTGAAAATTTTTTTTTTTTTTTAGAAATATTATATACAGTTTTGTGAATAATAACGGGACAATTCATCACGGATGTATCAGTTCATGTTTTCAATGACAAATCGAATTATTTTCAAGGTTTATTGTTTATTTTATTTTATAACAAAAAAATATTGTCAAGTTTTCAAATTTATATATTTTTTTAAACTTCCTTGTACAGTTATTAAATGTTTAAGTTTATAAATTTAATTGTATTAAATGAAAAAACTTAGAGGTGAAAATATGGGGGTAAAAAGGTGAGGGAAGAAAAGATGATAGATGAAAAGATGATGGTTGAGGGGTAAAAATATGGGGAATGAAAATATGAGAGATGAAAAGATGAATATTTTTTTCTGGGAATTTTCATTTACCGAATATTCGTGGCACCGATAGTATAAAAAAGTAAGTACAGTACAAATATTTGTTTATAGGTGGCAATAATAACTTATTATATGCGAAAAATTCTTTTTTTTCAAATTATCCACTTTATCATTGATTTCGTACGAGTATTTCCAATTAAATTCACAAAAACGAAACATTAACTAAATTCATTTCGAAAGACGTCAAAGAGAGTTGACTTTATATAAAATTTCAAAGATATCTCCCTTTCTATTCGGCTAATAAAACGCATACGATTTGAATTCGCAAACGTTTTGTATTCTGCGAAAACGAAAGGCCGATCGATCACCGCTAATAATTACGGCCATTACACACTTCTTATAGGCCAATAAAATTCAAATTAATCACTTTCACCTTCCTTCCTTCACGTCTCGTATTTTTAGCGCATTGCATAAAAGTGTAACACATTTTTATTGTCTTTTCTCGAAAAGAAACTTCTAATATACGAATTTACATAACGGAAGTTTTGCGTAACGTTTTCCGTTTGAAAATTCATGGGCGCATAATTGCGGTCGAGATACGTGTCGCAGATCGAAAACTGACCATTGTTTTGTTTATTGTTTTTTAAGTAATAAAAATTTGATTTAATATATTTTTAAATAAGAAAAATCGGATTTATCAATATTGTATACATTTTTTGCTCGTTTCGCGGAATCGAAATCTTCCGCATGCGAAGAAATCTGTTTTTTAGTTATTTTAAGTGCAAAATAAGTACAATATTTTTCATTATATCGTGCATTGATTGTTTGCGAAATGTCACGATGCTCGTTATTTGGGCTGTTTATAACGATGTGACATTTCGCGCGCAATCTGAAATATTTTCGTTTGACGTCATAAAATCGACTCGATTACGAAGAAATTGCATTTTAATTAATGAATCTCCAATTACCAATTTCCATTCACGCAAACGATTCATTACTTAATACATAAAACCACCAAAACGACGCCTCGTATTTGTGAATACTTACATAACATCAAACTATTGAGGTTATGTAGGAGTCTAGATATAACCTTAAACTATTGAGGTTATGTCGAGATTCAAACTGTCAAATTGATCAAAGATTTATAAACGAATCTTAAGATTTATCAATTTCAATGGTATAAATGTGCGATATTTTCGTAAATCCAAAAGAAAATATGATTTTTTTTCAAAGGGCTCGACCCTAAGCCGTCTGAAAACCGGCCATTATCGAAGTCTTCCGATCCAACGTACTGAAACCAGGTCAAACCTTCAAAGTACAAAACACACGAGCTGTTAGCGTTCAATTCACGCTTCCGTGGACGCGCCTACGCGAAAATTCAAAATAAAATAAAAGTGAAAAACCGAAACAGCAGAGCGCGTCGGCCATAACCCGCTGACCGCGCACCGGAACCGTTTTTGTTGTTTTTTATGTTTCTCTTTTCGCGTCGGACAAATCAAATGGTCCATTTCGAGAGTTGATATGAAATTGCGAAATTTCGTGTCTTCGAAATGCAGGAAGCGTTCGTTGTGCTAATGGTCGTCGCGTGTGTTGTTTTTTTCTTTGCAATTATTGCAATCTTTCTAAATAAGTGATGGGAAATGTAATTGTAGGTTATGTTGAGTTGATGAAATTTAATAATGCTGCATTCGCAGCAGAATAGGTAACGTGTTGTAATAAAAAAAATTCTTGTCATGATTCGAGTGATGATTAATCGATGATATCAATTTGCAACTTTGAAAAGTCACGTTTTACAATAATCGTTCGTTTTATAGTGTTTCACACAACGTACAATTTTTATGTACGAAAATGTTAGACCTATATTCCAGACTAAAATAATCCGAATACACAAAATCCATGCCTAACTTCTAAGTGATCATTTTTGCACAATCCGTCACGCAAGAGCTTTCAAACTTCAAAAATTAGAACTTTGGCGCGAAAATTCGTACCATTCAGTGCTAAGAGCCTACATTTTCAACACTTCAAGATAACCGACATCACTTATTTATGGAAATCACGAACAAAAAAAACTCCATCAAACTATGGTAAGGACTTTACATAAAGGTGAATCTCCATGGTATGCACAAGCAAACAAAAAAATACGTAAATGCAAATATGGATCACACTTAAACTCTCCAAAATATTGAGGATACGGTGGTTACGACTCCATGGTTATTACAAGAGTCTATAATTATTAAGGATGAGCCTCCATGGTGAGCATGAGCATACGAAAACGTAAGAACATATACAATAATTCTCACGTTTAAGTTTCCCTTTGCCAAAAGCTCTTGAGAATATAGTCGTATTCTCAAATCCATTAAGGATACGACTCCATGGTTAACGCAAGCATAGAAAGTTGTGTGAACGTAAATGTGAACGTTCTTACGCTCACGCTTACGTTGATTTACATCAAGAATTTTAAACCATCAGAATTAGTCCCCATGATGAGCAACATACGAAAGTATGCAAAGTATACGATATTGCATAGACGTGTTTCCATATACACTTAAGTTCATACACGAGTTTTAAACCATTAAGGGCGAGCCTCCACAATGTACGCTGTGCATAAGCATACTAAAGTCCATCAACGCTAATATAATATTTTGTATTTACCGTTATATATAAAATCTATAAAATCTTGGTGTTAATGCAACGCACGGACGCCAACTTAACGCTCGAAAACCAACAGTTTGTGTTTTGAAATAAGTATCGCAATCAATTTATAGACGGACTAAATGTCAAGCTTGACAGATTGTATTTGCGTATACATCTCAGTGGTTACGATACGTGATTACGAACCACGTGATTAAGGAAAAAGTAAAATAAAGGAAACGTCAAATATCATCTATTTGACAGTGGGATTACTTTTTTAATTTGAGTCTCCAATTTGAGCCTCCATAGGTGAGCCTCCATGGTGTGTACAAGTATAGGAAAAGGCGTGAATACAAATATGGAAGTTTACTCTCACGCTTAATTTACGACAAAAGACAACCATCAAGGATACGACTCCATAGCTAGCGCAAGCATACAAAAACGTGAGAATACGGACAAGTTTGAACTACCACGTTTTAAGGCGCTCACCACGGAGCCGCATCCTAAAGCGTGGATATTTAAAGACGTTTCGTCTAGGTCTAAACAGATAGTTATGGCGCCCTTGAACCATGACCGTTGCGGAGCGATTTCGAAACGACGTAATGCGCTTTTCCGCACACGGCTTTTGCATTATGGGAAATTGCACACGACCGGTTTTCGAACGGCTGACTTTTACGTCGCGGTGATATCGCCGGCTATTTTCGATCGATTGTAATACTTTATGGATGGTGATGGGAAGACGACGTGTCGGTTGCGTCATTGCAAGAAAGTTTTGAAACGTATTAGAAAAGAATACGACGGGAGAAACGGACGTTAGTTCGGTTTTGGGTAAAGCTGAAGTTGGGCTATGTGTTAAATTTAAGTTGGCGCCCTGTATACAAACAGCCAGCTGTCAGATCGAGTGGATTTGTATTTAGTGTATAGCGCGATTTATATCATTGTTATTGTAATAGTCATTTTCATCGTTATCGTCGCTAATGACGACTCATCATCATCACACTTCTATCATGATTATTAACAAAATCACCATTACTATGATCATCGTCTATTTCAACATCACTATCACTTCTATCGTGAAACCACAAATATTTTCGTCATTAAAGTCATCGGCATTGTCAACTAAATCAACATCGAAATCATCATCATTCATTAATTAACATTCATTCAAAGTATGAATATTCTGCATTTAACTTTCAAAGACTTGAATACTGAAGTCATTCATATTTAAATAAGCGATCATATTCATTTATTGACCACATCCTATGTCGCTTAACTATTATACGATGAAATAATAGAAATATTAATGAATTGACTCATAGTTAGTATCGTATAAAAATTAAAAAAAATGGATAAATCATACCATTCTACTATTATTATTATTATTATTAATAAATTTATTCTATTATTATTTTATTACTATTACTATTCTATTACTGTCATAAACATAATTAATTTCAAGATCATTATTATTATATATGCAATTTATATACAATCCATAATTTTCAAGGATCTGAAGATGGTAATTTTATTCATATGATGATGATCATTTTAATATAAGATTTTTTCTAAAAATAAAAAAAAACTGCAAGTATTAGGAAATTCCAATAGTTTTTTTTTCATAATCATCATATATTTAACCCATCAATCACTCAAAGATCATTTCGCTTTCGATCCGACGAAAATTTCACCATCAATAAAAAAGAGAACACCCAATCATCGAACACGTGTTAGAAATGCATTTTTTCCCATCACTAATCACCGAATCATCATCATTTCGATACTTTGACGACATTTAAAATTAGCGCGCGTCATTTAAATCGTGAGTTATTGAAAATAGGAAAATTGCAAAAGCGTGCTTTGCGAAACGTCTTCTTATCAATTGTTTTTTTTTTATCGCGTTGTTAATGTTATTCTTTTTGTTAAATATTTTTTTTCTTTAACGAGACACTTTTGTTACAACATACGCGAGTGTTTAAGAGTTTTGTTTTGAAGCCTTTTTCAAAACGCAGAATAGAACAAAAGAGCGGAAAATCCTGTGGAAAGACAATGGTCATGGTTGCAAAATGGGTTTTCTAACTGATTCTTATATTACAATCGTTATTTTTTTTATATATTGACCTGATTTTTTTTTAAGTAAATTGTTTTTTTTTTATCAAGTCACAGCTTTTTTAAATTCATATTTCGGGTTAAGAGATTGCTTTTTATTGTTATGATTTGATGATGACTGCATTTTTTGTAAGACCGTACTTTTAATGAGTCATTTTTTTAAATTAATATAATTTTTTTATTATTGAGCCGCGGTTTCATTTTATTATATGTATTTGTATTTTGGGATAAGAAATTGCTTTTTATCAAGTTATGATTCGAATATGACTGCATTTATATAAGTTCGCACTTATAATGTGTTTTTTTCTTTAAATTGAATTTTGTATTATTATTTCTTGGATTAATTATTATTATTTATTACTTAGCCACGAATAATATAACAAATAATGCAATGATACACATAATTTTATTTATTAAAAACTGCATTCACATTAATTTCATTTTTCAACAATATCAATTTCGACATGAGTTATACTTTCTATTTAAGAAACGCATTCGGACCCGTTTTGCGATTCTCAAACATCAATCAAGAACTTTCCCTTCGTTTAAATCATTCGAAAATTCAAAAAACCCAACGGCCACATTTCAAAATCGTCCGCGAACGATTTTGCCGCATCCGTTAGTCAACTTTTTTTTCCATCGATTGTCTGCAAACTCTTTGTCTCGATTTGTACGTGAATCGAATGCGAAACGTTCGATTCCGAAAGCCTCAACCACAGCACGTTCGCAAAATGACTAATTAATCATTTTTTCCATTAAAAACGACCTGAAAATACATGTAGGACCGATTTCGCAAATGGTCTGATTCAATTAACACGTTTTTGAATTCGATTAATTCGAAAATTTTGAATGCTGTGACACGATTTTAGTATCTCATTGGCACGTAGGTGCAATATCGAAATTGAAAACTGGAATGATTCGCAAAAATATATGGTGCTATAATAAACATGAAAATTTATACGACGCAAATAAAAAAAATATATAAAAAGGTGTATAAAATAGATTTTTTTCAATGTGAAAAAAATCGCGATGTATTTTGCATAGACATTTTTAATTTCCTGAAAGCATTCAGGAAACTGCTGTTTTTTCACGGTTTTCGCGTTCGTGGTTCGTTGGAGGTGGATTTTCCGTTTTCCTTGAACTTGAAAAATTGTATTGTTGCTATTTCTGCAACGTTAGGTTTCTCGAAAGTCAGGGAAAGTTCAAAATGGCATTTTGCAAAACGCAATTGTCGTCCAACGGGTTAGCGCTCGCGCCGCAATCGGTCAATAAACTTTGATTGTTGATATGTTTCAGAGGTTTTCAAGATTTAGATCGAAAAATATTGCAAATTAACAATGTCATATGTTGCAAATTGAATTTGAAGTCCATATTGGTTGAACGATAAGAAACAAGTACGGTGACAATTTAATTCTTGGAATGATTTAGATTCATAATAACGTTTTGAGAAACAATAAAGAATTTTGGAAAGTTTTCTTTTTGATTTAATGATAAAATTTAGTTTTTTATATCAACTTCATCATTGAATTTAACTTTTAAGTGTTGTCGTTGGGCAATGTTTAAAATGTCGCAATCTTTAGAAATATAGTTTTTTTTTTATAACGATACTAATATTATATTATAGAGAAATATTTTAGCAATTTCAATAAATTTACTCCGAAATGCAAATAATCTTGTCAATTTCTTTTTCAAACATGTTTTTGTAAAGAAAAATATTTATTAGGCCAGGCGATTAGTCGCGGCGCGATTTATAATGGAACACATTGTTTTATGTTGAAGTGGGGCCCTATTGTTTTTTGGGGGCAGTC
>JAOXNN020000021.1:92068-114116 GCA_028571205.2 Hydropsyche betteni | reverse complement strand
AAATTTTAATAAATGTTTGCAAAATTTTATTTTCTTCTTTATTTGAAAATTTTTGATTTTTTTCTTGGAAGCCATCGGCTGTTAATCCCTTTTGAATATAGGGGTATCATAGGATACCCTTATATTCATAGGGGTAAAATAATTTAATTAAAAAGCTTGAAAAAAGTGCGTTCCGGCACCTTTTTTCAAAAAAAAAAAAAGCACTGCCCCTATATATAATCACGGATTTCTGTTCGTTCGAATGACGCTTGTGACTTTTTCGCGAATATAGTCTTTACGCATATACAGTTAACGTCTACAATATGATCCTTATTACCTACTTACTACTGACTTTGCTTATCTGACGTCTGGTGACAATAACAAATGAACTATGTATCTCGATTTTATTGAATCAAATATTAAAAATTCAAATCGGGGTTTTTTTTCAAAATTTGCACAATTTTTTTCCCCATATTTAGAAAAGTAACTATACCGCTGGTGATATAGCCTCGGCTTGCGCCAGAGTCGCGTGCGCCAGCGTCCGACCGGGCACAAATTACGCTTCTGTTTATCCGCTCGGGCTGGTCGTCGAGCGGGCGGCTTCGGCCAAGTGTCAGTGCGTCGCCTCGCGCTCGCTTTGCGCGTCCGCTCCGTTCCCACAAATGGCGAAACGCAAGGCGCTCATCGAGTCGGACTCGAGCGGCGACTGCTCGGACCTGGACGCGGTCAGTCATCACTCATCACTCGTCACTCGTCACTCGTCACTCGCCACTCGTCTGAGACGTTATCTTCGTACGCTCGTTCGGACTGTTACGGTTTTTCACATCGGATTAGATGTCGGTAAATAGCATCGCTTGCGTTCAATCGCATCGCTTTGGACGTTGATAGGTTTTCGTGTTTTTATGGCCACATTCGATCTTGTAAATAGCGTCGCTTTGAGCATCGGTAGGTTTCGTAGTCATATTTGATTTTGTGAATAGCATCACTTTGAGCATTGATAGGTTTCATAGCCATATTTGATCTTGTGAATAGCATCACTTTGAGCATTGATAGGTTTTCGTGTTTTCATAGCCACGTTCGATCTTGTAAATAGCATCACTTTGAGCATTGATAGTTCTTCGAGTTTTTAAAGCCACATTCGATCTCGTAAATAGCATCACTTTGAGCATTGGTAGGTTTCGTAGTCATATTTGATCTTGTGAATAGCATCACTTTGAGCATTGATAGGTTTCATAGCCATATTTGATCTTGTAAATAGCATCACTTTGAGCATTGATAGTTCTTCGAGTTTTTAAAGCCACTTTCGATCTCGTAAATAGCATCACTTTGAGCATTGGTAGGTTTCATAGTCATATTTGATTTTGTAAATAGCGTCACTTTGGACATTAATAGGTTTCGTGTTTTCGTACACATTTGATCATGTAAATAATGTTTCGTGTTTTCGTACACATTTGATCATGTAAATAATATCACTTTGAGCAGTGATAGGTTTTCGTGTTTTCATAGCCATATTCGATCTCGTAAAATAGCGTAACTTTGAGCATTGATAGGTTTTCGTGCTTTCATAGCCATATTCGATCTTGTAAACAGCATCACTTTGAGCATTGATAGTTCTTCGTGTTTTCATAGCCACATTTGATCTTGTAAAATAACATCACTTACAGTGCATCGTATCACTTTGGATATTGATAGGTTTTCGTAACCATGTTGTATATTGTAAACAGAAAATTGTCTGTAAAAGATGCTTCGTTAAAAATACATGTACTGATAGCTATCGTTCTGGAAATACTAACCATTTCATTGTGTGCACTGATTTAGACTATATTTCAGTTTTTGGAAGCAGATCTATAGTCGTTTTTACATTTTTGGGTTCTTTCGTCATATTGTTTTAGATATAGATAGGTTTTCATGTTTTCGTAACCATGTTCAATCTTGTAAACGACAAATTATTCATAAAAAATTGAAATTTTACACTAGCGATGGGTCTCGTTTTATAAAAAATGATCTGTAAACTGATTAAAACGATGTTGCAGTTTCCCCAAACATTCCCGTAATCGATTTAAAAACTTCCTTTTATTGCATCACATAAAATATCGTGAAAATCTTACAATTTGATAACCGTATTCGATTTGTAAACACCTTCTCGTTGTTTCTGTATTTGTAAAAGGTTTTACGTTGAAACTCTATTATTTTCGATTTTCATTCTCTATACACCTTTCATACAATGGATAAGATAAATATTTTTTGTTACCCCAATAATTATACACCAAATAATAATTTTCGTTAATTATTTCAGCAATTTTTAAATTTGGCCAAAAAGAAAAAGAAACCGAGCAGTCCCAGGCATACCAAAGGTTCCGGAACCGCCAGCGATTCCGACTGGGACAACAAAGAGTCAGACAAAAATGTTTCTAAAAAAAAGCCTCCGCCTAAACGCAACAACAGGAAGAGTTTCTCTTCCGCATCGGAAGACAACGATCAAAGCGATAATTCGTCGGACAGCGAATCCGAAAGTAACTCGGAAGAAGACGCTTCTACTAAATCCAGAAGTCCGCCAAAAAAACGAAACAGGCCAGTCCGAAAAGCCTCCGCCGCCTCAAATAGTCATTCCGATCACATCGACAGCAGTAACGATGGTAATCCTCCTTTCCGTTTATTATTTCCGATTCGTTTAGCATCAAATTGGATATCTTAGGTTTGTAAACCATTTTAGTGAAAAACAAATCTAGTAAAGTTCCGAGGAAAAAGTCTACCGACAGCACTGGTTCTGTCGGACAAAAAAATAATAGGAATATGAAAAATTCTAATAATTCAGAACCCGAAGAAGGTACGGTGATGTAAAATATATTTATAAGATTCGTGTTATAAGTTTTATAAGCAACCTTATATCACGTAGGCGAAGTGTCTTCCAATTCTTCCGGCGATGAATCCTCAAAAAAGAAAAATTCGCCTAAAAGACGCACAGGCAGTTTGTCGAATTCGAGCGACTTCGATACTGACGATTCCGAATTCAATGATGGGTATTATATATATTATTATGCCCTCATATTTACCCTTTTATAGAATTCTAGTTATTTCAAGTATCATTTTTTATATTTCGATTTCAGATACGATGAAAATTTGATGGGCGATAGTGAAGATAGAGCTCGTCTCACAGGAATGTCCGAAAAGGAGAGAGAACAAGAAATTTTCAAAAGAATAGAAAGACGAGACATGCTGAAAACAAGGTCTGTTTTGATATAATATAACAAACTTTACCCGGCAGACGTTGTCCTGCCAGTCTATATTATAATAGCTTGGAAAATAATAAATGTATTTCCTTAACGATATTAATTGTGAAAAACATTTGAAGGTGCAACATTTTTTTTTATTTAAGGGGGGACATTTTTTTGCAAACCGTCCCGTTTTAGATTCTGGGAAATATAGTCTCCCTATTTTAATGATACAAAATCCTTTTCGACATAAAAATACATACACATGTCAATTTTCATGGTGATCGGTCGAACGATATATGGGGGGGGAACATTTTTTTGCAGACCGTCCCGTTTTGGGTTCTGGAAATATGGTCTCCCTATTTTAGTGATACAAAATCTTTTTCGACAAAAAAAACACATGTATATGCCAATTTTCATGGTGATCAATTGAATGGTGTTGGAGTGAAATGCTGTCAAACATATACAAACATCTATTTTTATATATATAGATAATACTGACAAACGATTCTTTTGTGTCGAACTGATTGTTGATGAACGCAATAATTTTTTTCAGATGGGAAATAGAACGAAAACTGCGTTTGGCTAAAAGAAAAAAGAACGATTCAGGTCCGGCTAGCGGCAGGAATCGTTCTTCAGCACCTACAACTCAATCTACACAACCGAATGCGACAGCCCCTTCTATATTGCCTTCCGAAAAAATGGCTCCGCCATCATCGATGAACGACTCGCACCATGAAAGCGATTCGCACAGCAGTAAGTTGGAAAATTTCAGTACAGTTGCGAAAAGAGGATTCGATAACAAGAGATTGTATTCTTACAACACTCTTGCGCGGTGTATTGTCATAAATGCAACCATAGTTTATGATTTTAGGCAGAGACGTGTCGAAAGACGCGCACGATTCCAAATCTCTGGATCAAAAACAGACATATTTGTCGGCTGTACAGAGGGATTTGGACGACTCGACCGGTAACTGTTTCCGAGATTTAAACGTCTCCATTTATTCTCCTTTCAGTTGCCGCTGTTAATGCATTTTGCTTTGGTGCTTTCTGATTAACCAATCATTATTTTATACTTTCCCTTTTTCGACTAGATCTGTTTTTATGGCTACTATTTAAATGGTCAGAATTTTTATCCCATTTATCAGAATTTATTTGGCATTGATCGGAATTTCAATCATGCTTCGGTCAGAATTTCAATTGAAAAGGTCAATAAACATTGAATGATCCGAATTTTAACTGAGTTTGTCAGAATTTATATTAAACGGTTAGAATAATATTAAGAACCCTAACCTATTCTGACCGTTTCGTTATTAAATTCTGACCATTTATCATTTTATTCTGACAATTCATCATTTTATTCTGACTGTTTTTGATTGAAATTTTGACCAAAATATTCTGATCAAAACATGATTAAAATTCTGTCCATTTAATTTTTTGCCTATTTTAATTTTGTTTTATTTCGTTTCTTAGCCACTTTTGGAATGTCCTATTTTTTTTTTCATTCTTCACTTAACACCAAGTTTCGATGATGGTTACGAAGATCATGACTAATATTTTCGTGTCGTTTTCGACAATTTTAACACGAACATATCCACTGAACATCTTTCTTTAATATGAATTTTGAATGTTACTAATGTGATTAGCACATGTTCGCTTCCGTTTCACTTTTTTTCTCGCATGTTTGGTACACTTTTTCATCTGGATCTTTTCATGTTCACGTTTCCCATTTGTTTAGGCGATTCCGACCCCAAAGAAAGACCGAAAGAAAGAAAAAGAAATGTGGACGATAAACGTGTCAGTGCCATGGCTGCGTTGAGAGCTAAACGAGAAGGTAAGCAGAGACGCGAACAAGATAATCAAATGCGAAAAGAAGAGGAACGTCAGAAAAAAGAAGAAAACCAAGTTTGTAAATTTTACTTTTAACATTACCCGATTTTAAAAGTTTTGATATATAATTTTTTTAATTATAGGACAACGAAGGCGAAGACTTAATAGGAGGTTCAAATAAACAAAGTGTTAAATTAAAAGCGTCCGATATTTATTCAGACGATTCCGGATCTGAATCTGATGATAACAAATCTCAAGGTAGTTGTGATACACTCGCGTTCATATTTTAGGAAAACATTGCTTCGTTAACTCCGAATTTATTGTTCTGTGTTTAAGGTCGCGGAAGATCTTCGGAGAGTTCAAGATCTTCTTCGGATTCGGAGAGCGACAAAAAATCCGTAGCATCACAAAGACCGAGGAGTACGACTACCAACAATACTCGACCTATTCATATAACAACCAAGGAAGAACTTAGTAAAATTAGACTTAGCAGGTTTTTTTTTTGGTTCATATATAATTTATTTGATTTCCAAACGCGTCGAAAATAAATTTGGGTATTTCTAGATTTAAGATGGAGAAATTCGTTCATCTGCCGTGCTTTGCGAGAGTAGCGCAAGGATGCTTTGTGCGCATCGCGATAGGAAATAACAATGACAAGGCTGTGTATAGGGTGAGAATTAAAAATAATGCATAATTCTTTCACAGGTTTTACACTTCAAATTCAACCTTTTAACTCGTTGGGTCGGTATTTTTTTCATTCATGACCAAAGTTTAGCATTTTTTAACTTTTCTTACTGTACTATTAGTATACTTCTTATAGATCATTATATAATATATTAGCTGACCCGGTGAACTTTGTATTACCTACAATCGCTCTTCGTTAGTCTTGCTAAAACTAAGCTGACCGTTCATCCCGTTTTCACCAGAACTGTCCCGTTTTTGTCGTGTCTTGTGTTCGTCCCGTCGTATTCACGTATATAAGATCTGTCGTCAACGAACGATAGATCTTCGACTCTAAACACTGGATTTTTTTCATCTTAAAATAGTGTCCGTTGTCTTCATGCATTCTGCACACACTGGTTCATGATTCCCGTTCCCGGTCCCCATTGTGAACACGCATTCTGCACACACCGCAATCACTATACAATCAATACTTAGCGCGGCGTGGTGGTGTATTTTTCTATACAAAATTACTCATATTATTTTTTAGCTTATCTTTAGGGATTCTCCTATTATTTTTCTTTTTAAACCACTTGTTAATCAAAGCGAACAAAATAAAAAAGGCAAAAAAGTTTTTGAGTTTTAGCGCGTCACCAAACGGTAATTCATTTTTATATTCATAGATAGATAGTACATAGATACATACATAGATGTATGTGTGGAGATGAATAATTTGTAGATGTTGGGGGTGGTTTTAAAACTTCTGATAGTTGAATTTGAAATTTAATAGGTTGAATTCAGAGTGTGAAACCAACATAAAAAATGAACTTGACTATTAATTCGAATTGTGCAGGTCGCCGAAATTATCGACGTTTGCGAAACCGCTAAAGTGTATCAATTAGGTAATACAAGGACTAACAAAGGGCTCAAGCTTCGACATGGCGCTCAAGACCGCGTATTTAGATTAGAATTCATATCGAATCAGGTTATTTATTATGTTTTATCCATTTATATTTCGGTTTACACAAATTGTAACAGGATGTTTTTAGGATTTTTCCGAGAGCGAATTTCTCAAGTGGAAAGATACTTGTCAGCAGGCTGATAGAAGTTTACCTACATTAGAACACGTCCAGAACAAATTAAAAGACATCAAAGAAGCTTTGGCTTATGAATTTAAGGTTTTTGTCACTGATTTTTAGTATTGTATAATTTTTTTGCAACAAATAAACATATGAAATTCTAGGAAGAAGACGTTGAAAAGATTATCCAAGAAAAAGACAGATTCAGGGCACATCCGACGAATTATGCAATGAAAAAAGCTCAATTAATGAAAGATAAAGACGCAGCGGTCACACGGTGAATTTGTGTTTTTAAAATTGTTATTGAATTATTAAGTGTTTTGTGTTTTAATTTTTATATTTGAACTTCTAGCGGCGATGAAAATTTAGCGACAGAAATAAATGTTAAATTGCAAGAGTTAGAAGAACGAGCTAACCATCTCGACAAAGTTAGGACGTCTTCAATTCAGAGTATTTCATATATAAATAATAGGAATAGGAAACTCAACGTCGAAGCCGCAGAAAAGGCGATCAAAGAAGAGGTAAACTTACATGTATTTTATGTCGATTGCATAAATTTGAATCCATCTTATTTTTTCATTCATGTTCATTCAAATATTTCATCATCGTTTTATTAATCTCAATCAGTCGAAATTGATAAGTAAGATGGTTCGAACAATATGCTAGAAAAACCGAGATGACAGGGCTGTCAATTTTTAAGTTTTGATTGAACAGTAGTAATACATCTCGAACAATTATTTTCTCATCATAATGCATTTTGTTGCCTAGTTAGTTTGTGAAACGACCCTCGTGTCTGGGGAGAGATTTCATATCTTGTGGTCTTGTTCTAATATTGACCTTGTTCCTTCAGATTCTTCCTTTTGTGGGTTCTGTACTTTTGATAAAACGGTTAGTTCACAAAAAGTTGTTTTTCGTTAAATTTTCTTCTCTCTGGCATTCTGTATGCCTTCGGGGAAGTTGCACTTTGCGATTGCTTAGATAAAAGTTAAATACATTTAACTTACATTACACTAGTTACATTTACTGGGAACTCTAATGTGGCACCTGTAATTTATAATTTATACCTAAAATAATATTCAGCTAGTTACATTGCACGAAGGGTGGACAAGGATTTACATCTGAAAAGCGTCCCCAAAAAAAGCCGTGTGATAAATGAATAGATGAAATACGCAAGATGTGCGGATAAGTGGCTCAGTGGGTGTTAGCAGGTTGCTTATGATGATGATTGTCTTAATTTTCACAGATCAGAGCTAATAAGGGCAAAAAAATAGACGACCCTTTTACGCGAAGATCTACGAAGCCAGTGATGAACTTCAAATCATTTGCTGCGATGGATAAAAGAGACGAAGAGATAAAATCCTCGAAACAAATAGAAGCCGACATAGTCAAGGAGTTAGCTCTGGAAGCGTCGAGAGCGCAGGTTCCTATTTTTATATTCAATCTCTAAATTTCACAAACACGAATATAAATGTTTTTTTTTTTTTAAATTTAGATAAGTGAGAATGCTAGAAATTCCGAGCAGAGAAATCACGGGAACAACCTTTATCTGTTGCATGACTTTGATATCAGTATTGACTTAGCAGTACCCTCACCAAGTACGTAAATATTTTATTATTATATATGTTACAGTTTGAGTGTCCACTTCGTTTGTGCACGAACAAACTAGTCTGTTTATACACCTTCAAACAGCTCTAGTCCAATTGTTAATGTGGTACAACAATTTAAGTTGTTTGCACTCAGATAACGCTCTTATGCTAAATGTCAATAAGGTGGAAATTAGTATGTCAACAAATGATCGAGAAATACACATAGTGTCATGTGTAAGTTTGAAATTCGAAAGTTTGTTTTGAATACGTTTTCACAACCCAAGCTAAAACGCTAACCCAGCTTAACCCAAGCAAGATACTTATGACGTCTGTTTTTAGTTTAGGCGCAATTATACGTTGAAAAAATTTGACAGTTGACATTCAAACTAAAATCGATAGTTTGGGTATACCCAAACTAGTATGGGTATAAATAAACAAAAGTGAACACTTGAGCTGTGACATATACTCATTCAGTTTAAGTAGAGGAAAGGGACGGGTCCCGAACCATGGGAGGTCTAGACCTTTGAAGTTCTAAACTGTCCAAAAGAACATTTGAAACTCGATGGTCCAGAACTCTCATAGTCGGAGACCTGTCACTTTCCTTTATCAATTAAGTTTGTTGTTATTAACAATATATTTTATTTGCAGTAAATGCTGTTAGTTCTGTCCCCAAACCGCTTGTACCTAAAGTGAAAGACACCGGTCCGAAGAGGTCGTTGAATTTGGAAGATTACAAAAAGAAACGCGGGTTGATATAAATAGTTAATTGTAGCGAATCAGAAACCTCGTCTAGTTTTTTAGCAAAAATGTAACGATTGAATTAGGAAAACGTTCCTTTATAGAACATTGTTTTTTTATTGCGTTAAATAGTAATCAAAATGTTCAGAATTTAGAACCTTAATTTATTTTTGGGAGAAAGTTGCTCCATTTGAAATAAAATTTAAAAAAAATGCTTTTTTCATGCAAGGTTCTACAATAAAATGTAGCCGCATAATATTTATGATCCTAATTTAAATATGAAGCAATATTTAAAATAAACGTTTTTACGTAGCGTCATGGAACATGACAAGTTTTTAACCGTTACGTGATTAATTTAAAAAGATTGCAAATGAATACCGATTCATGATGTATCCTGTAAATATTATTTTAGGTTGATTAATAAAATATAATATTTTTTTCATATGTTGTTTTGTATTCATTATATTATGTCTGTCACAGTGAGAGTGTGCTATCAGTGAAAGCATACTTTTACTGGCATCTTAAGGAATTCATATTCTGAATACTTTTATCGGTAGGTGCCGTAGTGAAAGTGTGCTAATAATAATCTGTTTTTGATTTTCATATAAAAAAGTTGAGTTAGGTTAGCTTTTTTTGATGAAACGTTAGATATGTTAAAACTGACTGGGTAAGTGAATGTATTACTTAAACTGTAACATTCTAACTCTTCATATCATGTTGTTCAATCAGTGAAAGTATTCCATCGGTGAATCTGTATTTTCTTTACACATAAAAAGGTTAAGTTCGGTCTCTTTATGAAGTGTTTAAAGTTGGCTAAAATTCTTTTACCGACTGGGTTGGCAAATTTAAAAGGTTGTATTTGGAGTGTAAAACCTGTATCGAATCAATATGGCATACTGTCAAGGGCACCTACTAACCGAAACATTTGTTGCTTAACTTCAGTAATCTGATATAAATATTTCGGCCAAAGCTTCATCTGAAAAAAACGATTCAAAAGGGACCAAAGGTTTTTATAAATAAAAAACGGCAAATTCTATCAAACTTGTCTTCAAAATAATCCATACATGAAACAAAACTAATTAAATTCTCTTCTGCTAATCTAATTCAGTTTAAAATTTTTCTATTATAAATATACATTTTTTTTACTTTAACTTTAGATGACAATATTTAAGACAGTGACTACACGAACACATTTCAATTTTGTTAAAAAAAAGAGGCATTGGAAATTTTGATAATAGATGAACATTATTGCACTTCACATGCCCGAGCGCATTCATAACGTTAACAATTCCGTTCCACAGATAAAAACTGACACGTTCCACGGAAACATATCCGAATGTGAAGCATCGCACAGTCCGACACAATCGCACCATACAAGAAAAACACCTACAGGTTTCGTATCACAACAGCGAACATCCGCTACGAAACTGTGCCGTGGCAAAAGTACGGAAAAGAAACCCAACGCGAAGAAAGTAAATCGAATGAATATTGCGAGATCAGCGACAATTTCACAAGCATGCTCGATAAAAACTATTTTAGAATATATTGCTAAGCGTAATTGCATAATTTTTATGCACCGCGTGGAGAATATATGTCGGTATAAAATACGTGGTCTGCAACGAGTGAAACGTAATAAAAATTAAGATTTTATACTTTGTAAGTACGGCTGTTTTATATTTAAAAAAAAAAAAATCAGTCAACAACGAAAAAGTATGCCATACTTGAAACGACAATCATATGAACAATAATAATAAATAACTATATAGATGATTTTAAATAATCATATCCAAACAACATTAAAATGGCAACAAATTTAATGGCCAGAATTTTAACCATGTTTTGGTGAGAATTTTAATCGTGTTTTGGTCAGAATTTTTCAGCAAAAACGGTCAGAATAGGTTACGTTAGGGTTCTTAATATCATTCTGACCATTAAATATAAATTCTGACCATTCAATATTTATTCTGATCAAAACATGATTAAAATTCTGACCAATGTCAAATAAATTCTGATGAATGGGATAAAAATTCTGACCATTTAAATAGTAGCCAATTAAAATCCTTAACGAGCGCTTCAATCGAGTCAAAGGAAAGGTTTGGTAAAAGTCAAAAGAAATTATAATTAAAATTAAATATGGGCTACAAAGTGTAGTTAAGGTACAATAGAAAAAAAAATAAAACAAAAGTAATTCCTAAATCTAAGTTACATCCCTAAATATATAACATAAGTAATCCGGGACGCTTTGAAAGCTTACGTCCTCTAAGATCGCAACGTTTTAGATAGTGTTTGACCTCTCGCGGGTTTTGCTTGAAATGATCCGCAAACGAAACAAAAAACTATTCATACTTTAAATTAACGTATATGTACAGACCGTATGTATATATATTACATTTTTTGTTTTTTAAATTATTCATCTGAATTCGTTAAAAAAATATAAACATCTCGCTTCAACTTACTTAATTATATAATCTAGTTTGAAATATATTATCCACTCTACTTGCATGCGTGGAGTCAGCTTACCCTGTACATATGTGATTATTAGACGCGTATAAAAACAATCATCCATCATTGTTTTCGATATGGCAAAAAATTAAACGGTCAGAATCTCAATCATGTTTCAGTCAGAATAAAATGATAAATTGTCAGAATTTAATACTAACAACGGCCAGGATAGTATAAGGTTAGGGTTTTTAATATTATTCTGACTGTTTGATATAAATTCTGACAAACCCAATTGAAATTCTGACCATTCAATATTTATTTTGACCCGTGTATTCTGATCGTTAAGTTTAAATTCAGCCCAATGTCAAATAAATTCTGAGGGATAAAAATTCTGACCATTTAAATAGTTGCCTTTCGATATATGACGATTCGGAACTGAAAACACCGATTCGGAAAAGTCCTCCCGATTCGTTATAAAAGCCGATTGGAAACGTGATAAAAAATTTGTACTACTTAAGTTAAATCGATAGAACGACAATTATGCCGCGTTCCGAAACGTTTGCGCGTGAATTTCGTCCGTCGTTTCGTACGCATCAAGAAGTACACAACTGTCCAAAACGTGCGATATGGCGACGACGCATACTGAATAACCCGAAATACTTAAAAATTCCACTTAAACAGCTAAAATTAGTCAAAATAATGTCTCTCTATGTTTTAACTTCCGTTCTTGTCGCGTCATCTTCAGTCTTCTCCTCTTGGCTTTCCGACGATATGCATTTCTTTTCGTTGACTTCGCTCACAGACTTCATTTCCACGTCTTCGGCCGCGGCTTTGACCGTTTTGCCAGGTTCGGCCTCTCCGTTTCCGTTCGATAAACTTTCTTCTTCTCTCTTGTTTTCGGTGACTGGCGCGTTGCTTTCTGCGGGTTTGTCAGTTTCTTTTTCGGCCGTCGTTTTTTCAGTTTTAGCCTCGGTTTTTTTCTCTTCTGATGATTCTGCATTTTCTGCGCAATCTATTTTCAACCTTTTAGCTTCAGGTTCTTCGCTTTCTGCTCTTTTCGACTTTTGGCTTGACGGCATCTCTGCGTCTTCTGCAAACAAAAATAAAACCGTTCAAATTTTACATTACCAAGTATTATTTACAAACATGCATTTATTGACGTCTACAAAAATGTTAATGTTAAAAAAATATATAGAATTATACAATAAAAAAAAATGCACACATTTTGCAAACAAGCACAAAACTAATATTCGTAATGAAGATGAAAAGGTTTTAACACTTTTTAAATGATTCAATTAATATTATGATTATGGAACTACTAGATTATAAAAAAAAATGCCGAAAAATCAAATGGTCCGAATTTTAATCATGTTTTGGTCAGAATTTTAATCAAAAAACGGTCAGAATAAAATGATGAATTGTCAGAATAAAATAAATGGTCAGAATTCAATAACGAAACGGTTAGGTTAGGGTTCTTGGTACTATTCTGAACATTTAATATAAATTCTGACAAAACTAGTTAAAATTCTGACCATTCAATATTGATTCTGACCTTTTTGATTAAAATTCTGATCAATGTCAAATAATTCTGATAAATGGGATAAAAATTTTGAACAAAATCGTATTTAAATTCTGACCATTTAAATAGTAGCAAAAAAAAAAAATAAAAAGTTACTTCTCGCATTTACGCTTACACAAAAGAATTGCTTCTCATCAGATCATACAGATTTGTATACAGTGTAAAACATGATCTACACTACTTTGAAATTCTGTAATGTTTCCTTTTAGAAAAACTGAATCGAGGAGTTAAGCAAATGATGTATGTCAGTCAAAAGTCTGAATATATTTATTATTGAAATTTTATAACCTTAACTTTCCTTTTAGTTTGAACATAATACATTGGAAAAAGACCACATTTCTCATCCAGAAACCGAACATATTTATTTATTGAATTTTAAGTGTTGACGAGCTTTACAATTTCACTGTAAAATAGCGATTGGCATGCACCCAAGTGAGACGTAGTGTCCATAAACGCAAGAAGTACCAAAAAAATCAATCACGTTGATGATAATGAATTGAAAACAAAACAAAACAAAAACATTGACAAATATACTGAAGCAAGCGTTTAATTGAAACATACATACGGTTGCCACCTGTTTTATTTTCATCAGACACTTCGGGTTTGGACTCCGCATCTTCGGCTGCTTGCGATTCCTTCACAGAGGCCAAAGCGCCGTTCGGTTTCTGAAAATTTTGACAATTCAAAAATATAATAAACATCGACTGTTTGCACTCAAACTTACAAAAAAAAAACATACATTTTTTGCAGTTTTTGCCGACCGCGACGATTCTGTCGACGAAGCCGAAGCTTTTCTACCTCTTTTCAAAGCGGTCTTCTTTTGTGGTTTGTCATCTTTCTTTGCGTCCTAATTTTAAAATTGTTTGAAAACACTCGTGAATAAAACAAAAACAAAAACATTTCGACAAAAATTTTATTTACCTCTTCCGGAGCTTCATCGACGTCCATCTTTTCCGGTTCAGCCTTTTCGGCCATTTCGACGTCGGCTTGATCGCTTTGTGAAGGCAATTCGTTGTCATTTGTAGAGTCGGCATCTATCTGCTCTTTTTCTTCGCCTTCTCCAGAGGTTGTAGCATTGGCATCGGATTTAGACTGCGGAGCTGTGGAAGCTACTATTGGTTTCGGTAAAACTTCTTTAGCGTCTTCGAGCGATTTCTAAAAAAAGAATTTATCATTTAAAAGTTACACATATTTTTTACACGCAAACTATATCTTAGTGACAATTACCACAAGGAGAACGGTATGTTGACCTCCAGCCCCGACATTTGTGACGAACCGTCCCTCTAATTGTTTTGAACGGACAAGTTTGGGTTCATTTTCATCATCTTCTTTACCAGTGCCCAATTGTCCAGACGAACCCATTCCCCAGACGTATACGTCTCCTAAAAAAAGTCGGCGTTTTGTTATTTTTCCCAAATGAAAAACTTATAAAGCTATTATTAATACATGTAAATAAATACCATTATCTACGACAGCAAATGACGACGAAGAAGCACACGAGATTTGAACACATTTTTTTCCTTCGAGGATCGGAACTGGAGTTAGATCCGTGGCATCCTGACAATTTTCTCCAAGACCTAATCTGTAATAATAACGAAAGAATACAAATACAGTATACTCTCGATTATCTGGTATAATGCCGGAGAAGATGGATTTAGATAACTGAAAAACACAGATATACTATACAATACAAATAGTAGTTTTAGTAAAGAGTAGTTCAAGTCCATTTTTGAAAAAAAAGTTAATGTACGTTTGATTAGATATCATCTATTTATATTCAAAAAAATATCACCTATTTTCTATTCATTGCAATTATCGAAATTTGTTATTATTGAAAATGGTATAAGTCCGTTCATAGCTAAAAAATAAATTTTCTTAAATATTTTTGCGTAACTAACATATTGATGATTTTTTTTTTATGCAAATTGATTAACATGCGCCAATGTTTTTATACTTATGTAAACACAAACCTTTGAAATATCTTACAATGTAAATAAATGGACTTTTATTACTTTCAAAAACGATAGCACATATTTCAATGTATGTGAAGCATTCAAAAACGTAAGGAGAAATAAGATTTTCACAGAAAATAAAAAGAATTAACAAGATCGATGCGTGGTGCATATAATGACCCATTTCTTGAAAATTTTGCTTTTTTGGGTCGTAAATATCCAACAAAAAGTACAATGCATTAATATATCACACCGTTAGTTTCATTTGTCACCATCAGTGACATGTTCTCATTCAAAAACACAATTTGATAGAATACATTCTAGGCATGGATAATCCGCAAACTGTTGAAATTACCTTCCATATTCCCGACGTCCGATAACATAGCAAGTTCCTTCAGAATCCAAAGCGAGCGTGTGGTGTGGCCCTCCGGTAATCCTCGACCAATTCTTATCTTTCAAAGCGGCAAAAGCTTCACTTACAACAGGAGTGAACACTGTTCCCGGTTCTCCTTTGCGAACGCCTTGAAATAAAATGAAAAAAACCATCAAAACTATAACTAAAAATATCAAAAGAAAACGTTGACACCAAAATATACCTATTTGCTGATAATTGTTTAAGCCCCATACGTAAATATCGCCTTTGGTCGCTTCCCGAGCGAACGTACAGTGTGTCCCGGCCCACAACATATCAAAATCAATTTTGTTCTTGGGCCGAAAATTGAGCGGAGTCGGGATCAACAGTGGATCTAAAACCGAATCAATTTAGATTATTTTCATCATACAAAAATAAATCGATCGAAACACAACTCACTCAATCCTAGTCTGCTGTTACGATCACAAGACCTAGCTGTAACTCTCCCCAACTGTCCTTGTTCGGCACAACCGCATGTGAATATCTGAAATAATAATGAAAAACGCGATAGAACCAACGCACTATACATTTACGTTATAACAAAAACACACCTGTCCCATATCGGTCAACATGGCTAGATGATCTCCGCCCGACGCGATTTGAACGACTTTGTATCCGTGCAGCATTTCCACGGGATTCCGCTCGTTCCCTTTCGGAGTCAGGCCCATATTTCCGTGGGAATCCTGCAAAGTCAACACCGACAATCAAAAACGGTCGAAAAGTGCAAAATTTCGCCGACACCCAACCGACAATTACCCTGAACGATCCCCAAGCGTAAACTTGGCCGGATTCTAGAAGCGCGGCGGTGTGGCTGTCTCCGGCGGACACTCGCACCGCTTTGCCGGGCAGTTTCACCTTGCCGGGCACCCACTCGTTGGCGTTGGCGTTTGTGGTGTCTCGGCCGAGGGCGCCTTCGTCGTTGCATCCGAACGTCCACACCTGAATGGTGAAATTTTTCGGTTAAAACGTACGGTAAAGAACAAAGGATGAAAATGTGATGCTTACATTGCCGTTCTTATCGACGCATACTGTATGCATTCCTCCGGCACAGATGTCGATCATGGCGTTTCCTAGTAAAGGTACAATTGTGAATCTGAAAAAAGAAATAATTTATTTTTTACATATAAAAATGAATCGCGGCAGGTATTTGGTCTGGAAAAAACACAAAAACTGCTTGATCGATTTGTTTATGAAGAAAAATAATAGGGAAATTCCTAAAGAAAAGACAAAAAGTTGTGTTTTGAAGATTGCATAATATCAGGGTCATTTTGTTTTTGAAATGAATATTTAAATTAATTAATCAACAATGCAGCAATTTTAATGCAATCGGTATACTAATGTGTATAGAACGTGCGTTCACAATGGGAATCGGGAACCCGAGCAACGCCGGGTACTACCACTGTAAGTGTAAGAATTTATAGAATTTCAACATAGCGCAGGTGCACTTTACGATTCCACTCCAAATCAGCTATATGTATGCATGAATTTGCATCAGTCTAATGGGAAAGTACTGCAATATTTGACACGATGTTCGATTTACCTGGATTTTTCTAAGTAGTCTTCTCCAAGTCCTAGTTGACCGACGTCGCCCTGACCACAAGTGAGGACTTCGCATAGTTGAGACGGAACGGGCACTCCTTGAGCTATGAAAGCCGGAGGAGCTAAACGAAAGAGGATATTTACAATTTGTAGATATATACGGTTAAAACTTAACATATAAAACGCAAAATTCACCGTTTTTCTTTTTAATTTTGGACGGGCCTGCAGCGGCAGTTTTGGCTTCCGCTTTGGAGGCCGCGGCGCGTTTTACTCCCCTAGCGGCCGGCATGTCGATAGATCTAAAACAAACATAATTTCAATTCAACAAAAACATACATATATTACAAATTGTGTCAACGTTGCGATTTTCAATTATGTATCTGTTTAATTTTACGTCGAGAGCAAACAAGAACGAAAACTTAACGTTCGACGCATAGATAAGATTATAATTGATCCATCCGACGTATCGAATAATAGTAACGTTAGATAAACGTGTGATATTTTCTTTAAACGTGAACATTGTTGCAATTAATAAACACGTCGATGAATGAACATATTAGTTTTTTTGGATCAGATCGTTGAAGATTTAAATCTAATTTGTTATCGTTGGATTATAATTTAAAGAATTTCTGCAACGAAAGTTGAATCTTTGTGCCGATTTTTGGGGTTTATGGGTCGTGAGACGAAATCGGTAAACTTTTTTCAGAACTACAAAAAGGTCAGAATAAATAATGAACGGACAGAATTTTAACTGGGTCTATCAGAATTTATATAAAACGGTCGGAATTATTACTAAAAGCCCTAACCTAAACTATTCTGACCGTTTCGTTATTGAATTCTGACCATTTAATATTTTGCCGATTAAAATCGGCGGCGCGAAAGCCGTGAGCGAGAAGGTCACACCTCGGACGGGTATACTCTTCAAAATTCTGACCAAAACATGATTAAAACTCTGACCGTTTAACGTTTTGCCGATTCGAACCGGCGGCGCGAAAGCCGTGAGCGAAAAGGTCACACCTCGGACGGGTAAGCCCTTTAAAATTCCGACCATTTAATTTTTGCCGACTTTCGAACGGGCGGCGCGAAAGCCGAGAGCGAGAAGGTCACACCTCGGACGGGTATACCCTTATCGACACGGTCGAGAACGCGAAAATACGAGCGTGCGAGTCCGCGCATGCGTGTACGTACGCTTCGCTGCCAATTGCGTTTTGTCATCGAACGCGAACCGGCCAATTGGACAGATTCGCGACATCGCGACATCGCGACATCGCGACATCGCACAACGCGACACACAGAGAAAAAGTAAACAGAGACGCGAACCGGGCAGCGGCCATACTGTTTGGAGGTTATGTCGGCCGGCGGGGGCTACGAGGGGGCGACGCGGGGGAAGCGGGGAGGCGGGGGGGCGGGGAGGCTCACCTGCGGTCCGTTCGCTGGCTCGAGGGGCGCAGACGGGGGGCGGAGCGCTGGGGCGGGGCGACGGGGCGACGACTCGACGAGGCGTACGCGCTTAGCGCCGGCGTCAGCGGCCAATTGCGGCCGTGGCGCGACACACGGCGGCCAGCTCCGCGACGCGTTCCCGCCCAAATTGGAGCGGTCGTTTTTTCGCTTTTTGCGGCTTTAATTCTCATCGAAACGCTATGAAAATACCTCGAATGCGATATTTCGTTTTTTTATGTACGTCCGTAACTTTTTTTATGCGAATTTTTCGGGGCTCGCAAGGGTTGAAATGGTTGTTTTTTCGCTTTATGCGGCTTTATTTTAATCAAAACGTTATGAAAATACCTCGAATGCGATATTTCGTTTTTTTATGTACGTCCGTAACTTTTTTTATACGAATTTTTCGGGGCTCGCAAGGGTTGAAATGGTTGTTTTTTCGCTTTATGCGGCTTTATTTTAATAAAAACGATATTAAGGATAGCTCGGATGCGATTTTTTGATTTTTTGCGTACAACTCTGGACTGGACTGAACTGGAATCTTCTTCCATGAGTTTTTTGGGTCTCGCGACGTTTGCTCAAACGTCTCCGTCGCACACGACGCTAGCGCACAATATGTGATTTTTTTTTTAATTTTATCTGGGCTTCGAACCCTATTTTTTTCGTTTCGATTTTTTATTACGATTCAACAAAAATATATACAATTTAGGTTCGGTTCCGGTTTTCGGTTCAGCTCAGAGTGATATATTTTAAACAAAAAAATTAAAAAGAAGCGTTTCTCAAAAAACTAACTTTTCCGAACATTCCAAAAAATATTTGAGAAAAAAACGACAACCCTGCAAAAACATTCAATATATGTACATACTAGGTTTTCATTTTTTGCTGAACAGAAATAAACCGATATTTATTTTCCAGTTCAGTTCCAGTTTTTGTTCTGGCAAAATTTTCAGTTTTAGCAATTTTCGGTTACGGTTCTGTTTCGGTTCGGAGCACTAGTTTTAGTGTTAATTATAAAGTGAGTAACTAGTGTACTTTTTAATGGTAAATTATAAACATAACGAAAGCTACGTTTCTTATTTTGACGATTCCAATAGAGACGCTGAACATCTTTTCACATTTGGTGGTTTATCTGACAATCAGGTGACCAGACGTTTGCTCAAATTATCCTGGAGCACACACCGATATTAATGCACAATCTTCAAAAAATTTCGAAATAATATCACCATTATTGCTTTGATAACATCATTACCGTATACACACATAGCGATATTATTTTGAAATTTTTCGAAAATTGTGCGCCAATGTCGAAGTGCGCCAGCATCGTGTTCGCCGGCGTAACGAGTGCTAGAATCATGTGGGCTAATGTGATTTGAGCAAACGTCTGATCACAGTTACCGATAGTTTACCGATGGTTTACCGATGTGATGGTTACCGATCATTTTTGAGTTTTGCAACCTGAACGGAGGTGTCATATTGTCGAGAGTTCACCTTCGTTATCTTTTCCAGATGGGTTTTTTCAATCGGTATGTCTTATTATTATTGCACTGTTTTGATATATTATATGTAACTTGACCAGATTAACTTCTTCGAGGAGAATTATTCTCCTTTTGAGAACCTTAAAATTTCAATCCTCAGTCTTCTGAGAAAATTATCCTCTGGCCTCTTTTATGATAACTATCTCATTTTGCGCCATTTTCAATAGTATAGATTTAATTAGCTATATCAATATAAAACAAAAAAATTTCGTCTGAAACACTAATATTTAGCAGGTACTTACAATAATATCACCCATAAATATTTTTTTGAAAGTAGAACTTAATTTTAGTATAAATATCAGACCTATGTTAGTTTTAAGTGATTTTTTTTCGACATTGTCCTTCTATAAACATTTTCAAAATCTAATCACCTCAATATACCTATAAAGATAGTCCATAACTTACAACGGAGATACGTTCCTGAACCTGAGTCGTAAGTCGAATCTGTATAATAATTTTTTTTTTCGATAGTTTTACTTACTTTTATTAATCCGATAATGAAATAATAAATAAATAACATTTGAAAATCTTTCTCTGTTTGGATCCATCATTTCAAATTTTTGTATTCCTTGATTAATTAAATTAAAAGCAGCAGCCATTTCTTTCAATGCGAATTTTTTCAACGGTTCTACATTCCTCTGTATTTTTTTCCACATCCACTTGAGATTTATCAAAAAAATAATTAATTAAAAAAAATTATATATATATTTTTTTCGGTTGTAAGTGCGAACCGTCGTAAGTCGCAGACTACTTGTTTTAATCAACCTTGTTCTCGATTCAATCTTCACAGTTTCTGCTTCTCGAAGATGGCCGGACTCACCGACGACGAAGCCGTCTCCCTGTGCAAGGAACCCGACCCTTCCACCAAAGTATAAAAACATCCCCAAAATTTGATTAGCCCAAATTTATTTTCTCTCTTTGAAACTGACAATTTTAGGATTTCATATTTCAACAAACCATGTATCGGATCAAAGATCCAAGGAAGAGTCTGCCGTTTTACACTGAAGTCTTAGGAATGAACCTTTTGAAAAAGCTAGATTTTCCGGAAATGAAGTTTTCGTTGTATTTCATGGGATTCGAGAATAAATCTGATATTCCGACCGATCCCACGGAGCGTACCCAATGGACTTTCAGTCGCAAAGCAACATTGGAATTGACACAGTAACCTTTTTTTAATAAAATAATATAACATTATAATACGTATACTTAACAATGTTTTTTTTTTTCAGTAACTGGGGTACCGAAAACGATAACACAGTTTATCATACTGGAAATTCAGATCCGAGGGGCTACGGTCATATAGGTCTTATGGTTCCAGATGTGACGGCAGCCTGCGATAGGTATTTGACGAGTTATATAATTTATATTTCTGTCCTCACAGTCTCGATACTCTCTTCTACATTTTAGATTCGAAAAACTAGGCGTTGAATTTGTCAAAAAGCCTCTAGACGGAAAAATGAAAGGTATTGCTTTCATTAAAGACCCCGACGGTTACTGGATTGAAATTTTCAACGCCGGAAAGGTCGCCGAATTAATAAAATAAAAGCTTGTCTATTTCGAAGAGTCAAGTCTGTTATTTAGAGTAAATGAAAATCATCGTCATCATGTTTTTTATATATTTTTTGAAAAAATTTATAATTGGTATACACACATTAAATTTTGTGAAACAAAATTAAAAAATTTGGCCGATTCACAATATCTATTATTAGAGTTGAGATATTTTGTGCTTTGAACGTTGTATAGAATAATTCTATAAAAATTATCAACGTTGATCTTCAACGATCGATATTTTTACAAATAAAGTACTCAATGAAAGATAAATATATTGTTTCTTATTTTATTTTTTACACAAACATGATTAATGTATCCTCTCCCCAAATAAGCTCAAATCATTTGTAGAATTAACACAAATACAATATATGATTTATCCTAAAAAAATATTTGTTTTGATAATGATAAGCAATTATATGTAAAATTACTACTTTACGAATAAGTGAGTCGTTTATATATTAACACAAAAATAATAATATTCATATATATGTTTAGATGGTATTTAAAATGTGATTAG
>JAOXNN020000021.1:52094-89529 GCA_028571205.2 Hydropsyche betteni | reverse complement strand
AAACACCCTCCGCTCTTTATGCGCTCCCGATACAATGAGAGTCGCGAGCGTCATTGTGACACACAGACAGACAGACAGACACACAGACAGACAGACAGACAGAAATCCGCTATTATATATAGGGGATAGTATTGAAAATAGATAAATAGAGACTTTTTGCCAATTTTTAAAACTGAATTTATATAATTGAGAAAAATGGGACTAGGGGTATAAATCCTTTTTTATCAGACGTTTGCTCAAATGACACTGGCGCACACGACGCCAACGCACAAGAAGCTGGCACACATCGACGTTAGTACACAATTTTCGAAAATTTTTGAAATAGTTATTAATAATATCACTGTTACCATTTTGATCATATCATTTACTTGTACCTACACCCAAGATTCTTTTTTATAGTCCAGATCAGCGGTGGTGAACCTTTTTTCGAATTAAACTAATGTTTTCGAATGAAAACAAGGTTTGACACCGCTGATCTGGGCTATATAAAGAAACTTGGATATAAATGTAAATTATTTCATCAAAACGATTTTAAAATATAAGCTTATTTCGATGGGAAAAAAAAAATGATTTGAATATTCGAAAATTCGAAAAGGTATCTTTTCTTTAACAGAAATTATAAAAATTTACGTTTCGTATTACATAGTGTGTAAGAATCACGTGATAAAGCTAAAATTTTGTCACGGCAGAATCAAGTAATGTAATCAATATTTCTAAATATATTTCTAAATTCCATGCCTTCCCCGAAATAACGTCCTTGCCGATCAACCCAATATTGAATTCATAATACATTAGAAGCTTTCACTTTCTAAATTAACATACTTCAATCATGCATTAATTCAGTGGCGGATTTACTTCACTAAGGTCTCGATGCGTCAAAACATTTTGGGATTCTTATAAATATTATATATAAACATATAGGGCCGAGTTCCAAGCCTATCCCCCCATTTCATTGCAAATAAAAAATTAAAATTGGAAAAAATCAGCGCCATAGCGCCATATTTTATTGTTTATTATTAATTATCAATAAATAATAGTCGGTTAATAAATAAAAGACATTTGTCCTTATATAATTTAACTAAATAAAATTTCATTTTATCCAAATGAATATCTTTTTTCTTCTGAAAGTGATTTGATTTTATGGACTGATATAGAAATATTATACTATGATAATTTATCAAAAATGTTTGGGTCCCTAAGGTAAGACTTTGCGCCACTAGGAAGACCAAATTTACCGTAATTTTCATTAATCGATAATCTGGATTTTTTTTTACTAATTTCTGGTTTAGGGGTAAATTTAATTTAAATAAAAACCGAGAAAATAACGAAAAATCAAAAACAAACTGTAAAACCAAAAATACTTAAAAAAAACAATATTTAAAAAAAAAACGTATACCCACACAACCAATTTTTTTTTTAAATTTTTTTTCAGAAAACAATTCAAAAATATTCAAAACACAAAAAACATATTTACCGATAAATTACCGAATTGTTACTCAGGTCAACTGTTAAACTGGTTTACCGGCAATGATATCCCTGCCCCACCACCTACAAGTAAACCCACCACTGTATTCACTTACTTTGTCACCTTTAACCCTGTTTAGTCGTGAGTTAATTCAATTTTGTCGAGCCGACAAATCACACCGACAAAAGTTTTCAATTTGAAAATTAACACACAAATACAGCAGCATTTTCCCTCCATCCATATCCGCAATATACACCTCGGGTTTCAATATTTCAAACGGAAAATGGCGCGCTCGTGTTGCGGAACTGAAGTTCGCGAGTAACGACACGGCCGGGACATGGCCGTAGTGTGAGCGGCCCTTGAACCGAATCTATTACCGGCAGCGAGGGAAATCCTTATTGAAAGCTCGTGTAAATCTCGATACCGCTCGGATCGGATATGGCCGAGGCTTTGTTTTTATTGCGGGCCGCTTTTTGTTTCAATTCGGAATCGATCCGCGAAAGCCTCTTCTACGCTTGCCGAACGTTTTTAGAATCGTTGCAATTGTGTTGGATAGTTTTTTTCATGCGAAATTAGTATAGCTTCTATCGAGAGCGTAGAATGTGCACGGCATTTCAATAGGGACGCTCGAAATTTGTTAGGTTATAGCAGCCTTATTGTTAAAGTGATATCTGTCAAATTTGCTATCAATTATTTAATAGAGTACAGCAAATTACCGTGGAAGTTTATAAAGTTGAACAACCTGTGCGAATCATCAAATTTTACTGTACATTTTAAAATCGAGCGTCCCTATTGAAATACCCCATACTTAGACATAAGGATAAATTGAACGATTTAACAAATAGTTACATTACATCATTTTAATTGTTAGTTTTGAGGTGGAGTGAGTATCGAAATGAAAATGGGCTGGGAAAGGGTTTAGGGCAGTTGGGCAGTGATTTGAGCTCGTTTTGGGGCAAGTGTTGTTTTGGGTGTTAAGTGAGTTCGAAGTTAGTATTGTAAGTGGTGTCGAATTTTAGGATGATTTGGGGTAAGGATGAGTTTGAAGATAAGTGATTTCGGGATGATATGAGGTGAGGATAAGTTTGAAGTGAAAGTGATTTTGGGTGTGATGTTTGATTTGAAGAAGGTTTTGTGGTTTGGAGGTGAATTTTAAAAGTTTTTGTGTAGTTTTGAAGGGAGAGTGATTTAGAGAAAGAAGTTATTTGAGAATGTGATAGTTTAGAAATGAAAATTTTACTGCAAAATTCAGCATACGCGACTATCTTACACCATTTTTTATAACTCTATTTATATTTTACTTTATATGAATTAAAAATAATTGAAATTGACGATTAAATTTCATGATTTATATTAAATAATTTTATGAAAACTTTAACGAACCATCATGCAATAATTGAAATATTAATACATATTATATCAATCGAATTTCATGCAACACACGCAGGCAATTTTCCGGGCAGGCGATATCGGTATCATCACCGTGAAAATATTCACGAGCGATTCAAGGTGATTTTTTTTAAATTTAAAGAGTTTGCACGTTCCAATATCGATTTCAGCACTATCTTGCTAGAGCGTATAATAATCCGGCTGTTTAAAAATTCAAGCGAGGGATTATGTCAGAGTTCAACTCAAGATCAGCTTAAATTTTCGTCTATATGTTCCGCATATTAAATTTTCTACTTCACATTGAGGTATTTATCGGTACAATTGTTATCAAGTGGCTATCTACAGTAATCACCCCTATAACGACAAAATAGGTTCGTTGTTATAGGGGGGAATTTAGGAAATCAATAAGTAAAAAATTTTCATTTTTCTTTTTTTTGGCATTTCTACTTGTTAAACAGTGCAAATGACTTGACTCGCGCGATGAGCGACATCCTTTCGTATTTTGGCATTTAGAGTAGAGGATTTGACTTTAATACAGTAATTAATAATTTCAACACAGTTTAAAATCGAAAAATCTTTTCATACTTGCAATAATGTGGTACTGGGGTTAGCATCTAATTTATTTATATAATAAGTAATTGATATGTATGGCGCATATAACATAATTTAAAAACTTTGATTAGGCCTTGATCCAAAGGCTGGATTAATGATGTGGTATTTGGTGGTGTAAAAATAGCTTTGACGTTTGGATGATATAGACCTTGTGGATGGCCAGGAGTATTATCGACAATTAATTAAATTTTAAATGCGATATTTTTTTTGAATGTGTAATTTTGAACATCAGGAATAAAGCAATTATTAAACCAATCTTTAAATAGATGTTTTGTCACCCATGTTTTTTTATTGGACCTCCAATTTGTTTCATTTTTTTCAAAAAAAAAATTTTTTGAAATGCATTTAAAAAAAATTTAAAAAAGTAGAATCTAATTGCATTCAAAAAAAGTTTTGTTATAGGGGGGAGATATTATAGAGGGGATTACTGTATTTATCTTTCTATCTATCTATACTATTATAAAACTGAAAGTTTCTCTGTCTGGCTAGCGTAGTCTCTTTTTTGAAAATTAAACTTTGTCCTTTATAGAAATGAAAACTATAGCACCTAGAGCCTTCAAAGTTTGTCATATATAAGGCCCGAATGGCCGAGAGAAGTAGGCTCGAATCTAAGCACGTATTATATATATTATAATTTGAAATTAAAAACGATTTTTACGCAAATGTTTTGGTTGTTCGTTAACTAGTATGCAATTCTAAAAGTTTCTCATAAAATATAATATTGATTTTTTTTGATTTTGATTTTTTTTAAATACAAATTCAAATGTCGATTTATTTTTAGATTTCGTTTAAATAAATGATATTAAGATAATAAATAATGTCAAAACATGTTTTTTTTGATAGGTCAATTTTTTTTCAATAGATTTCAATATTTATTTCTACAACTCAATATTAGTGGGTCAATATTTTAGGGCCCACAAAGTGTAGCGTTTCGGACTGGCTATGCCAGTCGGAATACGTTTAGTATATTCTATAATATATACCTGTATTTCCAACTCTTTGAGCACCGCAGATCACGCTACGAAATTTTCGCAGTGGACTACACTTTTTGGCCTCAAAACGATTTTTTTTTGATTCTCGTAATTTTTTTTATTTGTGAACCGATATTAATGAATCTCAAAAACTGAACAAAAGAATACATTTTTAGTGTTATTGAAAAAAAATCACGTTTTTTTGTGTAATTACATTTTTACGTGTAATTAAATAATTACGTATAAAAGTAAAAATAAATCATGTTGAGGCCTACTTTCTCAATAATCAAATTCAAAGTCATAAAAAGTTTGGAAATGAGATATAAATATTGCTGGAATCAATTCTGAACATTAAAACAAACCTATTTGAACGAAATGAACATATTTTTAAATAAATACATTTTTGTTTTTAGCCAAGAGAAGGCGTTAAGTTCAACTATTTATATATAAATTCTTGCTAGCGCGGGACAGGTCTTCAAGGGGTTAATGATATTAACTGAAGGAAAACTTTGAACGTGTAACACATTTTTTTTTATTTTGGGGGGGGGAGGGTAGAGCATTTTTCTTTCGGAACGTCCCGTTTCGGGTTCTGGAAAATATGGTCACCCTAATTATAATACAAAACAAGTCGAAGAATACGACACAATTGAGGATCGAAAAGGACCATCATCAAGAATATGACGTTACTTACAGAATTACAAATTTATGAAAATATTATTAAAACGAAATGTTCTAAAAATTACCCTTATTAGATTTGATGTTTAAAAAAATATTGAAAACAATTTCGGGGGGGGGGAGGGGGGAGTGAACAACTTGAGTGTTCTGGCAGTACTTTTTTTAGGACTACATCACTGGACGATTTGTCACAAGTGCGCGTTGATTAATGCCAATCAGGCGGATTCATTCCAGTAGATCGACAATCGCGTTGATTCATGCCAATCAGGCACTCATTCCAGTAGATCGACAATCACGTTGTTTCATGCCAATCAGGCAGACTCATTCCAGTAGTCCGACAATCGCGTATCGCGTCGCTTCAAATAAGTTTTCTGACCACTGATTCAAAATGGAGGTGAAATGTATAATAGTCTTCTTTGTCCTGGTTCAAACGATTCGAATAATTCGAGCAGTAAGTGAATGTTTTCTTAACATTTCTTATTATTTAATCCACCATAATTTTCAAAATTTAACTATAAATCTCATCGAAGATTTTTTTAGGTTATTAGTGGAGCGAATAAATAAAATATTATTTATTTAAACTCAATCAGCCGGAATTATTTAAAAAAAATTGACTATAAAGAACCGAACAAGTATATTATAGAAGCATAATTCATTGCGTCTTCATGGCTTGTTATTTTCTTTATCTGTGGCTTAATATTTATATGTTTCGCAACTTGATATAAATGAAAGTGTTATGAGTTCATTCATTGCGGAAAACTATAGTATTTTATTTTATTAAGACGCGTTATAATTATCTATACTTGTATCAATAACTTAATTATTTCTATCGATTTAAAATTTTCTGTAATATTAGTTGGAATATGTATAGAAAGTATTATTTACTTCATTTTAATCTAACTATTACATGTGTGAAAATACGCGAGTATTCCGTGATCAAAGTTATCACAATTTTTAAATTTCCCGTGAAAATCAACATAATTTTTCGATTAATTTGCGAGAAAGCATCGATCAAACACCATTGGCGATTTGTTACAGTGTAACTTCTTTGTGGCATATATTTTTTTCATTACTTCCAATGCAAATGCTTCCTGCGTACAGTGGCGGAAGCAATTTGAATAAATCTCAAATTCAAATTTCAAAATTTTTTAACGTTACCGGGAAATATTTTTGCATTTTTATACTTTTTTTTAATATGATGTAAAAAATGCGAGATCGAGCCGTTGACGTCATGAAATATTATTTTGAAACTTCTACATAATATATGCTAGGGAAATTGCATTTTTTTAAATCAAATGCATATTGAAATATTGCTTAATAAATTTATTCATAAATCTTCTTTTTATTTTTTTATTAATCTGTAGAAAATATAAGTTGATTCATATTTGATTTTAGCTAAAAGTTATTGAAAAGCAAACTTGAAACTCTTTGAATTGAAAAGGGTCCTTGTTTACCTTATAATGTTATATTTCTACACGAAATATAATATTTCATGGTCAAAAACATCAAAATAATCAAATACAGTCAAATGAGCAATAGTTTTAAGCCTATAATATAATATTATATGTTCAAAAAGATAATAAAAAATTTATATATGTTCAATTTCTCAAAAATCTGTCACCCAGTTAGTCATCCTCCAGTTCAAAATAGCCATATCCATCAATTTCCGTAGTCATCACAACAATCACTTTATATCGATATGTTCAAGAAGATAATATCAAATTCATTTATGTTCAAATCCGTCGCCCAGTCGGTCATTGTCTAGTTGACTTACCCAAAATAACCATCTCCATCAATTTCTATAGTCAACTGGGTAATAATTTTATAACGATACGTTTTTATGAATATGTTCAAAAAGATAACATCTAATTTGTATATGTTCAAAATAATCCGTTGCCCAGTCGGTCATTGTCGAATCGACTTACCCAAAATAGCCATCTCCATCAATTTCCGAAACTAAAATTAAACTCGAATATTAATCTTCTTTCACGCAAAATACACACGCTGAAAAAGGCTTAATTGGCCCACGTACGACCTTTTCAGACAATACCGAATATTTCACATCATTATAAATTGAGAAGGCTCGTCGGATGAGCGCGTTCAACGAGCATCTAAGCATTATAAATTGATTGTTTTTGTGAAAAGCGAGCCAGGACGACACTCAGGATCTTGAATAAAATATGCGAACGGGATCGAGGTCGAGGCCCGGGTCGGGATCCCGGGAAATCCCGCACGATGGAACGTGTTAAAACAAAAGACGCCGTATTATTATGTTACGGGATATCTGCTAGGCTTTCGTGTGTGCTGTTCGAATTAATGCCTTTTCGGGGTGAAACTTCTGCAGGGGCGTAGTGCCGATTGGGATTTTTGAATTGGCGTTTTTCGTGACGTGCTTTCGTATGGGGAAAAGTTTTAAATGCGAGTAACGATTTCGATGCGTTCGTGTGTAACGGTTGTTTATAATATTTGGATTTGTGTGTAATAATTTTAATGTAAAGAAACTATATACATAAAAATAAATTTCACTGTAACGTGTTGTATTTGGAAAGTAGGAATAAAGAACAAATTAGAGGTAATGTAATTATGAAATGATCGCGTCATATGCAGCTTAACTTTAACAAAGTTGAGTTACGTTAGGTTATTATAAAATTTAATTAGAAACCTCGATCAAAACAAACCAATTTTTTGTTAGAGAAAAAAAAAACTCCAAAAAATCTTTATTTAAGACTATTTTTAAAAATATCTTTTTATAAAAATGATATGTTTCACTTGTGATTTGTTATTATAGTATTTATAGAAAAACGGAAATTTTCTATAAACGGAGCTATTAAAAGTATATTTAGCTAAAACAAAATAGTTTTTCGGTAAAATTATCGTACCAAAAATAGATCAATTACTGAAATATTTTAATAGAAAAATTACTATTTTTTTTTTTACTATATTCTATGATAATTCAAAACATTATTATTATATTAGTAAACAAAAAAAAAATTACAAACGAGAAGTCAAAAAACCGAAAAAATATTTTAATTAAAAAAATCGTACACTTACAAAAACTGACTTCAAATAATTCCGAAAAACGTTTTCTAAAAAAACAACAAAACTTTGAAAATATTCAAAACACAAATTCAAAAAAAAATTAACAGTAAATTACCAAACTGATATTTGAGTCATTTACCGGTACTGTCATCCCTAATCAGAATCAATATCAACCAATTTAAAGATTCATGAACTACAATAAATAATGTTGATTAATAATTTACAAATAAATTTCTTCTACTTTTTTCGATCACTTTTATCAATTAAAAATGAAAACGTGTTATATAAAAAAATCGCAAAAATTAATAATTATCGTAACTAAAACGAATCATATTCCAAAAAAAATCACAGAATCACAATATTATCGCACATACAAAATAATCGTGCGGTCGAACAAAAACGCACATATCGCAGAATCGAACGAAAGTTAATTAAACGGCCATAACTAACCATTCGGTAGTGGCGCGCTAATTGAAAACGTGCCCAATATGGCTGCCGCTATGAAAATCGCAAAACTAGCGCCGAAAATAAGCGGGCAAATGTAAATTCAAATATTTAACTTTCGGCCTAATTATCTGTGGGGTTGGCCGCACTGGCGCCGATCGAGTCGCTAATGAGGGTCGTGCGCGGTTTGCGCGGGAAAAATTGTCATATATATAAAAATTTAATTAATTTGTAAAGATTCGGAAAATTTTTACGTTTTGAGCTTGTGGGGCAAATCATGTTAACGTTGGAATCATTAAATTGGAAATGAAATTAATATATAGAAAATATGGCGTTCAAAATTATATTTTGTTTAAATATGTTCACACTGTCTCTTACAGTATTGCTTATGTTCACAATGGAACCTTGTTAAATAAAAAACTATCAAAATCGACGTCATAAATATATAACAGTAGTGTAAGAAGGATGGTTCTATTGTGCAGGCATTCTTGAATTATCTAGAACCTCTACATTTTCAGGAATAAGCTTAAGCTAGAACCATCCTTCTTACATTGCTTATAACCTAACTTAAAGTATAATATCTTCCTCTTTCCAAAAGTATAACCCTCCAAAAGTATAACATTCCAAAAGTATAACGTTCCAAATGTATATTGTTCCGAAAATATAATATACCAAAAGTAGTCTAAAAGTCTCACATGGAAAAAACTTACCATAATTTTTTTTTTATAACTTTCCATCTAATATTTTTGTATATTAAAATCTTATATATTTTACTTATATTATACTATTTACTATTAAAAAAAAATGGTTTTCGAATAATTCAAATAATGTAATATTAATGTAAAAAAATATTTTTTGCAAAACAACGTATTTGATGCCATTCTAAGTAATCGTACCAAAACAACGATACAAAAATTAAATTGATTCATTCCAAAAATGATTAACATGCCGATTATCAACCCGTTCTCGTCTTTGAACACTCAAAAAACTCGGATTACAGTTTGAAAAATCAATAGCGGAACTTCATTAAAAGTTGAAGCACTCAACGCTCAGGTTTTGTATGCGCTACGTTAACTTTCAACTTTCCGCAAACGAGGCAATGCAAACAAACCGTAAACGTAACTTTCGAACGAATCCAAGCGTTAAACTGCAACATAAAACATCGAAATAATCTAGCGAAACAAAAAATACACATACACATACACACATGGAGAGTTTCCCGGAAGGAAAAATTAAGTTTGCCAAAGTGCTTCTGTGCCGAAAGGGATAAGTCGATCCCCGAAGGGTTAAAGTGAGCCGGCTTCGGATGGATATGTCGTCTTTTGTATCCGATTCGTTTATGTTAATTTGCAAGTTCGGGTGCGAAATTCAATTATTGGTGCGATTGTCTGGTTATGTCTTTGTATAATAAAAATTGAATGCGTGACCGTTACGTGTGTTGTTATACATACTTTAACCGAGGTTGTTTTTTTAAATTTTATGTTGAACCAATATTATCAGTGGGAGTATGTTTAATGTATCGATCCAGTCAATAAATTTGTATTTAACAATAGACTTTACGCAATCATTATTCGCTATTAATGAGTATTCGTTCATTTGCAAACAAAAGTTCTAGAAAGGCGGCGAACCTTTTTTCGCTCACATGCCGATTTTTTTTACTGTACCAGGCATGCCAAAGAAATTTTAATAAGCAAAAAAAAACCTTAAAATTTTTATCGATTAATTACGTCTGATTTTTCTCCATATATTTTTGAGTTTTGATCAAAATAAACATCACAATTATTTTTTTTATTAATGCCTTACAAATCGTGATATCAATTAACTGATTATTTTTAAATGACATTTCATCAATGCAATCGAATGTTTACGAAACTTTTCCATGACTTAACTATCATGACAACAGTACATAAATAAATTATTTCGTACAATATTATAAATTATATACCATATACTAATTTTCAAAAAATCGTATTCCGATTGGGATCGAATTTATGAATCTGAGTAATAATCAAGATTCAGTGCAGCCATAAAATCGCTAACGACGAATGTCGCACGGAGCCGTTAAAATATGCCACCGACAGTAAACGGCTTTATTAACGGCACGCGAATCGTTAAGCGTAACGACGGTTGGCGCACTTTAAAAGCGTTACGATTCAGTTTCGATTATTCTACGATTATTGTGCTTTTATGTTCACGAAAACCATATTATTAAATACACTTGTGTGACCGTTGCGGGAAGACAAAAATACGACACATCGAAAAATCTTTCGAAAATTAGATATTTGTACATTTGATTTGATTCACGTGAAATGAAATAGTCAGAATTTAATTATTCAGTATCAGAATAAATAATTAGTGGTTAGAACAAAAATATAATAGAAATAAAGGAATTTCGGAATATAAATAACGAATGATCAGAATAAAATGAGTAGTCAACATTAAACTTTTTTTTTCATCGAATGTATTAAGACTTGATTAAAATGTTATAAAAAAATCTTGGTATACTTTAATTAAAAAAGATAATTTAAGGTTTTAGCGTTTAACGTTTGACAGTTTGATTATAGTTTGTAAATGAATTAAAAATATATAAATAATATAATGATGTATAAAAAAATTATATTGGTAATTTTGCTTTAATTTTTTTGATGAAATTCTTAAATATAATATATCATGTGACATAATCTGACTATGCGTCAAAATTAATTTTACTTTTTTACACAGATTCTGGCCATTCAATATTTAAAAAAAATATGAGCCTCTGCAGTTATTGTAACAAAGCTTTTCATAAGAAGTTTATTGATGGAAGGTTCTTTGAGCTTCATACAAGTTATAAAGAAAAATATTTACAAAAGGGAATATTGAGCTTAGCTTTTGTATAAGGAATGTTTGTCATTAGCAGAATACACTGTTCTTATAAAACGAGATATAATATTACGGATTCTCAAATGTCATTCGATCTGGAAATAGGTAATATATTTTTAAATGTTCTAATTAATCTCTCGGAAATTTACGGGTGAAACGTGTATCAAAGAGAAATAGAAAAAAACATTAATAACAAGTGACAAAGATGAGGAAAAAAGGCAAAAGCGGAATCGGAACAAAAGGCGCGTTCCATTCCATGGAGAAGATATCTCATTTTTCCGACCATAAATAAATACGCGTTTTCTTTCGGATGCCTTTTATAAAAGAAAGAAAAAAAATACAAGAAAGAACATATATAAATCAAGATATCATGTCTGAAATATTGAAATAATAATTGTAATGCAAAATGAATATGCGAAAATTTTTGCTCATTTTTATATTTTCAAACATTATTAAGGATATTAATGCAAAATGTTTTATGTTTGAACTTTCAATTAAAACGATTCAATTTTGCTCCAAGTTTGTACGAAGACAATAAAACTGAAGTAGTTCAATAGCTTAAGCTTTTGAAAGATAGTGGTTTTGAAAAACTTTTGCGCGCTCGAAGCACAAAGGCCAATTAAAGCATTCCTTTTTCCGCTGAAAAAGCCCTCCAAATAAAAAAAAGAGTCGCACTCGCACGTCCCCATGTAATTAATTAAGGAGCTTTATTTTTTTAAGGACTCCTTTAAGGACAAAAAGAGCGCGACTCCGCCGAAAAAGGGCCTCGATTCAAAAGGGGGCCTTGATATATTTATCTCGCCGACTTTTAATTAACGAGACCGAAACGTTTCTTTTTTTAAATTAATTAATTTACGCCATTAATTACAAGCCCGCCATGCGAGTTTATATTAAAAAAAAATAATTACTTCAATATAGCGGTGGGCATTTATAGCGATCCCTTTGACGGCCGCTAATTAATTCCAAGGGCTTTCTTTATCGATCGCGAAAAGGATATTGTATCAATATTTTTCGATAATAAGATTGAGGTTGGTGTCGATGCCATTTGACGTACTGATGTGATAATTTAGTTCGCGGAATAAATCTGAATTTTTTAATTGGGAATTGTTTTTTTGTTTTATTTTAAAAGTGTATTTATTTATGAAGACTATGTTTTTTTACTATAAATAGCTGCATTTTTTTTTAATACTTAAGTACCCCTTTTTTCAATTTCGCATTATTAGAAAGTAAAATTTTTCCGTTTTTATTATCTAATAGTCAATATTATTATAATTATATATACATATTGGAATTTTCATTACTATAAAATGAGGTGCTTCTGCTATTTTCCTTCTTCTTGCAAGAAATTATAGTTCCAGGTTTTTTTACAATATTTAAAGATTAAAATGTTTGAACGTTGCTTGTATTAATTTTATTTATAGTTTTAACTATATAATTTCCAGCTATAATGTTTTTGTGATTTGATTGTATTATGAAGTTTCACTGCCAATTTGAAATTTCTTAATATAATATAAAACATGATTGTGCACATTAAATTACAAGATATCATTTGATTATAAATATAGAATGGGGAAATCCTCAATTACTGGTTTTTTTTTTTAATTTGTCTGCATAGAATAAAAAAAGATAAACGTTACACATAAAAAAATGCAATTATTTTGAAAACAGATTTATTTAATGTTGATAAAAACAGTATTTTTCAATAAGATAAATATTGTTTTCGTATTATTAAATTGTTATTTCAGATAAAAAACCATAATTTATGAAAATATTATAGCTGTGATGAAACTTAAAGCCCGTTTACCTCAAAATTGATTGGATAGTGTGCTCTTATATTATATAATAATGATAATTTGGAATATTATAAAAAACAATAAGTTTCCCAATTTTTACAAAAAGATGCGTGGAAGTTTTCGAGATTTCATCACTAAAACGCATTAAAGGAAACGTTGAAAACAAAATACAACATTTTACGACACATTTCTGAATATTCTAACTTCCGTTTTCCCTTTTTTGTATACCGGGAATTTAAAAAAAGTGTATATAGGAAATGATATGCGTTTATCTTAAATAAATATTCTTCGAGAAAAATAACGTGGAATTTAAATGACTCGATAAATTGCTTTTTGCATACAAAGTTAAAGGACTCAGTAAATGAAATATTTCGTTAGCAGATATTTCTAGATTCATCTAGAATATGACTTTTTTAAATGTTTGCCCCTGAAAATAAACAAATATGACAACTCATTGATAAAAAAATCATTGCTATTCACAAGCCTGTGGTTATTTAACCATGATTATTGAAATTATCTTGAATGCATTTATTAAACAAGGTATAAAACGAGAAATGTTCTGTCTCGTATTTTAGGCGGATATCACCAATCAATCGCCAAAAACGGGTAATTTGGAAAATATCATTAGAAATCCGAAGGAATTGAGCAATCGTTTACTTGATCTGAAAAATAGGAACGAATTTTGTGACGCTGAAATAGTTGTCGGCAATGAAAGGTGAAGAAACTAAATTTATCCAAACGAAAGAATAAATTTTATAATATGTTATATCTTACATTAGTAAAGTTTTCATTTTTTTGCTACAGGATCCCTGCTCACAAAATCATTTTAGTATCGTCCAGTGAATACTTCGAAACAATGTTCAGTGACAATAAATCAACGAGAGAAGTGCAAATCGAAGATGTGAATGTTGAAACTGTCCAGTCGCTAATCGAATATTGCTATACCGGAATTATAAGTGAGCGAGGATGTTTATACATGTATATAATATAAATAGATATTATAATATTATAATAAATTATTTAATTCCATTTTTTTTTTTTGGTAATTTTTCAATCGCGTTTATTCAATTATTAAGGTATATCAGAGAAAAATTTGCACGAAGTAATGGAGTTTGCAACGTTTTTGAAGATTACCCCAATTATTGAAGGTTGTGAAAAAGTATTAGAAAAAAAAATGGATTCGTCGAGCTGTATTACAAATTGGAAATGGGCTAGATCAGGAAATTATGAAAATTTGATGAACAGCGCTCTCAAATGTGTCAGACAGAATTATGAAAAGGTTATTTTTTTTTTCAATTCATTTAAAATTCTCTTTCTCTAATAATAATTATGCTACATCACTTATTAATTATTCAGATTTCAAGTTCGTCAGAGTTCTTGGATTTGAAAATTTTAGAAATTTTAGAATTATTAAATTCTGATATTGCCGTAACATCCGAAATTATCGTTTTCGATTCGGTGAAAAAGTGGGTAAACCATGATAGAGCTTCAAGAAAACAGTATTTGGATGAACTGTCCAATTATATCAGATTTGAAAACTTACCGAACAACGTGAGTACAATTTTTAATTAATTAAGTTACTAAATATTATATTATGTCGAGTTTTTTTACTTCAACTAAATTTATTTTTAAGATTTTACTTTTTGAATCCTATAACTTGTGTTCTGACAATTCAACACAAAAATGTAATGCTAAAATTTTAAACACTCTACAACAGAAAGGAACAAATAACTTTGGGTATGCTGATAATGGCTTAAGAGATTCTTACAGTACTATAATGGCTATTGGTTCATATAATATTGATGTAAGTATATTAATAATATAATTTAATAATGAAAGTTTAACATTTCATTAATATTATTGAATTAAAAAAAAACAGAGAATACATACTTTCGAAATATTCGATTTGAGGAAGAAAAATTGGATAAAAATAAATAATTTAAAATGCAACAGGACCGAATATTATACTGTGTTGCTGAAAGATAAATTGATGTTGATTGGAGGTAGAGATAGAAATCGAACAACTGTTAATACGGTATGTATAAATTAAAATTTATTATCAATTATAACCTTCCTGTGGGCTACACGCTGATATTGTTGCGAGTCTCCTTCGGTAGATGGTCAGGTGTGAGGACAGGTAAATGATCTCAGGGTTTCCAAAAATGAAACCCTGGACTACTGCAGCTTTTCCTCAACACGAGGTTTCTTACACGTGTCGATAATTTCTCTGATAAAGAAGGTGTAAGCATCTTTATGGGGACCGTCGTTGCGATTGATGATCCCGTGGGGTAGTTCTTTGTCCCAAACTAGGTGATGACAGAATCATGGGAATCACTTTTTGGGTTCGATGGCCTAATGGCGTGGTTCTTTGTATTGAGGTAAAAACAAAGACGCAGCGATGACTTTATCGGCTTTGGATCATGAACCATGTTTTTTTTATAAAAGCATCAGCGACGTTCCAAAGACATTTTAAGGGGTCGTTCTTAATAATGTTAACGTAAACATATACACATCGGCTCCCTTATCGAACTTCTGATCGATGATTTTGATATTTTGTAAAAGCAAAAATTTTAGCCTGTTACACAGTCTATATATAATATTTTTATGGCACAAGGAATACTATTTCAGGTTCAGAGCTACGATTTGAACACGGGTGCAATGGAAAATATGCCACCAATGAAATATGCAAGATGGATGCCAACAGCAGTAGAATTCAAAGGACTTGTATATGTGATTGGTGGATGGAACAAAGTTTACCTACCTTACGTAGAAGTGTAAGTAAATTTTGCATTCTAAATAATTATTATTAGAAAATTTTAAATGACAAGGTATAAATATAGGTGGGACCCAGTGCTTAAAAAATGGACAGAACTTTCTCCTATGTCAAAGCCGCGCTATGGATGTGAAGCGAGAATTTTAAAAGATGAGATATTTGTTGTTGGAGGAGAAAATGATGAAAGACGTTTTTCTGAAATTGAAAGCTACAATCCTGTGACCAACCAGTGGAGGAAACGACCTTCTATGAATGCGCAGCGAGAAGCTCCTGGGGTATTCTTCAAAAAATACAAATTAAATATTTGAATCCAATATAATATTATAACTACAAATTGGCTTATTTCAGCATTAAAACTATTTTTATTCCAATTCCAAATACTTTATTCTCATTTCATATTCTGTTTGTCTTTAGGTTGTCATAGTCAGTGATTATTTATATGCTGTGGGTGGAAAATCACAGGCAGGTCTTTTAAATACTGTTGAAAGATATGATCATAAAACTGATAAATGGACATCGATCCAATCGTTGAATATGGCTAAATATGAAATGGGAGCGGCAAATCTCTTCGGAAAATTAGTGATCTTAGGTTAGTATTTCGTTTTGTTCACGTGTTCATAATTTTATTTAAAAAAATATTTTAATTTAAACTTTGTTTTCTAAAACCAATCGAAATATGAAATTTTTATTCTTTATAATTTTTAGGTGGTTGGTCAAGGGACGGGGTAATGTCTACAATGGAAATGTATGATGATGAAAAAGATACTTGGATATCTATGCCATCATTAAACATAGGTAGATGTCAGTTTACTGCTGTCAATATTCCCTGGAGATTGGCTATGGCTACATTATCGAGAGAAGCTCCAAAATGATTTTATATTAATACAAATACGTTTCAGAATATTTTATTTTTTATAATTTTGCTTATTACGATTAAAAAATAAATTATTTAAAGAAAATAATATTATAATCCGATTGCTATAATACTAATCGAGTATTTTTTTTTTTAATCCACCAACATCATAAACTGTTTTACTCAATTTGAAAATTTTTACTATTCTTGGATGTGCTATTATAATTTTCTTGAGAAACATTATTTGGTAGTATACATATATTAAAACTAATTATATATATTTTTTGGATGCTTTCTTTTTAATAAAAATATTTGTTTAGACTTTTTTTTGCTCTGGGCCACGATGACGTTGAATTTAAGTAGAAAAAAATCTATTAATATAATTGTAAAAAAGTACTTAGGTGATGAATATTTTCAAAAGCATTGTGCCGTAATTAATCAAATCTTTTGTGGGAAAGAAATGGCTAAACAATTCATTCTACTATTATAATTATCAGAAATTGTACCGATCAACAGGAAAATATCTGTGTTTTGATTGTTATAATTGTAATTTGTGAATATAATAATTTATTCGGATTGTTAATTTCGTTCTATTCACATTTTTTAAATAAATTGAAGTTATTTGATTATAATTTATCAAAATACAATAATATATTCAAACATATGTCAAATCAGTAGCATACTATGTTATAAATTGGTGAAAAAAATATCAAAGATTTTCATTCGTAATTATTTAACCATATTAATGGAAAATGTATTCAGTGGTGGTTAATGAAAGTGTACTATCCTGAAACTTTCGTTTTTATCCGTTATCTATGAAAAAAGCTAAATCTTATTAAATTTATCTATGAAAAATGTACCTATTATATTTTTATATTAATATACAAGTTTATATTTTTTGTATAGATTATTTGTAAAATTAATTGTTTACATACTCAACTGTATAACTATTCCGTTAACCAAATGGCTGAAGTTATAATAATATTTCGTTTTTGTTCACGTAATGGCTTCGTCAGACATTACTGTTTCATATCATGCTGAAAAAATAAATATTTTCGTTTACATTACGTGTAACTATTAAAGCAGTTCAATTTTTTTCAGTATAATTAATTTCGATATGTAACTTTGCCGATGTCGCAGAAATACATAGTTCCACTAAGGGGCAGAAATTTCGATGTTTGATCTTCATCGAAAAAAAAATTAATACATTATTTTTAATGATATCGTGTTACATGGCCGATCATTAATCATGACAACGTAAATATTTTTTCGAGAGCATAAAAAGTAAACCTTTACATGTCGATACGATGACAAGGCTATTTCTGTACTTTTTTATAATAATAATAATTTCTTTTCGAAAAAAGTGAATCGGATTTGTGCGTTTCAATACTGTGATGATTTTGCGAAATCGAAATATTTTACCGATGTCAATCTATTTATCAATGTATCATTTTTTGCATATTTCGCAGACCATGTATATTTGACTTAACACAACCCAACCTATCCTAACCCAACTACAACTCAAACATAAATGTATATTTATGACCGATCCAAATATACATGGACTGAAATACACCTGGACTGTGACATATATAACATACATATACATTAAACGAGTGTATAAAATAGTTCATAGTTTTTTTAAACGGTTTATTTCGGAAGGTAACAATCACGTAAATTCAGGGATGGGTGTATTTATATATTTTTCGTACTAATTATTTTTTAATTACTCGCGCGAGAAACCCAATATTAATATAACACAACCTCCTCATTTGTTTACATTCCTAAAATTCCGTTTATGTATGAAAGTGTACAATATTTGCACTCGTTAAAACCCTTAGCGGATAATGACCCTTAATTTGAACTAGAGGCTTGGAATTAAAGCCCGGAGGGTCCAGGTTGTTTTAAAATTAAATATTTTTTCTAAAAATCAAAAATAAACCAATAAAAAAAATAGTCACAAATCACCAATAAATTTAAAATTATGATTAAATTAATAAGGAATATAATTAATTATAAACTGTCAATAAATTACTTATATTACGAATAATAAATTCAACTCATTAAATGCATCGAATTTTTAACAATTTTGCAATACAAAATCGACCAATTTTTAAGAAAAAGATCGAGTTCAAAAAAGAAAGAATTTTAAATAGAGATATTTTTAAAAATAATTGAAAAATTTGGGCTTCATTTTTTTAAAAACAAGTTATATCAAAAAAACTTTAGTACTTACTTCAGTAATTTTCTAATAACTAATCATGTATTTCTGATAGTTTTTCGTTGGTCGATTTTTGTGTTATTATTTAAAGGTGAAATACATAGTAAACAAACAAAAAATAAGGTTTATCTACCATATTATCATTCATTTGGGAATTATTAGTATACAAGTGTGAGATTTCAGGTTTTTTCAAAAAATCAAAAAAATTATAATAACTCAAAAACGTTGACACTTTGAACTAAGGTATAGTTTAAAATGTGTCAAATAACATAACCTATCACCTCTTTAAAACTTATTATAGACCTTTCGACTATTCTGTATATCTCATGGTTTTGATATATTTGATTAAGGGCCCGGACTCGACTCGTGCTCGTCGGGTTTCTAAAATGTTGGACTCAGACTCAACAGGTTTTGATAATCCGGGTTTTCAGAAACCCTAACCATGGCCCGGCACATTAACGAATTCTTCTCTACGAATAAGCTCTCTCGCTTATGTATATGTTACAGATTGAGTATCTATTTCGTTTATGCACGAATAAACTAGTCTGTTTATTCACCTTCTAAACGCTTTAGTCCAATTGTCGATGTGGTACGACAATTTAAGTCGTTTGTACTCAGATAACGCTCTTATGCTAAATATCAATAAGGTGGAAATTGGTATGTCAATAAATGATCGAGAAATATGCATAGTTCTACCCATCGTGACAGTTTGAATTTACAGAGTTTGTTTTGAACACTAACCCAACCTAACCCAAGCATGATACTTATGACGTCTATTTTGAGTTTAGACGCAATTATATGTAGGTAAAATCTGACAGTTGACATTTAAACTAAAATCGATAGTTTGGGTATAACCAAACTAGTATGGGTATGAAAAAACAAAAGTGAACACTTGAACTGTGGCATATATTTAATAATTGCCTGCCGAGAATAAGAATTACGACGACTAGATAGGCTCTTCGGGAAGTCGGCCTTTGGGGCTTTAAGGGCTACGCTCTTAATATGATGTATCTTCGCTCGCTCGTCGAAGCCAAATTGAATGATCTACTTTTTTTCGCCGCCATCTCTCTTTATTTTATTTCGTCTACTTTCACTTTGGCGTATCGGCAGCAAATAAATTTAACCCTTGTACGGCGGCTTTTACGCAAAGGATACGGTCTTGATCAAAGCGCTTTGTACACGGTGTGTCGAAATTGTTTGTGATTTTTCCAAGATTTATTTTCACAGTACTAGAGATATATTTTTGTAAGGATATAAGAAAACAATTTACATTTTCTTGAATAAATAATTAAAATATAATAAGATATTAAACTCGAATGTATGTATAAAAGCAGCTAATTTTGATAGTGGTGCTATACGTGCTGTTATATTTAAAAGTGGCGTATCCCATTTTTATTTGTTTAATATATTATATTTGAGATTTGCGTTTTTCAATAATTAAAAATACTATTGACCTATAATCAACTTATTTTTCTTTTCCGAGATTTTAGACTAGATTAGACTTGACTAGATTCTAGATTCTACAAATAAAAAAATTCGATCAAATATAACTGAAACAATATTTTTGGAACTGAAAACTGATTATGCCACTTTCGTTTATAACGAACTTGTAAATACATAGTTATGTTGCGTTACATATGAGTGTGGCGTAAACGTCAATTTTGAAAAAATGACTCAATTCGAGATTTAAGTTAACATGAATGTCTTCTCTATATGTTTATGATAAAAAAGTCAACATATAATAGTACCTATAATATCCCCTTGAAATGAACGAAAAATATTCGTCTGCAAAATATTATATATTATAATATTTTTGTTTACATGTGATGGTTGGTGTACGGATTTTAATAAATTCGAGTAATTATATTGTGGAAAATAGCATTTATAGTACACACAATATTATAATTGGCAGCAACAATAGTAATAAAAATACATAATTTTTCGAATATTCAATCAAACAAATTGCATTTTATCGACAATTTCAACATATAAAAAATAAATCTATACCACTTCCGAAACATTTCAAAATTTCTCGGAACAAATTTTTCTGCCAGACGATATCGAAAAGTTTCCATAAACAATTTCGAAATTAAGTTCTTTTTTATTGAACCCATCAAAAAAGCAAGACGAAAAATAAATTTGAACCGACTAACGGTTTCGATCAATTATAAAAGTTAGGCATTCTTCGAGGCAATTATGTTCTCTGTTGACATTCAGCAATTGGCCGCGAGACGAAATAAGTTCAGAGTTTTACGACGTTTTCGTATAAAAAAAATGTGTTCTTGCGAGATTTTACGACGAAACATCATTATGATTATCTCTAGCTTTCTGAATCATTACGACACATCGTAAAAACGACGTTTTTTGATGAAGAAAGCGCTCATTTCTTTGCGAAACGCTCTGCTTGCCTTATTGCGTCATATAAAAGCTATATAAGCCCCGGCGAATTGCTAACTTTAAGTGAACTTCGTGGAAAAAAAGCGAATCACAACTAAAGTAATCGAGTTGAAATAGAACAGTTAACGTTAGCAAAATGTCAATAATACTAATCCGAGATGTATATAGTTTTTCAGTTATGAAATTTTAAAATTCTGGTGAAATTATTGCAAAAATGGTATAAATTTTGTTAGGTTACAATATAATTTCGGAGAATTTATTTTATTTGTTAAAGGAAAAAGTGACAGAATAGCGCTTTAATATATCAAAAGTGAAACAGCCATGTGATTAGTTTTATTTATTTTTAATACCCATAGTCATATATTAAATATTTATTAAAAAGGGGCGTAAAAATATGCGTTTTAAAAGTCATACTTTAATTCTCATTATAAAATTGTCTTATTTTTTTGTTTTAGTCATCGTAAACTATTCGTTAAAATTAATAAATATTTTTTAATTCATCAAAATTTCTATGATCAAATAAAGTTTTTTTTTTTCGATTTGGAATGATAAAAGATTTATCTATTATCTTGAACTAACTTTTGTTGGTTTTACATCGTTGAAGCCTGGTCTTCACCATCACCAAAGAGAAATTTTAAGTTAACTAAATGAACATGCAATACATTCTCATTTTTATTTTATTCATGCAATCACTTCACCAAATAAAGATCTACATGCCCTTCGGAAAGAGTTGGTTGTTTTTAGTTATGTAAAAATTATTTTCAATTTATTTCGAGCGAATTAGACGATCAAGTAAATTCATATAATTTTTCGATACATAATTTTTTTTAAATTAAATACAATAAAATTATGTATAAAGTTCAAAACATATCCGCGAACCACAATGTACCTTTTGAAAGCGTACATGCGCGGTCAATGACAGGTAGGCTAAATTTCGCAACTGTGTCCCCCGGACTGCGGTTAATTAAATATTAATTCGCATTAAGCCGACTTATCGGGGATAAAATAATTACGAAACAAAACTCTGCCGAGTTTCGTGAGTTTCACGGTTAATAATTTTCAGGTCTAATATAGTTTAGTTACTTTTGGAGAAGTTGGCGCAAAGTTACCGACACTGTTGCCGACGACAACATCCGCGGCATATGTGTGCAAAATTTATATCCATGTATGTTACGCCGATGGCTCTCAAAGTGGGGCTCGTGTCGAAAGTTAGCAGTTTGAGAAAATGGGTTTGATGGAGACGGATCTGATAGATGTTGATGTAATTATTATGATTTTTGTAGTAATATAGGAATGTGTAGAATATATGAATTGAATGATTTTAGTGTTTGAATATAGATATAGGAATTTAAGAAGTATAATAGTTTGTGGAAGATTCAAGGTAATGGGATATGTTTGATTTTTTTTTCAGTAGTGCGGATAGTGAAGTAGTCGTTTATTGATATGAGTTATTTTACGCAAAGAAACCGTTTAAAAATAGAATAAGAGTTTTGGGATGTTTTTGGAAAGAATCGGAGTGATACTGAATTAGAATGTAAAGATGAATTTGAAAATGCTTTATGGGTAGTTCGTAGGTTGTATAGTAATTTATTAATAGAGAGTAGTTTAGGAAAAATAATATCTTCAAAATGGGATATGAATTTTAGAGTAAATTTGGGGAAATTTCAGATTGATGGTGGTTTTGAGTGAAAGGATAAATTTGAAAATGATTTTTGTATAATTTGCAAATAATGTAGAAATAGTAGTTTATTTACAAACAGTTGTTTAGGCATAGAAAAAGTTTTGGATAGTAATAGATTCAAGATAATTTTGGGGTATGAATATATATTATTTTATAAATATTTTAATATAATTTATGAGAAACGTGCAGGATAGTTATGGTTTTTGTAAAAGTTTGAGTATCGCTACGTTACGCATTATATATGAGTGGTTCAGGGTGTTTCGGATGTGGACGCGAAAACTTTTGCGACATGGGACAAGGCAACAATGAATAATACTCATCCCATAATGAACATGATCGATCATGTTAAGCTTGTCTGAACAATGTTTTTGTTTACATATACAGATTTTTTTAATGTACTTTATTGGAATTTAACCACAGAATTCCATCAAATTTACATAATTGAATTTTAGATGTTTCAATTTTCCGATGTAGAGTGATAAATTATATTGAAACATTCATCAAAAAATTTTCCGAAAGTTGATTTTCATATATAAAAATGTATAGCTTTTTTCGAAATAATATAAGGGCAAAGTCACTGTTGGATAATATAATATTTTAAAAGAAGATACACACAATTTCCTTTTTACATGGAAAATACGTTCCGGAGCATACCGTGTTAAAAAAAATTCGCCATGTGAAATCAATAAACATTGAAATTTTATTTGATTAAATTAAATCGTGCACTTGCTTGCATTGAATCTTACCACTATGGCAAAATAATACATGTTTTTATTTTATTTCATACCGTGCTAAAGTGAAAAAAAAAACAGTTAAAAAAAATAATCAACTTTTCTTTTTTGAACCTTGTAAAATGTGGATTGGCCAGTAGGTTGTTTTTAGATCATAAAATTTTCGTTTTTTTTTTGGTTAATGATATTATACTATATCATATGGTCAACTGAGCTCTTAGAATTGAAAATACATATACATACGTAGTTAATAATTAAATTTTTTCACTTTAATCACGGTATATTAAAAAAATAAAACAAATAATATCACACTGCATATATTATATTATACTAGCGGATAGTACCCGGGGTTTCCCGGGACTTAAATTTAAAATCAAATTATTTTTTTAAAATTTAAATTCATTAAAACAAAAGCATAAAACAGGACGTGTATTGTCACAATTTTCGAACGTGCGACAATTTTTTTCGATGTAGGGGAACATGTTTTTGCGGAACGTCCCGTTTTGGGTTCTGGGAAATATGGTCACCCTATTTTAATGATACAAAAACCTTCTCGACAAAAAAATATATATACATGCCAATTTCCATAGTGATCGGTCGAATGGTATTGGAGTGAAACGCCGTCAAATATATGTATAAAAACAAACAAACATCCATTTTTATGTATAAAGATATAGCTTGTCATAAAATTTGCACCGCTCGAAAAGCTCGAGCTGAAATTCGAAATTCGAGCTTTTCCCGCGCAAGCAATAAAGTTCGCAAAACGGGGAGAAAAATTTTCGCAATTTCGCGCGCTCAAACTTCGACGGTGCACTTTTATGCAAGAGCATGCACGTATGATGAGTATAATGCACCGGGGATAAGGAGGAGTTCCAGAAAGTTCTCGAGAGCTCGTTATAATGCTCTGGCTGCGGCCATAAATTTTGTTCGCAGCCAACGGGTTAACGGGCGAATCCACACTATTTTGAATTTAATTGATGTGTCTTGTAGTTTTTCAGAGTTGCGAGTTTGGCGGGTGTATTGGAAAGCCGGGTTTTTTTGGGAAATGTTCGGGTGGATGGGTGTGTGATATTTTTTTGTATGAAAAAGTGCATTTAGTCGTTTTATGTATCGATATAATACGGTGACAATTTGATTTCTGGAGCAATGTGTATCCAACAATTAAATTAAATTGTTTACACAAGAATTCAGTTACAAAAGTTTACAACGTGTGAACTTAACTTCTTTGACGCTTCCCTATCATAAGTCATAAAAAATATTAATAATTAAAAAACAATAATAATATGAAAATTATTTTAAAAATATTTTTTTATTTGGTTATATTTGACTTTTTCTTTATTATTTTTTTGATATATTGTATGTACCTGTACCTGTATTGTATTAGTTTTTTATTATATTTTTCATTGCATACTTTTTTAATTATATATAAAAAAAATTGATTTAAAAAACGGTTTTAATATAAGACTAACCCCGAAAATAAAAACTAGTGCAGTTTTCGAGCGTAAAATTAATATAAGACCGGGTCTTATTTTTGGGGAAACACGGTAGTTCAATGCGCCACGGCTTGGTCACCGCTGCCCTAAGCGAATAAAAAATACTAATTTTGAATACCATAAAACGGTTTACAAATCGACTCACTAAGGTTAAGCGACTGTTTCGCGAAGCAATTTAAAATCCCCCTCCCCCGGACCACATAAACCATGGCGAATCGACTTTTAAATAATGAGAAAGAGCGCGCGCAATTTGGCGTTCTTAAAATTAGCTCGAACAACAACAACGGGCATTGTTGCGACGCTTTCAAAAACGCACAAGGCGACCGGTACAAAAAAGGGCGAAAAGAGACTAGGTAATTTGTCGGGAATTGTTGCCATCTCACGCAGAAGAGATTACAATGAAAAAGGGCGCGAAAAAAGCGGCGCGATATAATGACGGTGGACTCGTCAGGAGTAATCGCCGAAAGTGAAAGTGTTATCTGGATGGAGTCTGACAAAAGCCGAGTGTGTTTGAATGTTATTTTTGGATTTTTTAATTGCTTTGTGTATAATCTGCGCTTTTTGATGGATTCAAAATGGCGCTGAAATAAATTTTTTGGAATATTTTATTTTAAGTATTCGAATGTCTCGATTTTTTCTTTAATCATACACCCAATCCTCCTTTTACATGGGGATACGTTATAGAGACTGCCGTGTAAAAAATATGATGATCATATAAAAATTATAGATAGGTTCTAGATAGAATGTCAAAAAAATTCCACCATATAAAATTATCTAAATAAATCGAAAATTTTAATCTAATAACTATAACTACATACATATACTTATAACAGTACCTGCACCGAATCATACCATTGTGATATAATAATAAACATTTCACTTATTTTTATACTATGTTAAGTGTTATTTCAGAATCGTGTAAAAAAAGGGTTGGGTGTGGGATCTCATATAAAAAAATTGTTTGAATTTTTTCCAGAAAAAAATAAAACTTTTGAAGTGATAAGTTTTCATACATAAGTCTGATCCGGATATTAAAGAAATTTAAAAACAGATTTGCTTTGTAAAGTTTTACAGTATGACTTAAATTAAAAAAAAAAAAATGGATCAAAAATGAATATATACACATAATCCAGATTATCAGAAGTTGAAAAGGAAAAAGGAACAAAATACGAAGTTTGCTTGGTGCAAATGTCAAGTAGTTCGAAGACTCGTTCAAACTTTTCAACCCCTCTGGCGAAAAGTGTTCCGTTTGCCTTATAATGTTGTGTTATTTGTCATTTCGTTTCGGGTCACATTATATTATACTATCCAAGTTCGCCAAGTTTCCTTGTTTGATAGTTCGACACTGTGATATGCAAAATTCAAATTGTGCATACTTTTCAGTTATTTGAATTCAAACTTGTAATTGTCTCGATTAAGACCATTATTCATATACCAACATTCACGCGGACATGTATCGTTACCGTTACACTTTGCAATATATTATACAATGGTAAATATAACATACATAATACAATATTCACAGAACTCCATTCTCATCCAACAATCACAATTCAATGAATCCAAACGACCGGAACTCGTAAGCGAACTCCAAACACCAATAAAAGAAACAAAACAAAGAGATCCCCAACAACGATACATTTCAACTCGAAACGTTCGCGGAATTTCCCGACGGAAACTGACAGCTTATCAAATATTCCGACCGCTCTCGGCTGAAATCCTCCCCATTGTGCGACGTCTGGCCAGCTTCAGGAAACTGCGCTGAAGCCTGAAGGATTCTTGAGGAATCTGCCGTTGACGAGCCCGCTGTCGTCCCTGATGTGACAGCAGGCCTCAAAACAAAGATGGGTATTTGTAAATTACGTCTTCGAGGGGTATTTGTATGCTGAATGCGCGAGGGGGTGATGTCGCGGAAGTTGTCACTTGAGTTATCGTTTTGGGTCACGTTAGTTTTTTCGATTTAGTGCGTTAATTTGGCGAGTGAAAGAATGTTGCGTGACGTTTCGGTGTATTTATTTGGTAAATCAAATGTAAATATCTCACTGCATCGATACTAATCTGTATATAAATATAAAAATGAATCGTGGTTTGGTATGTCTGGCTGTAACTCGAAAACTGCTTGATTGATTTGTATATTTATCTTTTTCTTTTGTTCGCTTTAACTAAGGGGTGGTTTATGAAGGAAAATAATAAAGAAATTCCTAAAGAAAAGCTAAAAATTGAAAGATGACGGTACAGTCGTGAGTTGTGTTTTTTCGAGTTGTGTTGAGCATTTTGTTTTCAATGTGTTTTTGAAATAAAAAACAATTTATTATAATTTAACAAAAATGCAACAATTTTAATGTAATCGGTTCACCGGTGTGTGCAGAACGCGTGTTCACAACGTGTGAAGATCTGTCGTTTGTTGACGACAGATCTTATATATGCGAAAACGACAGGACGAACGCAAGACACGACAAAAACGGGACAGTCCCGGCAAAAAAGGGACGTATGGTCAGCTTAGTTTTAGCGAGACTAACGAACAGTGATTGTAGGTGATATGAAGTTCACCGGGTCAGCTAGTTTCATATAAAATATGTCTCAAGATGTATATAATTGCATTGATTACTTTTTAATAAGTCGTTTTATTTATGAATTAAAAAAAAATTTCAGGAATTTTTCGAACTCCCCACGTACATAATCTCTTGAGGATAGCATACTCTTTTAGCCGGATTATCTTCGAAACGGTCACTATTATTACGAATAAAAGTCATGATATATTTTCTGTAGGAATTTTACTCTGTATTTTTGTAATAGTAACAGTCACTCTTGTTAATTATTGAACGGTATTAATATTCCACTTGAATAATTCAATACTCGATTCCACGAAAAAACAATCCAGGCACAATTCAAATCGAATTATGATAATGAAAAATTATTATACTTTCACGCTTGAGATAATAATTTATTAATTGTTGATATTTATGCGCATGATAATTCAAAATATTCCATCTCCGATAAGTAAGAAATACACACCTGAATTTCATTATTAGAGACACCTCAAGTGGAATAATATTTTTGCTTTATCGTATATTTTTGCTTTAACGGCATTGCAAAGGTTTCTCGCAAAAAACTATTCTGTTTGGATTTCAATAATAATTGAAAAAAAATCAATAATTACGTTTCAAATAAAATAAAATAAAAATTGATTCGTTGTCATAACGTGATCGAAAATTTATATTTCAACCATATCCCAAAATTAATTTCATTTTGAAATTCACACAAAATATTCAGTACATTTTACATTTTCCTCCATATATAAGTGTTTATGTTACAAATAGTTCGCGAAATTGTTTAGTTCATGTATGATGCAAAAAATATTTGCTCATATGTGAATAATATAAAATTTTTTTCAAAACCAAACGTTTTCATTACTCGAAATTTGATTTTTTATTTTTATTTTTATTTTCTTTCATTCCACTTTTGTAGTTAAAAATCCGAGCTTAAAACTAAAAAAATAGCTAAGCCCAATCTAATCTAATCATTGACACTTCCAAGGTTATAATAAGACAGGAGTGTGAAACCGAACATAATGAAAAAGTGTTATAGATCAAATTTTAGTGAAAATCGTCAAAAAAGCGCTATCCCTATATATAATATAATATTTTTCGCGTACGACGCAAAACATTTTTATGTCATACGCAAACTAAGCAATTTCAAAAAAAATGCATGAAACTTACAAAATCCGTTGCACAAAGTTTTCGCATTCATAAAAAAAAACATGATCGAAATTTTTGAAATATAGGATATTTGAAACAATAGCATAAATTTAGCAAGAAATTACAAGCACCGGTCACTGTCAGCACTGGTGAATTTTTAAATTTCACATCACCATGGGATAATGACCGTCGTTAAACTGTCGAACGCTTGAATTATTTCCGAGCCGGAATAAGTAAGGAGCCGCCATATTTGACATTATCGCTAATTAATGGCCGAGCGCTGTCCCGTCTGTTAATGTCCGTTTTATATTCGAGCGAACATAATCCCCTTAAAATATATTTATTTGCGCAATTAAGGGACACTCGCCTAATTTGACTCGGAGCCGAGTGCGTTCCGGGTCACGAATGCGAAAAACATTTCCATCGGCGGCCATCTTGGATTGTTGCTTTCTTTATTTTTAATGGCGGATTTGTGCGTTTGCTCGGGTTAATAAGCCGTGGGAGCGTGTTTAGGTGAGTTCTGCGGAATGGCTTTATTTCGGTTCTATTGTTATTTATCAAACTGCGGGATTGTGCTTAGTCATTTGTGTTAGTTTTCCGAGAATAGTTTTGCCAAAATGGTTTCTGCTTTTTCCCATCAAGAATAAGGCTCCAGATACATTTAAACCGGCGAGGTTAGCAAAAACAATAAAGTTAGTAGGTAGATCGGGATGAGATGGAACATAGCCCAGGGAAGGATCTAAGATTTTTTTTATTAAATAATTATAAAATCTTTATAAATCTATACAGCGGTTCATAAATTTTTTAACTGATGTGCCAAAAATTTTACTATTCCCAAGTACTTCGTTAGCTTTAATGAAAAATAAAAAAATATAATTCGTTTTAAAATAATCATTTAAATATATTGTAATAAAATTATCTGCGAATTATAATTTTTTTTTTGATATTTAACATTATTGAAATCATATTACTGATAAGTACCACAGGCCAAAATTTTTGGTATATTATAAGATCTATACCAGTGTTATAATATTTACTTTATCTATATCATGCCTTTTTTACAAAAATATTTAAGTTATCTAACAAATTCTGAAAATAAAATTATCTAAGCATTTTATTCAAAAGATCCATAACAAGTAAAGTTCAACTAGTCACCTCACTTTTATTTAGATAATAGAGTTTTTTATTCAGTTTTTCCACCTTTTTTGGAAAATCTGGGTTACAATATCAAAAAAATATTTTCAAAAATGCATTTTTGCGTTTATATTGAGAAAAAGAACCATAATTTCGAAAACACATGAATTAAGAAATTTCACTATGATCTACAGAGAGGGCAATCGCTACTACCACCCTATCCCTGGATTCCTCCCTGAACAGCCATCAAAAGTGACGCAATGACCTTAGAAGCGGCAGTGTTTGAGTGATATTACTTGTGACTCGATATACTTCATCGTATTTGCTAAGAAAATCAGACTTATGCGATAGCCGCTTAATAAATCAATTGAAAGCTTAGATATTTTTTTATATTGAAAAAAAAAAAAACTTTCAAGGATAAAAACTTTAGAGTCAAGATCCATCAATCGTTAAATGTTTTACCGTTCAACTGCAGCAATCGGTATGAATTTGAGCATATGAAAAATTAAAAACCAAACCAAGTAGAAATCTATAGGTGTGCATTACGAAAAATTTTCCCGAAAAAAAAAAAAAAAAATATGGCAACCTTTTTTAGGTGGCGTCGTTAACCTTTTCGTTACGCGTCGTCGTTTGCGATTTTCGTCAACGGAAGGAAAACGAGAATTTAAAACGGTCCCATTACATTATCGCTGTATGAAAATGTACAATTTAAAAAAAAATTACTTTTATTTTTTATTTTTCGTCGTTGTGCAGGATATGGCCGGCGGAGGGTTCGCGTTACGACCGGATACGCGTTTCGCGAACGAACATCATACTTTTTAATTAGCGCGCGCAAATTTTTCCACGTTTTTAATAATGGCCATACCATTGTCCGCGATTGTTTGTAATTTGATAATCACGCACTTGAAAAAGCGCGAAAAGTGTTGTTGTTGAAACGTTAATAATTAAAAACAAAACGGCGCGGCAACTGTTATTCTGCCATAATGTTTCCCGGGCTGGAATGATAACGTGTTTAAAAACGAGCAATTAAGCGGTTATTTTTCGGGAGAAATTTCAATTTGGAATATTATAATTAAAACAAGATTTACATAATGATTTAAATTGAAATTAGAGCTTTTTTATTTTATTTTTTTATATTTAAAATACATGAATAAACATAATAAGTATATTAAAATACTATATTTTATATAATAAATAAAAATAAACTATATTATTATCTCAACATATTCTGAGAGTTTTCTATGAATAAATAACAGTATGAGTAATTTTCCTGATAAGAGTCTCCATGTGAGTAATTTTCCCGAGAAGAATAATCCGTTAACCATGAAATTGTTATCAGTTTTATTGTTGTTTCTTTCGAAAATATCTATATCGTTATATTCATACATTATATCGATCAACCAATCAATCATCATGTATCAACATATTTTGAGAAAGATGTTTTCTATGAGTTAATAACAACTCAAAAAATTTTCCTAAAAGGAATAATCTGTTAACTGTTATACGAATCTTAAATTTGACTTAATTTCTGAAATTGAAAATAATACGAATTTTTTTTTCTATGAATTCGTTTTAAGTTTTATGGTTATTCTTCTCAAGGAAATTTCTCTTACAAAAATTCCCAACAAAAGTATATGTATCATCACCTTGAAGAATGTATTCCATGAGAGGAATTTTCTGTGAATGAATAACAGTATGAGCAATTTTCCTGATAAGTTTCTCCATGGGAGAAATTCACCTGAGAGGAATAATCCGTTAACCATGAATTTTTTGTCAATTTCATTATTATTCCTCTCAAAAATATTACGATTCCTATTAAAAATATCCATACCGTCAACACCTGGGAGAACATATTCAATAAGAGGAGTTTTCTATGAATGAATAACAGTGTGAGCAATTTTCTTAAGGAATAAGCTGTTAAATATGAATTTTACTAAATTTCACTTAATTTAAGAAGCGAAAGATAATGCGAAAGAGCAATTTTTTCAATAATTTTATCATCAGACACACAATTTATGAAATAAACCTGAAACAAAAAAAAAAACGGATTTCGACGAATCATTAAATTCAATGAAAATAGATTCGCCATCGAACACAATAGGCTATCGAAACCAAAATTCACATACAATACATAAACGATCAATGGCGGACAAATAAGTCGAGCTTTCGTCGAAAACTCGACATGTCCTAATCTCGGGTTTATTAGCGGAACGAGATTCGCCATTATCATGCAAAACCGTTCTAGTTTAGATCGTTTAACGTGAATGGGCGAACGAATTGAACGTGAAAAGATCAACTCGCGATTCGTACAAAGGCGGCCATAATTCAGAATTTAGTGCGAAACGAACGCACATTCGCAATATGGCGTGGGCGTAAACTTATTATCTTGTGTGCGCCATTTTGGTATCTCTGTTTATTGATTGTGCGGAAAACCTTATTAGCGCGTGTGTGTTCGTTTTGCGGATATGTTTTTTTTGCCGTCGCAATATGTTTTGACACTTTTTTTTTGTAGCGAAACTTCTATTATATATGGACGTTATTGGAAATGATTTTTTAGGGCTATAAATTCGATTTAATTTACCAAAATTCACTATGAAATTGACTTAACTTTGACTCTAATTTCGACCCTGATACCGATTTAAATCCCAACTACGATTGGAGTGATTTTAATAAGATAAAAATTAATAGTAATTAATAAAATATATTATATAATACGAACAATTTCCAAAATAAGAAAAATATCTTTATTTCGCAAAAGTCTTAAAAAGTAAATAAAAATTCATATTTTTTTATATTGACGAAAAAATCAAACAGTATTGGATTCCAAAAAATTTGATTGAAATCCTAAAAATATTTATTTACATTAAAAAAACATTGAAAACCGACGTGATGGGGGGGGGGGGGTTAAAGGTCAAGGTGTCTCAAAATATACAGTGAGTTTGAATGTATAGTATGTATTATTATTTTTTTGAAATTTTATGCGAATTAAGGGACATGAAACTGTGGACGTGAAATATGGAGTGCGTAATAGGTAATTGCTTCCTTTTGAATATTTTAAATTTAAATTATTCTATTTTACAGCGTTGTTTAAAAATAATGCTTATTTTAAAATGTAAATTTGTTTCAGGATAATTAATATACAGTTGTTCATAGAAATATTCGAGTTTTTAAACATATTTTGATTAAAAATAATATTTTTTTTTATTTTGTAAAATAAATCAATTTAGTAATTAGATATTCTATTTTTATATATATTATCTTATAAGTTACTGCCAAATATGTTTTGAGCATATTATTTTAGTATTTATAAACCAAAAAAACTTATTATTAAAACATTTCGATGTTTTCTGAAAAAAATCGGTTTCACAATTCAATTCCTTTAAAGCAAAAACATTCCCTAAATAATCACAATAAATCTCCTTTTATACACAACGACTGTGTATTACTTTTTTAATAAACATCTCACAAAAAATCCATAAATTATAAATAAAAATTTACGACAATCGAGTTTATATATATATATTTAATACCGCCCCATCCAGCGTCCGAACACGACCAGCACATTTTTTCCTCCTACGAATAGTTTATGCTCGAATTAAACTTGTTTATGACATGGCGGACCTCCAGAACTAAAATGGAGCGCATTTTTTTCCACATCGAACCGCTCTACATATTTTCCGATACGGAATTTCCCTCGCGTCATTTTTTCGACCTTACAATGCTCTTTCCGAACGGAAACCGGAACCGGAACCGGAGCCGGAACCAAAAGAGAGGACCGTCCGTTGATTTATGCCGGTCTAATGTCGTTATCGATGCGTATTTTTTATAATAATATATATAAAGGGGCGGGATAATAAACAAGAGTTCGATCCTAGCAGACATTTGTCTTGCTTATGGCGCATAATCTTCCAGCGTTTGTCTGTCTGTCTGTCTGTCTGTCCGTCTGTGGCTCATCAATCTTGCTCGGCCATAATCCGTACACCGCTCCGACTTATAAATAATGAATTTCTGCGTGACTCTTGCTGCAAAAACGTGTCGTGAGTCAAAAAGATTCGGCACGTGATCGTTTTGTGTGTACAACGATTCGTGGGTATGTTAGTTACATTTTCAAAATAGTCGGTTCAAATAGAAGTAGAGTTTTATGATGATATCGAGCCGTTATATTTGAAAGTGACGTATCTCCATTTTTATTGCCTCGAGATATTTAAGATTTTGTATTTTTCAATATTTAAAAATAATGTTGAGTTGTAATGAATTTATTTTTCTTTCCTAAGGTTCTAGACATATAAAATTCAAAAGTAAATTTTGAATTAAGTATAATATAACTAAAAAAGTTTTTGGGACTGAAAATTTATTACGGCACTTCATTATAACAAAATATGAAAACAATTATGAGCCGTTTCATATGAAAGTGGCATAAACGCCAATTAAAAAAGGTACGCCTAGATTTAAGTTAATTTTAAACCACTTTTATAAATATAATATAACAGCTCACATAATAATAAAATGATAATTATGACTTTTCATACAATTCAACTGACAAAATCATTGATTCAATTGGAGCAATAAAAGAATTACTCTTCCCGAAGCCTTCACAACAAACACACTTATCCGGAAAGCACAAATAACACGAAACACAACAAACAACAGTAAACAAACGAAAAAAAATGCATTTGATTAATGGCGACGTAAACACAATAAATAATGCCGTAACCCTAGCACATCAGGGCACGAGCAACGCGACGGATATTATCGACTTGTTTATGTTGTGAACGAGTTCGATCTAATTCGCCGGATATTAATTTGGGCGCCGACGTTTTCATTACGTGTAGCCAACTCCCGTCGCTAAGAAGGTCGGACGTACACGGGCCTTGCGAAGGGTGGCGGATGTGGGTATGGCTGGGACTTACCATGTTCTGGCCACGGGCGCGTGGCATACGTAGATGTATCTCTGCACTGCCAGGGCTAGTGTTAACCAAATGCTCGCCGTATGAAACATCGCTGGGATGACCTGAAATTTGAAGAGAATGGGGTTAAAAAAGCTTTTTTTTAATGTAAGCGAGGAGTTTCATAAGAGTGAGCTCCATGGAAACGCCAAGAAAATGGTCAAATTTATGATTGCATAGAAATGTCGTTAAGTTAAATATGATGTTTTTATTGGAGGGTGAGATTCCATGGAGAGCTCTATAAAAATTTCAAAGTTATAGAAATTGATATTCATTGAAATCGTTGAAGTCGTACGCTTCAGTTATAAATCTGAAAATATTTATTACTGTAGGCATGAGTAGGTTGGGTAAAGTGAGTTTTTTTCAGTGACATTTACTTAACCCTTTGAAGCATAGTGGTATGAAAAATTCACATCAATTAATTATAGTACCTAATTGTAATTTTTTTATTTTTCTATTATTTTTAAAATTCTGTGTAGCATGTGCATTTTTTTTCTTTAAAATCTCGTACCTCAAAGCGTTAACGTATCTTGTTCATTCAGGCATCCGGGTCGAGAATACGATTATTTTATAATTTGAATTCACATACTTTAAATCGTCAGTATAAATGTAAAACATTCTAGAATTTTAAAACAATATAGGTGCGCTTTATAATTTCACTGCAAATCAGCGATTGGCAACTAGAAATTTATATTTGCATGAACTGGCCACTTTTGCATCATTCTAATAATAAGACGAAGCAATGAAATTACTAATATATAATTTTTTGTTGTTTTAATACTCCATTATTTTTACAGAAAATTCAAGTATACCGTAAACCTCGATTTCTACTAGCCAAATAATATCGAAAAAAAATCTGAAGAGATCTTTCTAAAAGAATTCGAATTCGGTAATTATAAGTCCGAAAAATAATAAGTGAGCTTAATTGATTCCAAAGTTTTGAGTGCTCAGTTCAAAGCCTAAACGCGTCAAAAAAACAATAAAATTTGATTTATTAAGATTGGAAATAGATTTACATTATTTTATTAGGCTTTTGTTATGCTCATGCTTATTTAAACGATTATTATCAATTCGATAATAATATATGTAAAATGTGACTCTTTTATATTATTATATATGAACTAAATCGTAGGAAATTTTCAGTGTATTATATTTAACTGAGATCCAATATGAAGGTAGTACGAGAATAGAATTTCCTATTGTGAGCGAGCTCAATTACGGCTTCAATAACAGATTCGACCGATCGTGAAACTGCGATTTGATAGATTTCAGTGTAGCGCCTTGCTCTATTATACATAGAAAATCCAATAAAAAGAACGAGAATGTTATACGAAATCGTTACAGAAATAGGAAGATGGATGTCTTATGAATAAATGAAATCGTCAAAGCTTTGAAAATTATCTATAAGAAAAGCAAAATAATACTAAGATGAATATCAGTATTCTAAAATCATATACTTGAAGTTTTACGATGAAAAAACATCGATTAAAGCCGTAGTTCATTATAATATGAACGTGGCTTAATCTTCCCAACGATTCGAATTATTCACGACAATATGACGGCATTGGCACGTTTCAAAGCCTTTTGTCACATTTGCCTTTGCTCGAATAATGCTTCAAAGGGAGCCGCAGCCCATAAAGGGTTATTAAACGGGGATGCAACAGTTGATTCGAAGTCTGAAAGCTAATGGTATCTTAATTGTTGCGTAGATTTATATCGGTGATTTGAGCGATGATTACGTAATGCTTTTATTTGTTTGATGATTCAATTCGCGGAGTGTATCTGTGGAAAATATATATTTAAGATAGTCCAGTTAAAAATTGGGTACATAGGCGAAATTTTAGTGGAGTTAATGATTGGGGTTAAAGTAGTTGGGAATTTAGATTTAAGATACATTTAAATCCACTCCCACAAAAAAAAATTTTGAACTCATTTTAATATCCAAAAAATGCTGCAATTCTAAAATTGACTCAAATTACCTTAAAAATATTCAAAATTCAACCCAACTCATAAAATCATCTTCAAACTCATTCATTAACAGTTATTAACGACTTTACTCACATTCTAATACTTTATATCATTCAATAACCAGGGTTCCAGTTTTGTGTTTTATATCCGTATTATTGTTATGCAGCGTTTATACAAATATAACTATAAAAATGATGAAATTTTAACTTATTTTATGTTACTTATCAGAACATAAAATTAGAAAACTATATTGCCCAAAAGCTTATTAATTATATATTCTACTGTGACAA
>JAOXNN020000021.1:39711-51994 GCA_028571205.2 Hydropsyche betteni | reverse complement strand
GACAGAGCAAAAATTTCTTTCAAATGATTTATCTCGATCAAACTGTATTACCATAAAATTACCAATTTACTTATTTTCTTCGGTTCATTTTTTAATATTCTATATTACAATTTGAACTTTGAATAGACAATATTATGAAAAATTGTAAAATGTCAAATACATTGAATTCAACCACGGTACACATGTATCCAGCTCACGGCACACTGGTTGCGGAGCACTGCTATATGCTAGTATATATCATAATAATTCACTATACTAACCAATAACTACTGACCGTTTATAATCACCCAATAAAAAACTAATTAAATTCACTGGCCAGATAAACTCAAAACAATTACACAAATGAAAACCCGACAGCTCATTTCCTCAGTCGAATACTTAGTACGACCATGACCGACGTTGCTTTTCCTCCGTCCACAAAACACACATGTACAAAATTTACGATTTCGGTCCCAGTTTACGACGCCGCATCTGTTTCCGCACCCGCTTTTCCGCGTATATCAAAGTCCGCGCTGCGCGAGCCGTTCACGCACGGAAAAACTTTATGGAAAAGCACGGACCGTTTCGGGTCACGATACGACGTTTTACGACCGTTTTTTCGGGTCGACTTTTGCGCTTTTACGGCCTTCTAACTGTTTAATCCTTATATGAAGGGATGCGTCGAGCGTCGTTGCCCCTTTGACGCTCCGTGTGGTTTTCCGCATCTTTTTCCTTTTTTTTTCATTTCGAGAGTCTTATGATGTAGTAAAACTAAGTGATAAAAACGAGATGTTGTCTTTTTTTAGTTTGAAGAGTTATTTATTATAATTTTTTTTCAGAATATGTAGAAAAGTGTTTTTTTTATACTCATTCTTTTATTATTATATATAATATAACGGAATATAAAATTATGTTTCTTTTAAAATATAAAATAAATAATATCTGGTGATATTCGAATGATTGCAAACATTACATCTAATCAAAATTTCCGATCGGGAAATCTTTTTTCCATTAAGAATTTTTTCCAATAAATGGTTTTGTTTTCAATTTAATATTTTTCAATATTGAATATCAATATTGTTCGCGCAACGACTGAAAAATTAAAAATAAAATCAAATCACATTTATAATACAAACGAAATTGAATTTCATAAAAAAAAATTATATTATTACATAATCTATATGATTAATATAGGAGTGAAATTTAAAAAAAAAATCAATTTCCGATTTATATGAACGTTCTAATAGAAATTTAATTTCCAAAGTTTTAGTGCCACACTAATTGTAAGTTTTAGCAGGAATACTTCTATAGTAGAGTAAGTTAATTCAGAATATAATAGGACTTCGATGTTTTTTTTTTAATATTTGTATGTCGATGAAGATTATGAATTATGATTATTTTTACCGACGGTAAAAAGAACTATTTTTTTAATAAAAATTATTATTGATTGGCTTTGTTTAGATGTTACCATTGTGATACCTTATATCTCTGCTCCTCAATCCCCCTTTTAACCACATCGAAACAATCTGGTCTCACTAATCCGACTCTTTCTCGATATTCTGTATGAGATCAGGAGCGGTCATTTTGACAGATGACATATGTCACTACGACTTCGATGACAAGACATACTTGTTGCTTATTTTGCAGCCTGGATCATTTCAGTAACATTGCTAACATATAAATATAAAAAGGCAAAAAATTAAATGCTGAGAATTTTAATCAAAATCAGTTAGAATAAAATGATGAATTGTCAGAGCAAAATAATAAATTTTCAGAATTTAATAAAGAAGCGGTCAGAATAGGTAGGGTTAGGTTAGGGTTCTTAGCATTATTCTGACCATCTAATATAAATTCCGACAAACCCAGTTAAAATTTTGATTCTGACCTTATATATATATTTATTCTGACCTTTTTGAGTAAAATTCTGATCAAAACATGATAAAAATACTGACCAATGTCAAATAAATTCTAACAAAGGGGATAAAATTCTGACCAAAATCGTATTTAATTTCAGACCATTTAAATAGTAGCCATATAAAAACATCATTATACATTTCTCCCTATACATTTATAAAAACGAAAAAATTCATTCCTCATACAAAACAAGCAATTATAACTTCTTCACATCCAAAAGCAACCCAAGCCACCAAAAACACAGAAACGATCTAATTAGTACACTTGTAGTATTTCTCGAAACAATATTAATAGTGAAACGTTTGCAAAGAAACCCCACTCGAGCAACCCATCCACCCGTAGACCCACCCACGCCTATTTAGGGCTATTTTCCTGCAATTAATCGGATTACCCGAAACACGACGAGCGGAAAACATATTTCAGCGATTTCGCGCGCTCGAAATTTTCCGTTTTCGCGAATATTCAATTATTGTAATCGCCAAAAGTGGCCGGCCTTTAACGAAGAAATGTTGCCGTTTTCCCCTTGTTGGGGTCGAATTGGATTGCTTTCGGTACGATTTTACCCGGGGAACAATGGGCTCATTAACATTAAAAGTGTTTGTCTTGTTCGATGGGCTAGTTTTTGTTTGGTTCACGAATAAATTTGAGAGCGTTCGATAGAGGTATTTCAATGCCGAGATTGATTTCTTTGTTAAATTACGTTTGTATTGTGAAAAAATTGGATATTTGGCTGCTACACACATATATCATGGTAAAAAAGTTAGCTTTCAAATCACAATGCGCATTAGACGTTTTATTATATGTTATCTAGAAAGTAATATCGTATTTTCAATGATGGATAAAAATTTTGGTCAAAATTTTATTTATTAATTATTAATTTAAAATACCATTTTTACCGTTACTTAACACTTCCATAACTTTATTTAATAGCGGGCCGAATTGAATGTTTTTGAGCCAGATTTAACTCTTTTTAACCATGCCTGATATAACACAAAACATGTAACAAGAACATAATTGAGGGTCGAAAAGGATCATCATAAATACAACATCGCTCACGAGATTACCTAATATTTTAGAATTCTATCCCAATTCTCATACTAATACCACTGTCAAACCACAAAAATACTGTAAAAATAAAATTATATAATATCCAAATGCAAATGACGTTCATAGTTGAACGCAAAACTAGCATGACCTGGATATGGCATATTCATGACTTTTAAGCATTTCGCATCACAATTCAAATTTCAGATTTCGTTTGTATTCAACGAAGAGTAAGTCTTTGAAATTTGCGACACGAGAATTTTCCGATTGGCCATTTTCAACTATGTATAATAATAACAACGGGGAATGAGAAAATTTAAAAATTAAAACAACCCAGAAAAGGGTACGGTGGATTCGGAAAAGGGTAGATTAAGCGGTATCTGCGAAACGATTTTTTTATTTTATTTAGTCGACGAAAACAACATAGTATGTTTTTGCATGGGAAAAGGAGAGAGACCTTAGAAAGTGCCGCGAGACAAAAGAATAACATTACAATGCGCATAAATTTATATAGTCAGGGGCACGGTAATGTCGTATTTATTCTATTCAACGAATAATAAATTTAGAATTCTTAAGCCCCGTATTTAAATGGAACGGGGTTGGTAGAGAGGTCTATTTGTTTTTGTATTTTTCGGCGACTTCATTGTCTCTATGTACATACGAAAGCCATAAAATTTTCAGTTACAAAACGGAAGGAAAACGTTGTTTTGTTTGATATGAATGTCAAATTTTATTTGAGCCGTCAAACATTTTGTTATATTTGAATGGAAAATATTTCAATGTACAGAACTAATGGAGCATAAGCAGACACATGGAAAGCATATAAAATACTTATTTTATATCATCAAAAAATAATTTGAAAAATTAACGTAAAACACGTATATCGACTTTTTATGTAGTTGAAAAATGGTTTTCGAAACGAAAGTATAAGTACTTGGCTTAAAATGTTCAAAATAACATGACCTTTCACCTCTCTAAGGCTTTACGGTTACCTTTGGACCACCTGTATTATACCTATTCCTGTTTTTATTATTGTATTACATTTCATTATTGTTTCATTATTATAATTACTATATTAGAATATATCATAATCCAAGATAACCGGCAATCAAAACCCGCAAATTAAGTATTATATAACACAGCATCATCAACACTTTTTGTCCATCATTCACGCACCCTTCATTACTAAACGAGCGTTTTTGTCCAAGTTCGCATCTTGTCCAAAGTTTGGACGATCTTCCAAGACGAGGGTATTATGCCGACTTATACGACCGTGCTATACTGTGGAATTATGTCTATGCAAAGTCAGGGATTGCAAAACACGGTTCCTTTTAGGCGGCCGGTGTCCGCAACGGGTTGAAAAGGGTCTTGACCCTTTCATACGATTACCGAGGGACAGCCCTTGCGAATAAAAAGCCACCATTCGAAAGTGTGTCGCCACCAAAAGACGGCATTCGCAAAAAGGCGATCGCAAAACGCCCTAGAAAGGGTGCTTTTTGCATGTGAATGGTCGCGGGGCTTTGCGGGTTAAATGGGCGACCTTAAATTTCTACGCGTCTAGTTTTTGACTTTAAATAATGTTTGAATGGTGGTTTTATATAAACGTTTTGTGAATTGTCCGGAAAAAATGAGAATGAAGTGAAAATTGTTTTATTTTTTCATTTGCTTCATATTGAAAATAAAGTGTTTTCATTTTTGTGTTGAAAAAAATTTAAAGTATAAAAAATATAAAGTAGACCTCACTTACATAATATATTATTATATAATAGCACGAGTTTTATCAAAATTTAGTAACACACAAAATATTAGTTTTTCATTCAGTTTTTTAGCGTATTCCAAAAATATGCTAAGCAATTTCAGTAAATTTGTATGAAATTCATTAGAATTTGGTATAAAGATATTATAAGAATGAGAATTGGGAAAGAAATAAATTTTAAGGTAATTTGAGGGTAGGTTGAAAATAATTTGGGATAGTTTTACGATAACGATGATTTTGAATGTGAAGATAAGTTTGAAAACGGCATTGAAACAGGAGATAAATTTTGGGGTAATTTGGAGATAGTAATTTATTGTTAGGGGTATTTTAGACATAAAATTAATATTGAAAAAAATCACCCGTAAAATGTAATATAAATAATTTTAAACGAAGAATTAATAAAATAACGTTAACGTTGATTTATTTTATTAACGTTAATAACGATAATAAAATAAATCAATGAAAATATATTATTGAAAGTCTTTGTGTTCCTATATTTAACGTCGCCATCGTATTTGCGTTTATTATATTTATTTTGTTAAATGACGCATTCATAATGTGTTTTCAGCTCGACGTAGTAATTGTGCCTTATAAGAAATCGTGAATTTTTTATTATGTGTCGTAAATATGTATATGTTTAATACGTATAGCGTGTTATTATTTTATGAATATTTTCGAAGAATTTTATAAATGAGATCCGCGTGGTTAAACAACAATATCCGAGAACCCTTCAAAAGGAAATGTTTTATTCAAATGGTATCGAAACAAAACGTTTTCGCAAAACGCTATTAAAATATGAATATGAATTGTTAAATATAGATTTGAAAATATGTAAAAAATAATTTGACAAGTCAAACATTTTAATGTCATATCTTTTATTTAAAAAAAATATCTATAACCGCATTATAGAATTTTTTTTAAACTAAATATTAGTGATTTTGTTAAAAATGTTGAATAGATTAGAGATCCCAAATATTTGTGAAATTGGATATTCGAATAAATGACACTGAATAATAATCGAATATGATTTCAAATTTCCGAATACGAAAAATGTCTTAAATTACTCGAATATTCGATTGGGATCCCTACTATGGACCCAAGCTTTATCAATTAGAATTCACGACATGAAACTATTTTAGAACACATTATGATTTGAACTCAAAGGCGAAATTCATCGTATCGACCTTTTCGCTTTTGCAATTCGCAATAATCGTTTTATCATGCTTTCGTAAAAGTTTTATGTAAATTTTGTCATAATTTGCGAACGCATTCAAGAATATTTCCATTATTTGATTTGCGGTCGTCTGCAAATATGTGTTCGTATTCCGAGAACCACTCGGCGGGAACAACGCATTTTGAATTTCAAACAATCACGTTTGAAAAGCTGCTGGAAAATATTAAATTTCGTTGTGTGCACAAGTTGCAGCTAACGCTGTATATGAGCCGTTGCAAATTTCAATATTCCAATATCGCGACGTCTTCCATTGAAAAATAAATGTATAAATAAAGGAGTTTCTAAATAATTAATTTAAGATTTCAACAATAAATTGTTTCGATGTTGAAAATTTCATTATTTAAAGTAGACAATGTAGTCCGTTTCCGTTTCTTGTTTGAAGGTTTCGTTGTTGTGTCGAAGCAACAGTTGATTGCGTGACGTGCTAAATCAACAGGTGTCAATTGTCGACGTTGCTGATGTGTGTAGAAGATTTTAAGTCATTAGAACGTCATAGCATATTTACCATTTAACATATTATGAAAGAAAATTTGATGTCGAAACCTAAAAACTATTAAATAATCAATATTTTATAGATAAAAATCTATTTACTAATTTAAGCTGAGTTTATATCAGCAATATTACGACGATAAATTTTTAGTTATAACTTAATGGCATTACATTCTTACAATTTCTAAAATGTAAAACATCACGAATCAAATTAATAAATATTGGCTTAAGAACACACGAGTCTCAATCGATTGGATCCCGTACGTACGTCATTCGAATAAATTAAATATCGCATAATACACAATTTATACAACGTTCTCGATTACGGCCGAAAGAGCCAATTACGCGCCCATGAAAACAAAGTGAAGGAGCGCACGGAAAAAAATTCATATATATTGTATAATATGGAAGCGAATAAATCGCGACATGATAAACAACATCTCGTGTTTCGTTCAAGGGCGTGGGATGTCGCGTTTAATTATTATTTTCGGGGGTTGCTGGATTTATGATGGCCGATCGTGTTGCCTTTGAGGCCAAATGTGCAAGGGGAAATATTTTTATTCGATGAGTGGGTGAATAGCGTTTGGAAAATTCGCATTTTTTATTTTTTTTATTCTACAATTGAATTTATGAATTTTAAATTAATATTCAAAAGTTTGAATATTTCCCACTTCAAATAAAATTTTTATTTTGAAACGCTGTTAAACTTAAATGGTTAAAAATTTAACTATTCAGGGTCAGAATAAAAGTAGCATGTAAGCATATAAAAAGGATATCAGAATAAAAATAAGGATGTGACTTTACATACATGCGGTATGTGTAGGTACAAGTTAGCAATGCCAAAACCACCTTTTCATCTAAACCTTAATCTCATCCTTCAGCTAAATTTGAAATTAAGAATGGTTAGAATATAAATAAAGAATAGTCAAAATATAAATAAAAGATGGTCAGAATAAAAATAAGTGGTCAACATTTTCATTATTACAAAATTTCTTAATATTCATTAAGTGAAAAAAGGTAATATTTAGACTTACTTATACTTATTTGTAGCTCGACTTTGAACAGAACCATAGCGTATAAATTATGAATAAATGATTAATGAAAAAAAATTAGTAATTTTAAATTCTTAAATTTATTATTTGACACAAATTGATCATATGTCAAAATAAATCTTACTATTTAAAAATCCGATTTAAATTCTAACCAATTAATACAAACTTTTACCATCTTATATTTAACAAATTTTGGCCAACGAAATCTGACCCAAAAATACGAACCACAATCGATGATCAATTCTATTCTGTAACAAATCGACGAGGTATTAAGAATTTAAACCTTTAAACTAATTTTCCATTTAACGAACGAAAAACAACATCAAAGGTCGTATAAAAAAATCCTAAACTTCCACTAATGACTTTCCATTTCGTATTTTGAAAACGGAATCCAGCATCGCAAGCACATAAAGTACACGGAGGAGAGCATTTTCTCGCTTTTGTGGCCGCATAAAAGACAAATTAACCCCCTTCTCTGGTAATTATACTGGCAAGGGTAATTAGTCAAAGTGTACCAAGCCAGTAAAATTCGAGATTAGCCTGACGGTCTAAAAATTCTTGCGACTTTATGGGGCGTATGGAAACGTGAGTGTCGTGAAATTCTCTTCTCTTGATGTCCTTGTCCTCAATTGTAGTTATGGGATTTAATTTATTTTCTTGTACAGTTTTTGAATAATAAACTTAATAAACGAAATATGTGAACATAAATTATATTTTATTTTCATGCTATGGTTTTTTATCATTTTCCGAGTCAGTTTCGATATAGATATATTAAAATGTTCATATAATAAATTATTTATTATTTTGTTCATAAATTTATGTTTATTTAAGAAAATCGTTGTTAGACACGACTTTTTAAAATTTCATTATAAGTTCGATATATTTTTTTATCTATAAATCGATAAACAAAAAGTAACTCTCAAAAAGTAAGAATATTGAAAATTATTTTTTCAAAGTCAATTAGATTCATCCATGTAAAGATCACATCACTTCTTTTTTAACTTCATGGAGTGCCATACTACATAAAAGGACCTAAATATAATAATACATAAACTAGCCCAAAAAAAAAAACATTCAAATTACTGTATCCCTTTCAGATTTATGTCTACGATGAAAAAAACTTTTGAACTTGAAATTATTATAACACGAAATATAATATTGCGGCAACGAGAAAGTTTCCGATACGAAATATAATTCCTTTTCAAAATACTAGCATCAAAAATATCTGATAATAATATTTTTGAAATTTAATACTTTGAAGAAAAAATGAACACTGCGCAAACGATATTCCTCAAATCGATTTAGTCGCATGTTTATTATAAAATTATCTTCATAGCACTAGATATTTAGATATAAAATATAGATAAAATATAAAAATGATACAATTATACTGTAGATATTAAAAATAATAGATATTTTTCTAATAAAAAGATACAGAAACAATTTCCGATCTGAGCATCAATCACGGCGTAAACAGAGTGCTGAAGGCCGGTAATTTTTCATCAGGGTTTATCCGTTTATTTATATGCGGAAGGCTTCCCAATTAAGGATTAAACTGTCGCCCGATTTTTTCCAGAAACTCAAATTTCGGCGGAAAAAGGAAAAACAGGGGCGGGCTGTATTTTTTCACACCCCCGCCGAATGACTAATGCGAAACGCAAATATTTTTTACGCGGGCTCGTAAAAAAGGCGAAAAACGAATCTCGGGCTGGAGAATATTCGCGATTTCGAACACTTTTCATTATTTTTTTTTTCTGCCGAACAGAGCCGAAATGGTAATTCGAAGAAAGGCGCGAGAGGTTTTATTCAGGGAAAAAATTCCGATTAAATGATTATTTTTGTCGCTTTGAAATATTTGCGGATTTTCGTTGAATAATGTGTACGACGATTTAATTGAAACCAAAAATTATTTTAATGTTTGAAAATTTAACTAAATTATACGTAATGGATTATATAATAACTCCAAGATACGATTTGGTAATAAAATTTCCCAGAAATTTTTTATTTTTTTATTTATAAAATATAATAAGTGGCATCCATGTTAGTTGAAAGAGAAAACATGATTTATATATAATATATATTTTTTCTTATTACTCAGCTTTGTTGCTTTGTTATTTTTTTTGTTTTTACGGACATTGAAACTTCAGTAACCCCCCCCTATAACGTCCCCCTCTATAACGATCCCCCCTATAATGTTTGCGGCGTCTTCCCTATAACGTCATTTTTTTCAAATGAATTTAAATTCAAATTTTTTAAATTTGTTTCAAATGTATTTAAAACAAGCAATTAATATGTAAAAATTAAAAAACATTAAAAAAAATGTTTCATTTATTGATTTTCCTAAATTCCCCTCTATAATGTCGAGCCTATCTCGAGGTTTACTGTATTGTGAGTATAATTTTTTTCTTGATTCCATTATTTATGCTTATATTTAGATAAATAAGACAGAAAACCAAATAATAAATAAAACGATAGATAAAGATTTCTCTAGATAAAGACCGAAATTATTTCATAAAACAATCATAACACTCAATACAATCCACCTATAAACATTTCCAACCAAGTCCGTCCCTGTCCGTCATTTTCCTCAACATCCATCATCAAATTGAAATTAAATCTTCGCTTCTCGCCGCTTTTTTTTCTCATTTCGTGAAGGCGCGTTTTTGTTTGACTTTGTAATAGGACTACGAAAGGGATACGATCCGGCTGTATGCTATTTGCTTTGTTATTTTGCTACACGTTTCTCTCTGAGCGAAGCCAGAGCCGGAGCCGGAGCTTTCATGACGACTTTTAAAATTGTTTAACTCTTTAAGTACACGGGGATTTCGAGCAAATTGCTAGTCGCAATCCCGACCGACTTTCGGGCGAAGTGAATCAAAATGTTGTGTTTGTGTTGTACTATTCAAATCAAGAGGATTCGACTAGTTTTTTTTTGGTATGCATATGTGCGTTTTTTTTATATTCGAATATGTTTTTTTGTTAATGTTAGAAACTAGGATAATTGTTTTATTTTTATTAATTATTAGATACGGTGAATAGTTAGAAAAATTTAATTTTATTAGATTAAGTGCTAGATTTGGATTAAAAATCTATAGATTCATAGATTTAAGTATTTAAACAGGCGACTTATGCTCAGCGGCAAACTTTAACTCAATAAAATATTGATTTTCAATAATAAATTGAAGTACAACGACAACTTGCTGCTTAACTTAAATTTGACTTGTCACTCGACGACAATTTGACTTGCAGCTCAGCGACTATTTGACTTGTTGCTCGACGATAATTTTTCTATATTAATTGCATGAGGCGTTGTTATTGAGTAAAAAAAACTTTTTAACAAAAAACCACATGTAAAAAGTCTTATTTTTCAATATATAGTAGAACCACGACTATCCGGACTAAACGAGGATTGAGATCGTCCGGATGGCAAAAAATCTCGATTGGAAATTAAATTATTTATAGAAATTTTTGTTGTGCATAAATAAGCGCATAACCTTTAACTATTTTTAGACGTGTTTACAGTCTATTTATTTTTACTATTTTTGGTTATTTGATACTGGTAAAATTTTAAAATATATCATAAAATCTTCATGGTAGGGTATTTGTTGGTTTCCAAGATATTAATTAATGAAATTATAATTTTTAACGCCGTATGTTAGAAGTTTTTTAATTCCAAATTAAATAAAATACTGTCAGGTTTTAGTTTGATAACCCTCATAATCGAGTCTGTTATAAGTCAGTATAATTTTATTACGTACTCGTAAACTTTCGGACGCGTGTTATGTAAAAAAAAATATTGTGTAATGTGCAATTAAAAAAAAAATTTCTTTTTTGATCAATCCGGATAATCGAAGTTCGGATAATAAAGGTTCTACTGTATTATACAATCTAATTGTTTGTTGCCGTTTCACTCCAACACCGTTCGACTGATCACCTTGAAAATTGGCATGTATATGTATTTTTTGTGGAAAAGGTCATTAAAAGCATCATTAAAATAGGGTGACCATATTTCTCAAAAACCAAAACGGGACGGTAAGCAAAAATTAAATTAAAAAAATAATTTGATTTAAAATTAAGGTTCCGAGCAACACCGGGTACTACAGCTAGTACATTATATAAATTGGACAAAATTTAACATCAAAATACATATTTTTTCATAAAAATATAAAAAGAGTACAGACACAAAACTATTCTACAACCTCACATTCCTCTATTCAACCTTTATTCACAACACATCGCAACTCCCATTCTTCGATAAAAACACACACACGTACACATTCGGAGTCGCCGAAAGCGGAAAAGTCGAATTTCCCGGACGTCGGAACACACTTAAGCCCTCACCGTGAAAGCCTTCCGTATGATTTACCAGTGTGGAAAATCAAAAAGCGATTTTCCCGGAGAGCGCCGCGACCTCCAAAGTATTAAATATTCGCGCGCGTTCAAGTATTACGTTACGTTGCGTTACGTTACGTTACGGTGGATACGTGATCGCGACCACGTAAGCGGAATGATCGCATTAAGCGTGCCGCCGCTTAATATTCAGTCAGGGGCGACAAATGAGGGGTCGCATTTGTGAATTTGTAAATTTCACAGTCGTTTGTGTTTAGATGGGGGTTTTTGGTCGGTTTCCATTAGGTTTTATTTTTGTGTAAAGAAGTTTTTAGCTGATGGTTGCGAATAGTGCTGGATTTACAGTATAAGTGGGCTGACCATACGTCCCGTTTTCGCCGGGACTGTCCCGTTTATGTCATGTCTTGCGTTCGTCTTGTCGTTTTCGTAAAATTGTTTGATTTTTCCCGTTTTTCCGGTATATAT
>JAOXNN020000021.1:14674-35525 GCA_028571205.2 Hydropsyche betteni | reverse complement strand
TGAATATTTAATATTTAATTAATAAAATCAAAATAGTTCATTTGTTATTGTCACAAGACGTCATATAGGCAAAACCAGTAGTCAGTAAATAATAAGCATATCATATTATAGACTTTAAGTGTATATGCATAAAGATCATATTCTCGAAAAAGTCGCGAGCGCCATTTGATCGACAGATACAGAAATCCGTGATTATATATAGAGGATTAAGATTTATCCAAACTTTGATTTTCTCAATAAAGTGAAGTGATAAAAACCTAAAATTTACGAATATTTTAATATGGGAACAATTCAAACGTGTGTTGAATAAAATAAATGTGCATTAAACCTGAACATTAAATAAAACAAGTGTGCATTAAAAAAAATAATATCCTGCCAAGTTTTTTTACAAATTTTAACTTTTATCATGTACTTGAAGCTTACAATACAAATATAGATTTTCTTTATGTAATTATACTTTAGAGTTTCCTTCAAATAAATATTTTATTATTTGCAATTTTTCTCCGAAAATAACTATCTGAGAGCAACAAATACTTCGCATTCCAACACATCTCAATCGGGGATTATGGCAGGATATGGGTTAAAACGTGTGCATTAGATTAAAAAAAAAACATGGGGAAATACTAACTGCATGACCATTATTCATAACTTTTATAATATAATCGATTCGCAATAAACCGAATTAAAAAAAATTAACATTGGTAAAAAATGGAACAGATTGTTAAAATGCTGTTGACAGTTGTATTGCATTGTCTATAGAATTAACTTTTCTCTGACAACATTGCCACTTATCTGTCATTTAAATACCCAAAATATTCATTCAATTGCACATTTCACATATTTTTAATGCTTACTTTATTCTGCACATTTTTTTTATTGCATACTATGAATAAAATAATGCTCAATACGAGATTCTTCAATGCACCAGAAATAATGCACATCGTATATATTTTTCTAACGCACAAGCAATTTGTTTTAAAGCAAAATCTATATTTTTTTAAAGCACAGTTAAATTGCGCCCTTTTTATATTTATTTAAAATTATTACATAAAAATAACCTGTACGTAGTACGGACAAAATATACCTACCTATCATATAATTTTAAATTAGATTATTATTAATGAAATCCAAACGGGAAATATTTCATTACCAAAACCACGGATGTTAATTACAAAAAATTTGAAAAGTTTCAAATTGGTTTACATCACTCATATATCACTAATAATTACCAAATTTATTTTTTATTGACAATGGATATCATTCATATAAATAAAATAAATTTATTAAGACGATTTCAATGAAATTTATCAAGATATTTTTCAGATTTATTCATTGAAAATCGACGTAGAGTTAGGATTTATCCAATAAATCTTGACATTAAGAGCAAATGAAGCAAAAATCGTAAGCCCAGGATTTATCGACGAAACTTGAAGAGGAAACAATTTTAGCCCGAAGAATATAAAGCCGAGGATTTTTTCAAGTTTTTTTCATTGCGCATAACAATAATACATTTATGCGAAAAAATACACATAATAAAATGCGTAACGGCCGCAATATAAGGAAGCAATAAAAAGGTGAAACGAGAGAACCGCATTATGTCGTCGCTACATAATATTTTTATAGCTGGCAACATTTCTGGCTAATCGCCGTCTTAAGTGCGTCCAATAGTTGCAACATTGGCTTGTTTCTTGACAATTTGTCGTTTACTTGACTTTATTGCTGGCCCCTTCAGATTTTATCGCGTGTGATTTACAACCGATTTTTGAGCACTTTCTCTGATGTTGAGTATTGAAATATACATTTTTGTATATTTTTGAATCAATGCATCCAACTATTTTCGTCAAAATTATAATTTTATATATCAATAACAAAATTGATTCGTTATTATTGTTAGATGAAGCTAGATCCATAAAAGACGAACACATGTCATTAGTTTATAACAAATACGCATTTTTATATAAATTTTTTATGTACATTAGTTGTATAATATATTCTCAGTTAAAATATATTTTTATATGTAAATATAATAGTTTATAACAAAACGAATACAAATTTACAAATAGTAAGCAATGGTTACAAAAAGTCTATTGTTAGCGCATCTGTTAGCTGAGCTAATAAAAGTATTTTTTCATCGTATAAAATATACTTTCATTAGGAATACAGATTTACTAAGACGATTAATTTCAATTGTACTGTATTGATTTTTTTTCAAATATATAAAAATCTGACATAATATAATACAAAAAAATACTGTTTTATAATATTCATCGCAAACACTTGGCAATTAAAAAAAAAACTCAAAGAAATTCATTACGAAACATACGGAAAAACCTCAATTTTTAATTACATAATATAATATATTTAAATAATATTTATCGCACATAGAAAGAAATGAAATATTCGAAGCTCGTTTCAGATAAATTGAGGAATAAATGACGAAAAAAACATGTTTATCGTAACTGTTGCTTTCCTAGGGGAAAAGAGATGAAAAGCTTTTCATACGTAACGAAAAAGGGCGTCCCTTCTCGTGTGACATTTTCCTATTTTCCCATTTTGCACGGTAACAGGATCCTGTTCAATTTTCAGAGTACGTTTTTTTCAGTTTCAGGGTTTAAGAAATACGATACCATTTACGAGATAGTTATGACGATAGCCCAGTAATGGGATATTCGATCATTATGCATGACGCTCGCGTTTCGCTAGCGTGAAATGTATTTTTTTTTTGTGACCGAAAAGGTAAAGTGCTGTATTTATGAGTTTCAAAAGCCTGTTATGAAAGGTCGTTTCAATTTTTTCGGATGTGATTCATCGGCGTTATGTAATTTATTCCGGCGATTTAGAATGTGCGATGAATACATTTTGTTTTATATGTTTGTCGTATTTTTATCTGATCGATTGTATGAAAATGTTGAATTTTTGATCGGAGTGTAATTATGGAAAATTACAAATTTTGTTTGAGAAAAAAAAATTGATTATATCAGTTGATGAAATTTGAAATTATCTGAAAAAAAAAACGTATTAAAGAAATAGGAAATTAGAAATATTTTGATTTGTTTGAGTAACATGCAATCACTTAAGGTCAATATTTGGGTCGCTTATTTTTCGGAAATGGTCTAAGTCTAAATTTATAAAAAAAAACCGTTTTTATGCATTTCTATTACTTACTATACATTTTAAACGTTGATTAAAAGAATTTGATCTTATTAAAACCGTTAAGTCAGAATCAACACATTTAGAAACGAATATACAGCCCTGCTAAAAAAAAAACCATATAAACCTTTTTCAATATTTTCCTACCTCACCAAAATATCTGGAAACGAAGTAAAATGTACTTACTCTGCTTCTAAAATAATCGTTTCATACATATAGAAAAGAGAAAAAGTTAATATTTGCGATAACGACATAATAGCGGTATAATGTAGAGATAACAATTCCATTAAATAAAATATTAACGTTATTTTTTTCATATAACAGCTCACACGTGAAAGCGTTATTGCGTCCGTTTATTACTTTTGCGTATTTACGCGATTTCTTTGCGAACTTTCGAAACTTTCACTAAGTCTCTCGCATAAACCGAAACAAAAGTAACTTATTAAAGTTACCCGACAAGGAAACGAGATCGAAATTCTTTCCACTTTTATTCCCCAGTCCTTCCCGTCGTTATTTATTCATCGTGCGAGATATATTGAGATTTTGCGTGCGAATCCGAAATATTGGAGCCCGATATAAATTTCTGGGCTAATTAGTGTTGCCAGATGTGTAAATCGTGCTGAAACACAATGGCAGCTTGGGCGTGTTAATATACAACAGTTATGCGCTTTGTAGTTGTATAAATAGTAGTATTCGATTTTTATTTGATATAATAGGGTGAGGCTCTATGGCGGGCGTGAGTGATTATGAGTTTTCATATGTGCATGTTCACTGTGAGTAGAGGAAAGTGATGCTTCCTGGACAAATGGGTGTTCCAGACAATGTCAGTTCTGGACTATCCGGATAGAAGAACAATGTTTTTGATAAATGTGTTTTCTTGATTGAAAAATGTAGACTATGGGTTAGAAAATTTAAGCACTCACAAAAAATATGGAGAATATATTTTTGGAATAATAATTGGATTTGGAATAATCATAAATCATTTTGGATTACATGGGTGAAAATATAAGATAATTGTGATACAAACTAAAATGTTCAAATACCAATATGTGAGGGTACAATTTCGTTATATATATGAGAGTATGAGAATTTGTCCCTCACACATACTATAATATTGCATTCATCGGTATGCGAATATGTGAAAATATCAGAATGACTATAATAAATGAAAAAAATTAAAAAAACTTAGCAGAAATCGATAGGTTATTCAGATTAAGATTCAAAATAATGATGATTCATACCAGGGGTTCTCAACCTGGGTTCACATGGCCCCCTAGGGGGGCTCAGAACCTCTCAGAGGAGGAATGAACCAAAATTCCATATTTGGGGAAGAATGGCAAATTCTAGGGGAGAAATAGTCAGATTTTTTAATTTAATACACGGTCATTGCTGACCAGAAATTAATTTGAGACGATAATATTTCACTAAAAATAATGAATTTAAGCAAAGAGAAAGAAAACGAAGAGAACTTTGAACGCCTACTAGGTATTGCACACAGAAATTTGTGGGTAAGAAAAAAGTAAGGAAACTGGTTGATGCAAAATGCTATTTATTTTATTTAACAGATATAAATATTTGAAAAAATTAATTTGTTAAACAAACAATTACAAGAAAAATCGTATAATCTCATAACAAGTAGAAATGTAATTGTTGCTTTTCTTGGAAAGCTTAATCTTTTCAAAATTAATTTGCACAATTTCCATCATTGACTGTCATTTCTAAAGAAATAAAAGATGACGATCTTTATGTATACACTGATCATTTGAAAAAGGTTCATGAAGATTTATATAATATTTTTAATACATTTTTTTTTTTAGAAAATATTGCAGGTGAGGAATTAAAAAGTATTTGACTCAAAAAGGGGCCGCGGTCCAAAAAAGGTTGAGAAACCCCGGTTCATGCAACGACATACTTTGGATTTATAAAATAAATCTTTCACGGTATTCTCATTTATATTTATTAAAAAAAATCCGAAACGGATATCTGAAATTCGACTAATGACAACACACATTCGAGCGCAACATAAACACAGGGTGTTTATGAATCGAACGCGTCGTAGCACAGTGTTGTTGCCATGTGGCGCGGTGGACAATAAATAGCTGTGAATTATTGTTCGGGTTCGGTCAGTTACGATAACTCAATACCGGGGCGTTATAACGAAACGGATAACGGCGCCGTTTCCATGCCGAGTGTCGTTGTTTTTTATACGGCTGCGGTTCGGAACTCGGGTTATATTTTAATTAGAGTGCGCTTCGGTAGATTTCCAACGGTCGTTACAGCACTGGAAATTAATAAGAGTGCGCAGGTGTTTCATTTTTTGTGGGATTTCATGTTTTTAGTTTGTTAATTCATTATCTGAAATCAATATAATTTAATCAGAAAAACATAGTAGAGTTAAAAAAAAAATAAAAAGATAACAGAAGTAATTACGGAGGTAGTCGAGTCTAGAAGCTTAAATTTCAGGTGTTTTTCCGCACGGAATAAAAAAAAACCAAAAATTTTTTTAGCATCCTTTTTTTTTACATAATATTTATTAATAATTTAAGAATACAAAATAATTTTGTTAAAAAAATTAATCAAAAATTTCATAGAGTTATGATATAATGAAGTGAGGGGCCAAAAAAAGGTGTGTGTAGGTGTATAAGATTCCAAGCCTTGTAGTGTTTTAAAACAAAAAAAATCTTATTAAGTAAAGAAGTCACAACATCCCGGACTTTGGAAAAAAATTGTTTCGCAAAATGGCGACGATTTGAAACAAAAAAATTCAATGAGGTCAAAAAAGAGGCCGAAAAAAATTTTGGCCTCTTTTTTAACCTTATTGATTTTTTTAAAAATAGTATTTTTTTTTTCAAAATCTACGATCTCAGTCATAGAAGGATATGCAAATAATATTTTTTCAAAATTTTGAATAAATCGGTTAATTAGAACTCAAGATATCTAAAACACCAGGTCAAACAAAGTTTCGGGCAACGTAACTGATTTATACATTAGGCTTTCACAAAAAAAAGCTGTAACTCTTAAAATAATCCTTATTTCAAAAAATCCCATTTGGCTCATATTCTTAAAGTTTTAGACTCTAGAAATATGAAAGAAAAAAAAAATCGGTTTTTTCAAATTTCTAGACTAGAATACCCCCTTAAGAAGGTTAAGCTGATGAAAGCAATAACCATAAGGGAGGAATATGTTTTTTAATGGTATATTTATAGGAATATACCAGTGGTTTATGGTCTATAGATGGGGTAGATGTAACGCATGCTCTAAAATTCTGCATCTAAAAATAATATTTTTCTATTCGTCTAATGCAAGTATCGAAAAATCCCTACCAGCTACCTGTTTTCAATCCGGCCCGCGGATCAATATTGTTTTTATATGAAAAAATTGTAATGAAATAAATTTGAAAAAATAAAATCAGTTTAGAAATTTTGATCTTCAAAAAATAAGCACAGCAGACATATCTTTCAAACTCATTGTAAAACTACAGTCACAAAAACTTTTTTCGGTTCTTGATACAACTGCGAAAAACATTTTTATATTTCATAACCCATTTACTGAGGAGTTTCCAACTGTGGATATCCTCAATTGGAAGTGACTGTTCTCCAAAATTATGTATTTTAGAAAATTTTATGTTGTTATCAATAATACAGATTAAATCAGTAAAAAAAGAAAAACTAAAAATAGTAGATGAATAAAAATTGTATATAAAACCATGTACTGACCATATTGTTTGTCGCTCAGCTTTAGTAATGACTGATTACTGGTGCACTCAAAAAAATTTGAATCTTTCATATACGAAAAATAATCTGATAATATTATATGAAGCACACTAGTTGTCTACTTATGATATACGTATATTATATCCGCAATGCGATTCAATCTAGGCAAGTTTTTTTGGGTCACCCAGTTAGAGATACATACTGTCAAAGCTTACCCCACATTAGACCCTAGAGACTTAACGAAATTTTATTACACAAATGATAAAACTTTTGCAATACAATTTATTCACGGATCTGGAAAATTCATACATTATTTATCAGCAAAAATCGAATCCCAACTACTTTTCTTTACATATATTTTTTCTGACAGAAATAACAGATTTTTCAAACATAACGAAGGGGAAGCCCACCATCCCGCCTGTTAGATTTTTCAAACAATGTTTTCATTGAATTATAATATAAAAATTTTAATAGAGGTTCTATTATATATTTTTACTTTGAATTGAAACACAGAAGTTTGCATCGTTCTGAACTTTGAACGGATCCTTTGCTAGCTTTGTGTTACCTTTTGTTTGGCGTACTGTGAAAGGAAGTATTTTCAGGAATTGCAATTTTATTGCATGCATGAAGTCCTGCGAAAATTTCTATTATACCCTATTTGCTATATATATAAAAGTGTGTATAGATTTTTACAAAAGTTCTGAAGCACCTGAAATTTCATTTATATTTCAATGAGCTTCGTTCCGTGCTCGGTATTAGTAAATTTTTGAGAGTCATCAAGTAATATGAAACTTTCTGTTTTTTATTTTCATCATACATTATATGGGCAACATATCATGTAGCTTTTAGGATTATTTAAAGAATATGGTGAACGTGTTTTTTTACCACATAAATGGATTCACATGAATTCATACTAATGCCTTTATATTATATAATATGCTACGTGAAATTGCATAGTTCATGAACGACTCTAAACAGTTTTGTGTCATATTCAAACAATATACTGAGAAAGTACTTTAATGATGTTTTCCAAAATTTAACTCTTTAATTATTTGATATTTGAATTGATTTTTTTTTCGTCTTTCTTTCTATCTAACTAAACTTTAGCCTTATAGATAATAATCAGATCTTAAGCTTAAAAAAAATCAACATAACTTAACCGTTGAAAATTTAACGATCGTGAGAAAAAAAGAGTAGAGAAACAAAGATAATGAAAGAAGTCCTAATTTTAATAAAAAGCAAGATGCCATTTCACTTATATTGTACAAAACGTTTTTAGCACGTATGCAAACTAACCAATTTCAAAAACAAAGCATAACAAATTCAAGTTTTGTTTAAAAACCATTTAAATCGATCGGATTAAGAATGAATCCTTTTTCAATTTACACGATTTTATTTCGCATATTTAATTCGACTTAAGTTCTCAGCGATTTGAAATCAAGGCTTAACGAATTAACGATCTGTAAATTGGAAAGTTTCGGGTCCGTTAACCGTTTGTGGAGGATCTCGAGCCGCCGTTATCGTTATAATAACGGACATTGCAAATGATTTACGGATTGTACGCGCTTTTGCACCAGAAGAGACGAGGATGGAATCTCACACGAAAATATTGCTTAATACCACTTAATGTACAGAGAAACGTCCTTTGAAATGCCGGGCGTAATAATACAGGGCCGTTCGTAAGTTTTGTGTATTTCGTACAAGTTTATTCGAGATTATTCACTCAATAAAGCAAGGTTAGTTCCGGGTCGATGGTTTTAATAATCCGTGAATGGAAAATATATTATTGTAATTATCTGAAATGATATATTTTATGTATAGCGGACAAAATACATTTCGAGTTTGAATGTATCGAAAGGGTGCAATGTATTCAGAACAAACAAGAGTCATTTATTCAGCTTTCGAAAACTATGTTTGACTATCGAAATGTTTAGATAAAACAATTAAATATTGGAAATTTGAATCAAAACACACACCATTTTATAATATAAACTTTGAAATAATATAAAATATTAATTTAAATTCAATATGTCATCATCATCATCATCATCATTGTCGACTCTTTTGTACCCACTGCAGGACAAGGTCTCCTCCATCAAATATTGAGGGTCTAGGCTATATACCTTATCCGGGAGCCAACCTCGTATCGATAATTCAATATGTAAATGTTTAAATTATTGATTCAAAGAAAAGGTAAAAAAGGTATCACTTTTTTTCGCACTCTTGGTGAATTTCAACGCAATTAAGGTTTCGTACCGTTGAAAATATATTGCGGCTTACGGAAGGCCGTTCTGAGAAATGTCTACGGCGCGATAAGGGTTAACTGCCTACACACAAACATACGGACGTATATGGATTTATTCGGTAAATTTGTTGCGAAATTTAGAATGAGTGTTGATCATTGCCAGATATCATATGTATCCAAAAGGTATTCTATAATCTTTAAAAAAAGAAAATGAAAAAGATTGAAAATGAGTAAGTTATAATTTATTCAAACCTTAGAGACTTTCAATGGCCACTTTATTTAACGGGTCGAATAAGATATTCTAAATGTTTTACATGTGGTCAACAGTTGAAGAAATTATGACCTAGAAAGTAGTTGTAAATTCAAATTGGTTGTATTATTTGATACGGGAGTGATTGATTGATACGCGATTGGTAATTTGAAAGGTTTGAATATATAAATCGTAATAATTAATCGATTTTTTTTACACATGATTTAGCTCTAAGCAACAAGCTAATTATAAAATATTTTCATAAAAAACGATGTTATTAAATAATCGTTAAAGACCAAACGAGCGCACCAAAGGTTATCAAAAGTTCAGGCCAATTATTAAATATTCCATTTATTGTTATTATGCGCCAAATTACAATTGACAACACAGATAAAGACGAAAACAGAAAAAAATACTTTTAATGCATTGATATAATCTGGATTTATCGGATGGCAACGACCGCGGACTTTGTAAAGTGTATATATAAATTTATATAAATTTTCGGAAAAATCGCAACAGCTACGGCCCATTTGTATGAAATAGTGTAATAATGATGAAAAAGATGGTGCGATTCAATCGCGTCTGAAATTGGATTTTTCAGAGAAAAAGCGAAACGAACTGTTCAGAGATCAATCTTCACTTCGGCGATGATGTTGAATTATAACAATGGTGTGGGTACTTTTGTGTATAATGGTGTGGTAACTTTCATCGCGAAATTTATCTATTAAAAACTAAGACCTTAAAATTACTAAATGAAAATATTATAATTTGGGAAAGGATATATTTGTCCATTTACAATTTTTTTTACTGTGTTATCGTTTTTGGAAATAATCCTGGAGTGATTTTCGCAAAATATGTTTGAATTCTTCGACACATTTGGTTGATATCAGCCAAATAAACGAAAAAACCTGTTTTACAACACGAACAAAATAAATTGTACTAATATCGAAAAATTTTATGCTTAAATATTGATTATTATTTAAGTTCATTTTTACATTTAATTTGATACAATATTTTGTGGAATTTGGATGAAAATAGGATGATGTTTTGAGTTTGCAAGATGTTGAATCTAATACGCTAAGGAACACAAAAGTGTTCTGCGAAAATCGTTCTAGAAATTCTTCTAAAAATGATAGCACCATCAAAATTAGTGTATATATTTGCAAAGATATCTTTTCGGAATGAAAATATTTTATTATGTATGATTTTAGTTTTTATAAATAAATCCCGGAATCAAATTTGTTACATAATACATAAAGACATGCATAATACATATAGATTGAGCGTGAAATACATAATTTATTTAGAAGTTTTGTATTAAAATCAAATAATTGTGCAATTTTTCGATATTCACTATTTATGCTTATAGAAAAATCGTCGAAGCATCGCGATACAATAAATTCCATGTTTTATTGTTAACGATTTTTCAAAAGGCCATTTGTCGATACTCAGCGGGCTGATCACTAGCATAATACACAACACAAAGCACGGGAAAGCTCACGGACGGGTTCGAATGAATAATTATCTAGGCATATCTAGGCTTTTTATCTGCGCCAGGATAATCCGATATGAAATGCGGCTTTATAAGGCCACCGGTGTTCATTATTCGTTTCTTTGCAATAATGAAAAGCGAATCGAGCGGTTAATATGTTCAACGCTTGATATGCCTATATGCGCTACACGGTGATCAATAAATTTGTTCTTTTTAGTTATCGATTATCAATATTAGAATATATTAACACCAGGCATAAATTATGACTTTTCGAGAGAGTTGTAAATAGTTTTTTTCTTCAACGAAAATTTCTATATATTTTTTCGTACATACAATATGAAATTTCAATATCATACATTGCAGGTTTATTAAAAATATTTTAATGAATATTAAAAACAAAAAAATCTAGAGATACATAAAAAAGAATATGAAAATATTGAAAATAAAAAAAGTAAATATTTCAGCATTTTGAAAGCAGAGGTTTCTCATTAATATAATATATGAATCACCAGCAAATATAAGTGTAATTAATAAATGGATGTAATTACATAATTTTGGTCCGAGACTATTTAGCAAAAGGATTTATTATCATTATTATTACGCACTTGGTTGTTTATAGGAAATGAAAAAATAAATTTATAATATATCTAGGTCAAATAATATGTAAAGATGGAAGAAGAAATCAATAGACATACGAACCGAAGATGGGGTGCTTTTGAAAGAATGAATATGTTTTTCAAAGCTGAAATTTTCTATATATTTGAAAAAGAAACCTTTCGTTTATTGTATTTTATTACTTATGATCGCGATGTTAAATAAAATTCAATGTATACAAAGAAGCATTAAAAGATGAATGTTTATGGATAACCAGAAAAGATGGAAAAATAACACACGAGTATTGAAAATAAAAACATATGAAAGACAAATACGTGATGTATTGAAATCCCAGCCAAGAGACTATAAAAAAGCCGAGAAAGATTGAATTGATTATGAGTAGGTAAAACAAAAATATATTCTTAAATTATCATCCGTATGATAGTTTAAAATAGATAAAAATGAAAAAGGTCCAGTAGCAGATGAAGAAATTTCTAATCTTAATTCAAATAAAATTTCAATGTTTTCGTTATAATATACTTTTTTTGTGCAATCGATTTGTCCATGAACGATGCCATGCAAAATATTTGACAAAATGCGCTAAATGATGTGTTTACTCGGAATAGTGATGCACCATCAAATGTTGTCAAATTTCATACACTAAACAAGATTATTTACTTCATTTATGGACAAAGCGATTACATAAACATAATACAACTACATGTCATATTATTTTATAAAATAAAAAAAATATATAACATAAACGAATGTCACGTAAAAATTTAATATCACCCTGTACCGAGATCGCATACAAAGTAACATGGCGTAATATGGAACGAAGGCAAGTTTATCGGCGTAGGGATACAAGCATCTCATAATTCATACAATGCCAATCTCGAAAGAGGGAATTCAATGGTTGGTTAAGTGGTATACAGCGGATGGGAAAAGAAGGAAAAATATATGAGGGGAAAAAGATGGAAAACTCCATGACGCGAAAACGCCGGAATGGCTTATTTTGTGACCAATTCGCGGCTCAATAGTGCGTCAACGCAACATAATCCATTATATCACACAAGTCTAATAAATGCAACGTGTTTCTATTTTTCGGATCATTGATTTCACATGTACGGGCTGAAATTGGTTGATGAACATTTTTGAAAATGGAAAATATTATATTATAGGCGCATATGGATACTGAATATCCTAATGTCAATTTATTTGAATATGCTGTGATATGCATATGTGAAAGTTTTTAAAATAACACAATGATAACAAGGCAATGCACACAGTAAAAATAATTCCAACAAAAAAAATTGTAATAATAGAAATTAAGCGTTTGTTTATCATTATTTTATATTCTAATATAAAATGATTAAAAAAAAGTTCAATATCATAAAGCATCTAAATTATTTTCTTATCGAACCATTATTTAGATGTTGTGCATCTTTAACGATTTCGTATGAAATCTCAAATGATCGAATCTGATATATATATATATCTATTATAATTTCGTGATAGTACGCCAGTTAAAATTCTCAAGGCTACCGTATTTATCTTTATAAATATTTTAATAGAAAAATGCTACATAATTTTCTATTTATTCGTATTTTATCTGTTGATACAACTGCTGGGACAAAAATAGTTTTTCACGTTAAAAGAATTTTGTATTAAACATCACATTTAAAATTATATAAGCGAGTTTATTTATTTATTTTTCTTCCGAAGCGAAATAAATGACAAAAAAACAATAGATATTTTTTACAACAAAGAACAAAGAAATGTATGATATTACATTACATAATATTTTGTTGAGAGAACAGTATAATTTTTTTACGTTAAGTATTTTTGTGTTAAAAAAATTCAAGACGTACAAAAGTATAGCTTAAAAAAAAACTTACCTTTACCGATTCATATAAACGCTCATATAAAATTTTCACTTCGCAAACAATTATTGTTTTCCATTTGAATTTTCCATCATTGTATAATTTCGGGAAATTTATTGTTTCCATCTACCGAATGTAATCGAATAATAAATTACTGCATAATCAAACAATATATAATACAACGTAATAACATTGACTTACAATGAATAATAATGAAACAATATTGACTAATACTAGTCTGCGAAGCGCACATACGTTAAGCGACATTATGTTAAATTCGCAGTATGTAAAGCGGATTACTGATTTTCGCAAACATACGTTACACATGTGAATTGTAATAAACATAAAAAAGGAGGTCACTCGCACAAATGCGATTACAATAGACGAAAATAAAGTAAGAAAAAAAATGGAAGGGAACGTACATGTATAAGAAATGAGTTGGAAATCCGAAAAAAGTCGAAACGAAAAAGTTTTCGCAAATTGTACCCTTGTTAAGGTTACTCTAATGCGATTCAATAACACGTGTTTTATCGCACGAACGTATTCAATTTCGCATCTGAGGGTAAACAAATATCGAAAATATACAAATGTGTGTTTTGGATTGATATGATTTGAAAATCTCATGGTTTTTTCTATATAAAACAGTAAATTTTGATGTGTTTTTTATAATATAGTTGTTTTTACTTAATATATAATATAATTTCAATGAATATATGGATATGATTTAAGAAAAACTGAAAAAGTTTTATCAAAAAAAGTAGCTCTGAGAATTTCGAATCGGTAATATTATAAGGTGGCCACTGAAAGACTAAAGAGTTTTAAAAACCCAATGAGTTTTACTCATAACTGGTTATCATACACGGCCATTTTAATCATGAAAGGTTTCTCTATAATATGTGAATAAAGAAAATGAAACATTGAAAACGAATAAGTTATGACTTTTTGGAAACCTTTCATGAATACGTTTCAATCATCATCCTGTGAAGCAGAAAAAAAAAAAAACACTTTTTGTAATCATTTAATTTCAATCAAGTACGTATATTTTCACCAACTCGTTTATATTTTATGTATTATATCAAAATAATAAAAATAAACTTTTCTTACGCAATCAGATCAAATTATTTCATTTTTTATATAAAAAATCGTTTCTATGCACAAAAACGTAATTTAATTAACATTATCGAATTGTTTGGATAATTTTAATAGTTTAATAATATTTTCAAATAAATTATTGATACGGTAATCTTATTGCTGTCAGCTGAATAATTACAAACACGGTATAAAAATTATCACAAAATTTGTCAAAAAAAAAAATCAATTATGTATATTTAGAATAAGTCGAAAATTTTAAAATCAATATTTTTTCCTTTTATCAATTTACAATAACCTTCAAACTGTTTATAATATAATTAATTTTATTTTCATAGGTGATATTAATTATATTATGAACACAAACGAGTATTGAAAATATGTATAATCGCAATATTTTGAACTACGGATTCAGAGGTCACGATTCGACAATGCCCATTACGTCAAACACGCACAATATCAATCAAACCAATTAATTTCGCGTTTAATCGTCAAGAAGTCACACAGGTCACCCACTAAATGCACCAAACACAGGTAAAAAGGTTATTTCCAACAACAATTGATATCGACCACTATAAAAGCGGTGGTTTTTGGCACAGTAAGGCACTCGGACTTCAACACCGGTCAAAATGAAGTTTCTATTCTTCTTCCTGTCTGTTTGCATCTTCGGGGCGTCATGCAACCTTTTGATGACCCCGAATATCGTCGACATCGGCGATAAAATGATGCTGAGCCGCCAAAGAAACATCTTGAGGCTGCTGGATCGCATCTACATGGAAAACACTCATCAAGACCAGAGGGAAATTGGAAAGAATTTCAATTTTATGATGAATGTCAACAAATTCGAGGTAATATGATACAAAAAATAATGATTTATATATAAGTGTCTGATGAACCAAAGTGATAACTTTGAATCGTCATACATTTTTGTATGAATCCTTTTTTGATCCTATTCCATTTTGAGGGATTTTCATTAATTATTAGATTCTTTCATTTAGCCTATAATTTTTGTAACTTTAGTTATATTCCTTTAAAAATACTTATTTTTCCAAAAGTACTCGATTTGTACAATTTATGAACTAGTTCGACTTTCTTATTTTCAGAACACCGTAGATGTGACCAAATGTCTTACCAACATGGGCCGCGGTCAGACACACCGTGATTTGAGATTCATTACCACTACCACCTCGACCATGGGTACTTTGGGAGGTCTTCCCAAGCACCAGGCTTTCGTAATCACCAATAGGAATCACAGAAGGGAAGCAGTTTGTCTGTTTAACATGTTCTACCATGCCAAGGACTTCGATACCTTCTACAGGACTGCCTGCTGGGCTCGCGAATATTGCAACGAGGACTTGTTCACTTACGCTCTTACCGTTGCTGTTAGACACCGCAATGACTGCAAGAAATTCGTGTTACCTGCTCCATATGAAGTGACTCCATTCAAATTCGTCAACACCGATGTTATCCAAAAGGTGCAACGTGTGAAGATGCAAGGCAAGATTCTCAACGTGAATACTGCTAATAGGGATGGAATCTACCAAGATGGAAAACTGATAATTGTCTACGACAACAATCAACAAGTCCAGATCAACAAGGATCAAAGGCTCACCTACTTCACAGACGATATCGGTCTTAATTCTCATTATTACCATTACCATATCTTCAATCCATTCTGGATGAACAAGGAACACCGCAAAATGGATTCAACCAGACGTGGAGAGTTCTTCTTGTACTACCACCAACAGCTTTTGGCCCGTTATTACATGGAAAGATTATCCAATGGATTGGGAGAAATCCCCAACTTCTACTGGGATCATCCTATTGATACTGGATTTGTATCGACTTTAAGATTATCTAATGGAATGAGCATCGCTAACAGACCGAACAAACATATTTTAACTACCAAGAACAACTTCTTCAACTTCATGAACGTGAAAGACTGCGAAAGAATAATTCGTGATACCGTGAAACGTGGATTCATCTTCACCGTAAGCAAAATATATATAATATTTAAAAAAGAATAAATGTACCATAAATAAATTACATAATTATATTTAGGAGGATGGTGGTATTGTCAAGATCAACAAGGTTGAAGACATCAACAAATTAGGAAACTTCATGCAAGGAAATACTGACTCTGTCAATTACAGGATTGTTTACAACTGCTTCCAAAACGCCAAGCACCTTTTGGGTAACGGAAAGAGAGTCATCAGACAAAATGAGTAAGTATTTTAAACACAATACAATATAAATTTGAAAAAAAATTCTAAAAACATATTTTTTCATACATAGTCGCAAAATCCAGCCCGGAGCTATGGACTTCTACGAAACCTGTCTCCGTGATCCAATGTTCTATCAATTGAACAAACGCTTCTTGCTCAACTTCTTCTTTTTCAAGAACAATTTGCCAATCTACACCCGCGAAGAACTTATTACTAAGGGAGTTGATATTATGAACGTAAACGTTGACAGGCTGATGACATTCTTCGACAACTTCGACGTCGATGTGACCAACGCCGTATACCGCACCCAAGACGAGAAGTTAAAGAACAAGGACGATATGTTCTTCGTCGCCCGCCAAACACGTTTGAACCACGAACAATTCAACGTCAGAATCGATGTCAACTCAGAAAAAGCCACTGATGTAGTTGTCAGGATGTTCTTGGGTCCCAAATACGACAGCATGGGCAACGAAATGAATATCAACCAGAACAGACACAACTTCCTCGAAATTGATTCCTTCGTGCACGAATTGAAGGTTGGAAAGCAAACAATCGTACGCAACTCTCGCGACTTCTTGATCACCTGTGATGATGCTGTTTACACTCACGACTTCATGAGGACCATCAGGGACACCATGAACAACGATGACACCAACAAGCACATCCGATTGACCACCTGCCAAGGATACAATCTCTTGCCCAACAGACTGCTTTTGCCTAAGGGTAAGAAGGGAGGCATGAAATTGAAATTCTTCGTCATCATCAGCGACCACCGTGTCAGTAAAACCAACGACAAGGTCATGACCACGACTAACGGAATCGGAATACGCAGAGTGGACGACCGTGCTTTCGGATATCCATTCGACCGCAGAATCAACAGGAACACATTCTTCTGCCCCAACATGTTCATGACCGATGTCACCGTTTATCACAAAGGTTTTATGAACAACAAGGTTCTCAAGAATACCGGATTTGTTTTGGGAGATGATAGCGACACCGGATTCATGGGAAATTTCTATGGCGATAATACAGGATTCTTGGACACCAATACAGGATTCTTGAACACCAATACAGGATTCATGAACACCAATACAGGATTCATGAACACCAATACAGGATTCATGACCAATACAGGGTTCATGGGAGGCAACGATAGGGTTGATACTGACAATACAGGTTTCTTGGACGACAATACTAGGATCCTTGAAAATACAGGATTCATGGGAGACAACACTAGAGTCAATGTCGACAATACCGGTTTTGTTCAAACCAAAAATTATTAGATCTATCTGTTATTAGATCGTGATAAACGAAAAGGCTTATTGAATAATGGTTTCCGATTTTCTAAATATTAATAATAAGTAATGTTATTTATTTAGCAAAAGTCTAAATGAAACTTTTGAATTGAAAATTAAATTAATCGAACATATGCTATTCTTTTATTTGTTTACACTTTCAAATATTTAAAATTCTATTCTATTCCAACACATTCTATTTTGTCAAATTTAATCATAACTAAAAATATTTTGAAGAAATTAAGAAAAAAATTAAAATATGTATCGAATATATAATACATACTTTTCTAAGAACATACAATAACTTTCTAAAAAATAAAAAAAAGATGATTAAATTTATTAAGAACACAGGAAACTATAGAAATAAATTCACTAATCGATTCTTAAAAAAAAAAAAAATTAAATTGGAACAAATAGGAAATTTCTTTTTCATAGATGAAAAAAATTCTGCAGGTTTTCCATAGTTTAAAAAAAAATTATAAGATAATATTGAAAAAAAAACCTAAAATAATATAGGAAAATCGAGGGTCCCCTATCAAATATCGGATATCATATAAAAATATTCAAGGCCTCAAAAAAAAAAAATTCATCGTAAAATATCCCGTATTTTTTGTGAGGCCCGCAGCGACGGTTTCCTTTTTAATAATCTACGGGGCCGGAAAACTTACAGGGAAATTTATGCCCACGCTCGGTTTCGTCGCGGAAAAGCGCCTAATGGTTTTTCCGAATAACAACAAAGTGAGCACCTTCCAGCGAGAAAACAGAACATAAAAAAACAAACAAAGCCTTTATACTTTTTATATCATCGGATCGGAAAGTCAGCAGCGGTCTTTTTATCGCGCGTTTTCTTTGAAAAATCGCGCTTTTCCGCAAAAGTCGAAAATCGCCAAGGTTTTCCGTCCGCCCTGTAATTAGGGGCTGGAAGACAATCGTTTGTGTGTAGTGCGATCGTAATTAAAATTGTTTTAATTACGCGTCCGGGCTAATTCACTGTAATTGCATTCGTGACGCAATTAAACGAATCGTTAGTTGGCCCGATCATTCTATTTTACATGTTGATTGCGTTCATTTTGGATTCGATGTGTTCGGTGGTTCGGAAATTTTTGTTCGGTGTACAATTTGAATTTTTAATTGATTTGATTTCAAAGCAATTGCTGTGAAAATATATAACTAGTATATAGGCTCGATTTTAATAACATCGGCTGTGAATTGATTACCATACTATTACGTAATAAAATAAAAATTAAATATATCTATGAAAAATAATTTTATAACCGTGTCCTTGCGAATTGTCTCCAGAATATAAGATTAAAGGATAAGATTATAGACTTTATTATAATGAACATAAAGACTAAATTTGGAGCTTGCGATTTTCGAGCTCAAGAATGATGTAAATAGCGATCATAGCCGTTATTTTAATGGGCATACAGGCTAAATTGGAATGACAAAGCCAGTAGTAACATCGGCTGTCCGATGCCCGTACTCGATTTGAATATTTAATTAATAAAATCAAAATAGTCCATTTTTTACTGTCACAAGACGTCATATAGGCAAAGCCAGAAGTTAATAGGTAATAAGCATCATATTATAGGTGTGGGCAATTGACCCACCTTCCTTAGTAGTATTATTGAAAACTAGTAAATAGGCCCGATGTTAATAAAAACGGGATGTGTATGTATTTATTTTAAAGTCGATGCCCGTACCTGATTTGAATATTTAATATTTAATTAATAAAATCAAAATAATTCATTTTTTATTGTCACCATCACGAACACGCACATATAGGCGAAGCCAGTAGTTAGTAGATAATAAGCATCACATTATAGACGTTAACTTTATACACATAAAGACCATATTAGAATCAATACTATAAAAAGTCACGAGCATCATCAAACAGACAGACAGACACACACACACACACACACACACACACACACAGAAATCCGCTATTATATATAGAGGATACTACTAAAACTCAATGTATTCATTTACACGCTGTTATAATACAGACTGGCAAGACAATTTCCACCGGGTTCAGCCAGTATTGTAATATTTATTCGTAAGAGTAACTGTTTCGTAGATGGTTCGATTAACAGAATCGATACTATTGTGAAATATATCAAAACAACAAAAACTCGATCAAACGAACTCCGCACGTCAAACCGAAACCCGCAACTCTCAACGCATTAAAACGTCCGGTCCGCGGAATTTCGAATTTATTTCGCGCCACTTTGTGGCCGGCCACAAATCAAAGCGGTCCACCGCAGAATCGCATTTGGCCGAAACGCGCGTTTTCGCCGCTTCGAAAGCCCGTAAAAAAAAAAACGACCAGGTCAAAAATATAGAAAAGTGCTCGAATTCGATGATTGATTGACTCCGGCGGAGTGTCGGTGTTCGGTAACGCGCAAAAAATGACATTCGCGAAATTGATGCGCCATTTTTGGCGAGTGAGTGCGTCGCAAAAAATAGATAAGAGGATAATTAAATGCCGGTCGCATTATTGGCGGGTGTATGAAATTAGCGATAATGCCATATTATTTTTTCGGTGATGATAAAGTGATTAGGTTGATAAGTGCGTATCATTATTACTTCAATAGTTTTTATGCCGATATTGTTAGTTGGCCGTAGTTTCAGTTATAATTTTGATGGTTTCGTTTATATAATTGGAGTAAGTGTCGTAATAAAACTATATTTGCTTAGATATTCGGTTATTGATAAATATCTCGAATCTATTGTGGTTAGATTGATACGATAAATAAATACTTTTATATGATATATAAAATATCGCTTAGGGATTATATCATAATATAATATAAACTTTATATTTCAACATACAATAGTATATGAGAATATATAAATATTATAGTAAAATATGTAAGAATATTTAAGATATTTTTTTTAAATTAATCTAAATT
>JAOXNN020000020.1:5197915-5226609 GCA_028571205.2 Hydropsyche betteni | reverse complement strand
CCCCCAATATTTGATGGGGAGACCTAGTCCTGCAGTGGGCACAAAAAAGGGTCGACAATGATGATGATGATGAAATTCTGATATAGAATGAATCAGCTCGAGTTTTATTCGTTGATTCGTTCAGAAATCACTTTCTTCGGATTTCAGCCGGTTTTCGACGACGTCGTCATAACCACGATGATGATCATCATCATCAGATGAAGAAGTCGCCAATTCTGCACGCTCTGTTTGTGCAGATTTCACTTTTTCTCATATTGTTGTTATCGTTTCGCCAATTATCGTCACACGTCAAGTGGGCTCTCTCATACGAAACGCTAAGGGCGAAATCGTATTTTTTTTTAAATTTGCATTAACGAAAATAAATAGCGAAGTTCATGACAAGCACAAAGTGCCTTTGGATACCTGCTTAAATAATTATCGGTTCAATAAGAGGATGACATTCGAAATTATCTTAAAAATGTAATTACCAACTCAGGTATCGGCAAGCTTTCACATCGGTTACAAAATACAGAAAATACATTAACAAAATGAACTCGAATGATTTCTATTCTGCAGTTCGTTTCGTAACTGGGAATCAATAACGTTCCGAGTATGAATGCATAAATATTTTTCTGCGAACGGCTCACTGCTCTATCGATTCTTGTACTGAGAAAATAAAACGGTTTGAAATTCTTGATCTTACAGAAATTCATTTTTTTCTGTGAATCATTCATGACCGAATTCTATTTTTACATAAACTTTAGGGCGTTGGATATTTTCCCATTATGAATCGTATTTTTTATCTAAACTTTTCATAGGAAACTTATCTAAGAGTGCTTTCTAAATCGTGTTCTTGTGTGCGAAAGCGTTAAAATCGTATCTAGTTTGTTTAATCTTCGGATATTTTGCGCCGAATAAAATTTATTGACTTTTCCATACTTGTGTACATCGTTTCGAAAGATAACGTCAGAAAACGACTACGTGACGTTCAAAATTTTACTCTTTCGTGTACTTGTAACGCATAAAAAATTTATATTGATTACGAAAGAATATTTATATAAAATTGATTCATTCAGCACGAACGCGTCGCATTTCAAACATCTCAACTATTCCAATAAAAAACGCACACAATTCAAAATTGTAAAAACGCAAAAACAAACAGCACACAAATCGCAATCTCGAATCAACAAAATATTTCGAAATCGACACTAATTTCCGTTACAATACAAAACGCCGATCTGCGTCCATCGATGACGCGTCTTCGCGAAAACCGCGATTCGCTCTTCCGCTTTTCGGCAAACGACGGGCCGATTTTCGCGAATTTTTCGCGAAAACATATGCAAAAGTGTCGTGTGTCACATTGGGATTTACCACTGTTCGCAGATTTGCCCGTTTTCTCGGTAAAACGACCCGTTTCTTGCGGTCTCGATTGCGTTGATAGCGGTTTCCTGCGAGCGCGCGTAGAAACGCGTATCATAATCGCAATGTAAATAATATGGAAGTTTCCTAATTGCTTACGGAAACGGAGCGCGGTCGAGAAAATTGGAACACGTAGCCGGAAACGAAGATTTTCTAATGTTAAATCTCGTGATTCGATGATGGAGTGGTGTAATTGTCGACGTTTTGCGCCTTAGAGCTTGTGGAATGTTCGATTCAGCGTCGCTCGAAATTACAAAGCAATACGATGATTATTTGAAATTTGAAAAAGTGCCCTTTTCAGTTTTTCTTGCAATAGTATGCGATCGTAACAATCTATTGATTATAATGATGTCATTGATAGAAATCCATACGTTGGGTTAGTGACAGGATTAGCTGTTGAGCTTTGAGCTTGTGGAATGTTCAATTCAGTTCGTGTGGTCATCGTTCGAAATTATAAAATTTGAGGTGTTTGAAATTTAAAAAAAAACTGCTTTTTGGTTTGTTACAACAATACGTGATCTTCGTTGTCTATTGATTGTATGATGTTTCACTTTACTTCGGTGTTTGATAGAAGTCTATGCGTTGGATTAAGGAAATAATTGCCTGTTGATTTTTTCATTTAATTGAGCAATATTTAAATATTGAATAAAGATTTTATCCTTATGAATTTATTATAATGCAATGTGTAATTGTTGGTGTTATACGCCTTCATGCTTGTGGAATGTTCACTTCATCATCGCTCGAAATTACTAAGTAGATAATATAACGATCATTCGAGGTGTTTGAAATTTGGAAAGCTCTCCTTTTTAGTTTTTTTTTTTAAATATATGTGATAATTTTCAATTGATTTTATGACGTCACGCTTAGCTTTTAAACATCGTATAATCAATCTGTCAATCCATTCTTGACAGGAATTAATAGAAAAGAATTGCCTGTTGATTAGTTCGTTTATATTATATTTGAGTAAGACTTAAATTTTTAATGAAGATTCTATTCTATTATAAGGAATACTATGGATCTGATCCCATATATAATATTTTCTATCTTGGGTATGAAAAAAAAACATGTTTAATTATTATAAATATTTTTGACTTTCCATCAAATTCTATATGAATATATATACAATCAAAAAATATAAAAAAATCTAATATCTATACTCAATATATATAATATCTCTCATCTTTTAAATATTTAATGAACATAATAATATTCCGAAAACGTCATCAAATCGACTTTGTATCTTGAATTTTCGTGCACGATTCGTCCGATATCCACATTACACATCGCTCAACTTTCTCAAACGAAACACACCGAATTCCACGTCTAATAATAAATTCAAACTGATCTACATTTCTTATCTGAGAATCAAATTTCTGCGGATCACAAACCTCCGACACTTTCTCACGAGTCGCATCCTTCGCCAAAGTAACAAGAGATGCTAAAACCGACCTGGCCGTATAAAAAAATCATCGACATCATCGTTTCCTCACTCTTATCTACTTTACAGTATTTATTTTCGTTGTGAAAAAGAATAAATGGGACGTCGCCGTTCGCATCTTGCGTTGAATTGACACAAGTGTTTCTCGTATTTCTCGGAACGTATCTCGTCCATTTTACAATCGGCGGGTTTATAAACTGAGAAAAATTGAATACAATGATGCGTTTGTGTTGATTTGTCAACGATGAGAATGCGTGATGAAGTATTCGGTGAGATTTGTCGAGGAATTTTTCGTTTTGAGATGGTTTTTGGTATACGATTGCTAAAAATCGTTGGAGAAAACAAGTTGTTTTTTAAGTGCACTTTACTTCGAACATATAAAAAAAATTTGCTAAACGAATTTCCAGACGGCAGACAGTTAATCCTTTTACCTACTAATAAATCATTTTTTGTGACGAATCGATTTTTTTTTCTAAGGAAAAATACTGGAATATAGAAAAAAATTATCATTTATGTCAATACTTATGAATTAACTTATCCGTATATATTTTATATTAGCAATTTTTGTTTACGATAGATAAATGAATTTCATAATCGGAAACTTGTTTTCGACGTGCAAGTTTCGTGAAAAGCTAAAATAGAAAGTCGGGCAAGATAACGGAAAGATTTAAAGGATTAAACTTTCGAGGTAATTGTTTTCGAAATCTATAATAATAAATGTTTACGCACTTGGTATTTAGCATTTTTGCCTGAATAACACGATTTCCGCAAGCAGGCTTATTTGATGAAAAGATAAAGAGCACAGAATTTTGTAACAAACAACCTCATTCTATTATAGCTTCTGAAATAATTTTTAGTTTTTTTTTATAAATTTATTGTTCAAACAATCCAAAACGAAATAAATCATCCGAAAGATAGATTAAAAAATCATATTTTATACGTCATTTTTTTACATCAAATAAATGAATATAAATCATCTCCTTTTGATCAATATAAAACAACACATTCTAAAAGTTTAATATTACAAAAAACATCAACTTATTGAAAATCATATCAAATGAATAATTATTTAAAAAAAATCATAATTCAATCGATATTCAAAAACATTTAACCCTTTTGTCAATAGCCGGCCGACCGGGTATCCATTTGGACTTTTACATCAAAATTTTTTATGTTCCCGTTAAAAATATCTAAAAATTTAAACAGTTATTCATTGTTTGAATCATTCTTTATCGATTGATATATTTATTATTAGAATTGGTGAAAAAATATCGAAAATAAGAGGATTGAAGTCAATTCGCTCTACCAACGCTGTGTATCTACTTAAAATATCTCATCATTTATATTGAATTTCGAAGATAAATTGTTGAAATATCGATTAAATATGATAAATAATATGAAATTATTAATATGTAATAGTTTAAAAGTTTTAAATATTTTAAAAATAAATTTATAATGAGTTTGTGTTCGGAAAGTTGTCACGAAGGCGGTCAACATTCGTTTGTTTTATTTTTTCATAAATATATTATTTTAATAGCAAATAATACTTACAACAAAATTGAAAATATCAAAAATATGTAAATTTCATCGATTAATTCAATCAACCATAACAATACTCGTTTTGTCACGTCAAAACCAATTTTCGCATTATTATATCACTAAATTAATCCAGAATAAATATTTTCACTATTAATATAACAAAAAACATCCACTAATTGAAATTCATATCAAAAAAATAATCATTTAAAAAAATCTCCATTCAAAATTCACAAAAATATCCACCGACTCTCCCACCTCCACCCAAATCATCACCAAAGCCGTCAATCAACATTTACAGTGGTGGGGATAAGGCTCTAGATCAGTGCTCCGCAACCTTTTTCCTTCCGCGGCACACTAACCATATTTCCAAGACATCCCGGCACACTTATCAGGATGACCATATTTTCTTAGAACTTAAAACAGTACAAATAAAAATTGTACCCTTCCCCCATATAAAAAAATGTTTTATATATATATCCAATAATTTTACAATTTTTATCTCGAAGAACTATTAACGTCATTGAAATTTATTTTCAGGGCGCACAATTATATACAATAAAAAAAAAAACTATAATTTAATTTCATGTATTTATAAAAATAGTATAGCGCCGCAGGTGATGTTTTTTTTGAAATCTGTAAAGTGAATAATAAATTAGATACAATGTTTTTAAAATGTATTTTCAGTTTATTTTGATCACAAAAGTAATGTACAACTAAATTTTTCGTTTTCTTTTACATTCGTTTCTTCTTTTACAAAGTAACAGATTTTTTTTTAAACAATAAGTATGGTAAATTTTAATTTTACAAAAACGACAAAACAAACGCAAACACACAAAAAATTGCGAGTATTGCAGACAAAATTAAACGTCTGGTCATCCTAGACACACCAAAAATGAAATGTATTCATAAAAACGTGTTTTTCTATATAAAAATTATATTAATTTTAAATTATTCGCAATTTGAATTTTTTCTCGTATTTGGAAATGCATCGCGGCATAACCAACATCGTCTTGCGGCACACCAGTGTCCCGCGGCACACCGGTTGCAGAGCACTGCTCTATATGACGCCCAACCATCATCCATACGCCCCCCTCATCAAATAAATAATTATTTAAAAAAATCATCATCATTCAATCGATATTCAAAAACGATCAAAAAAACATTCGAAAACACCTCTAAAAACCCCCTAAAAAACCGATTAAAAATCGTAGAAAATTCACAAAACTATCCGCCGACCCTCCCACCCCCACTACGCCCAAGTCATCACCCTAAAAGCCTTCGTTCGTCATCCAAAGTGGAGGGGATAAGGCTTTAGATGACACCTGACCGTCGACTGTTATCGTACAAGTGACAGACGTCAGTCGAGCGTGGTGCGCCGCATCGGTAACACGTCTCTCTTTGATCGTCGTCATCTGCCGGTTTTCGGTGGTTTTCGAAGATTTCGACGCAGTGATACCAATATAGTGCCGCTGTGGTGTCGGTCTGGATTTTTTGGGTGTTGGTGGAGAGTTTTTGTGGATTTTGTGTGTCGCGCGCCGGTTTCTGATGGGAGATTTCTTGGATTGTTGGCGCGTTTTGGTGATTGTTTTTTTTTTTTTTAATTTAGAATTGTATTTTTTTGTTAGATGTATTATGGTTTTATGGTTGATTATTTCAAATCGCTATGATGATTATTATAGGAAAAATTAGTTATTTATTATGTATTTTATCGTGAATTCGTTGAATTTTTCCGCTTTTTTTTATTTCATACTTTTATCAATATAAATTTATTATAATCAATACTAAACCGCTTTTTAATTTCAAATTCAACCGTTTATACTTCAAATAAGATCTTTTACAAACCAAATTCAATCATTGCAAATTTATTTTCTTCATTTATCAATTTTTTTATGATTTTACGAAAAATATAAAAGAATCATATCCTTGGAACATATTTTCAGATTGAAATTATTAAAATACAAATTGAAGAATAGATTGTATTGTATTGATTACTATGACAACGGCCTTAATAATATTTTTTAGTAGTAAAAAGGTTGAATTTCATTTTTATAAGGTGACATGATTAATAATATTCAAATAGTTTAGTCATCACAAATAAAAATTTCTTATAAGAAATTTCAATCACTAATCAAAACTGTTGAATATCTAATTTTCACAATATACAAAGTAATTCAATCTATAATTTCATATTACATCAACTCATTTTCTTCATACACACCCAATTTATGATACGAAAATTAAATTTTCAAACATTTCCTCAATCGAAAATCCCAAAAAACATTCCAACCACATACATTTCTCTTATCAAAAAAAAAATCATATCCACCCTCTCGAATCCCATCGATAAAAACCCCTCGAAAACCGACCAAACACCGCACAAATCCGAATTCCAAAATTCGCACCGCTAACTCACAATGACTCACGCGGACATGGCCGCACTTATCGCTGCTCGGTCAAACGTCAAACGCCGCGCGCCAAAATTCAACGTCGCCATAACAATATTTTAATCGCCCTACACGCGCGCATTTTTCGATTATTTAGATTACGTTGCTTGTAAACAAAGAAACCACGTGTCGTCGACACGCACGTGCCGTTTCATGGCATTTTCGTATTATTATTTTGTGTATAATCTTATCTGTTTGAATGTTTCATTCATGATTTTCGGGCGTCGGATAAAAAGCGTGTGCAATGACGCTTTTCGGGATGATTAACGAATGTGTGATTATTCTAATGATTCAGTTTTTTTTTTTTGATTTACGTATCCTTGAATCATCGGACAAAGGATCATCTTTTAGGTACCATCGAACGAGATAAGAGTTTTGTTATCTGTTTCGTTGAATTGGATCATTCAATCTTTTTTCTTTGAATGATTTGGTTCTTTTGAACGTTTGTCTATGTTTTTATTGGAAACTTTATAAGATTCGAATCTGTATTTTGTAATTGATCGATAACGCATATAATGTAATAATGAGATCTTACTGTACTTAACATATTTTGGATACTTTTGAAATTGTTGACGAAAAATCTATAGTTTTTACGACGACATAAGAAACAAACATCTGTTATTCGAAGCCCCTGTTGTATAAACATTTTCGAAACGATCATCTCGTTCAATTGCATCATCGAACCTTCGTCACGTAATCATCAAGGCCGAAAATAATCTAATTATTTTATTATTTCATAAACACACATCGATTGAAAACAAACCTGGTTCGATGAACCCAACAATGAGATATAATAATGAACTTTTCTCACAATCGATACACTTCTGCGAATAATTTCCCATCGATTTATAAAAAAGTAATCATTCTCAAATATCATTATGCAAAATGGACCGCCGTTCATTGAGACCACCCATATGAGTAAATGCACGTGTTTTATTACTCAACAATGAAACTCATACGTTTTTCGATCTTCAACATTTGGAAAAATCGTTGTAAATAATATCAATAATATTTTCTCAGATTCGAAATCGTTATAGATCTTCAATTCATATTTTCATGATCGATATCCTCTCAGTGCCGCAATTGTCTGTTGTTTGTTTTCGATGTTGTTTCTTTCGCGGGAAGTGAATAGCGACAAAGTACATGTTGCTCTTTGTCGACGTTTTGTCAATATTTGACGAAACGACGACACAATACCGAGGCGATCGACCTGGATCTTCTCTTTAGATCATTATTGATCTAATTATTCCAATACATCATTTTGTAATCGATCCGAATTCGAAATTAATGATGATTTCGCAATATGATGTAGTTTATCGATCACATTTTGCGCATATCGCAGATTTACGAGAGATCGTCGATCTTGAAGTCTCTGACTTCATCATCAGAACTCTAGACGATTAGAGAAAACATACAGCACAACATATATTAGTGATCGGACAAACCTGTCAGATGAACGCGATAAGATACACAGGTGTTTAAACACTGTATCGGTCGAAGTCGATGTAGATCGATGATGATCATGATGATGGTGATGTTGGAAACCCAAAGTCCCTATATATTCGAATCTGTATTGAAATATTATACTTTTCTTATAAATAATCGGATTTATTTGAATAATTCGTGATATAATTTGTACATGGTTTTTGTATGATTTTGTTTATTTTAAATATTATAAAAACAGTTTTTTTGGAACTTTTTAAATTATAACAGTGTATTCTTCTCAAATAACGATGATTGATCATGTATTGCGACATACTGAGAAAACAGACGATACTCACATGAAAATGTGTCGAATCGTTCTTTGTTCTCTCTCGAAAGTGTTACAAAATCGAACAAACATTCGTATAATCATTCAAATCAATAAAACAACGATTTGAGATATTTTTTTTTTAAATTTGAATAAACAAGATAATTGATTATTCAAAAACGATTACTGAACGTTCATTAATTCGGCACAATCGCAATTATTACTTTCATTAATTTCGAGTACGTACTCGACATATCGTAATTCTAATCAACGATGAGTAATATCTTTTCGATACTCTAAAGGAAAATTTTTGTGTTTATTTTAATATCCAGTTTCTTTTGAAGTCTTTTAAGGTAAATTGGAACGATTCGGTTTCATAGAATTAACTCCTTTTATGCAAATCGTTATTGTTCTATTGAGATGATTCATTAGAAATCAATTGTAGATGTCGAATATAAAATTTTCATTTTGTAAAAAGAAAATCAATTCAAACTCACAAATACGACGCAATTCCTTAGTGATTAATACACATCATAAGATAAGCAGTCAACGATCTTCTATAAATCAATTTAGAAACTACAAGTATTTTTCTGATCTAAATTTTCAAAAATGGCTAATCATATCATAAAATCATTCGAAAATTATTTATATCTATTCATAAATTATAACTCATTTATAAAATTGATATAATTTATGAGTTTTTCATTAATATTTTTCCTAAATACAAATTGACGAGGATGCGATCGGTTCATGTGAAAACCGCAAACACAGATAGATACGCCCACACAATCAAGTGCCAAAGTCAATATTTGTCCAACAGCGGTATTGATTGAGGGCGTGTTTACGACAAACGATGCCCGAAAGGAGTAAATTGTAGGGAAAAATCGGGATCAACGATCGAAAGGTCGGAAAATTCGAAATAAAGCGAAAAATTTCGCGGAAAATCTCGCGATCGCTCCGATCGCGTTGATATGTGTTTGACGTTTGTCACGTCCATTGTCGAGTAAAAATGTAAATTTTTCCGCAAATCGATGAGTATGCTTAGAAAATCGGTGAGGAAAATCCGCTAAAATCGAACGGCACATCCTGACTTTATCTATAGATAAAAATTGTTGAGAATACGAAGGGCAGGAACGATATGAGTCTATATCTAAATATAGATTCATTATAAAGTATATTGATCGTTAAAAAAGGTTCAATCTTCCATTGTGGGTATTGAAAATAAATTGTTTTGATTCGATTCTGAACCGTACGTTCCTTTTATAATATGATCAATAGAAAAGTTCATCGATATCTTAACAGATGTATAATCAACGGAAATAGAAAAGCTGTACATATATAATGAATCTATTTTAATTATTATATTTTTTTCGCAGATAAAAGGAGTTGAAAAAATTTGCTGAATAGAAGAAATGCAGGATATGTCGTGTCTGATAAGCGAACCAGCTAATTCACCACCAAGAATATTGAGATCAGGTACTTAATATATATTTTATTAATCTGATTTCCGTTACTCTATAGATATTTACCGTTAAATCGTACAAAGGACAGTTCCGATATCCTAAAAACGCGCGTACAAATTATACAGCGGTATTTACATCGCCTCACGTACGTCACATGTACAGTTAATTACTTATCGCAATTGTTCCGAAAAAGTGTGACTCGACTGCGCAAAAGATATTCGAAATTCGAATATCGCTTTCATCTGACATCATCGATGACTCTTTGCCGGAAACTTCCCGGAAAATCCAGACGAATGGAAAACTGTCGTCAGTCGTTATCATTCAAAGGCTAAAATCATCGTGTTTGTTTCGCTTTTATTAAGATTGCGGGCCTCTTTGATCTCCGTTTTCCGAACCGTGATCATGGTGACACAATGATGGTGATGATGATCGTCTAATCTTGGCCGCTCTCGTTTCGTTTTTAATCTTATCGCGTTTATGGCGTTTGTTTCTTTGAATCGATCATATTTTCGGAACGGGAAGTGCATTTTTGTACTAGAAAATTATTTGTCGATTAAAATAGTTTCAAACTTGAATGTTATTATTGATCTTATCGGATTTATTATTTTTCAATTATAAAAATTTAATCTTTGCAAAATTTTCATCTGATAAACGACAAGGTGAAGAGATCTTCTCGACATTCTTCTCAATGAAACGCAGATAAAGTTTCATTATTATTATAACGACGCCATTTTGAATTCTTTCACTTTTGACAGATGCGCGCCGGAAAAATTTGCATTTTCGCTCTCTCCGAAATTCAAATTCGGCGAATTTTCACCGATTTTTTTAAAATAATTAAAGTCAACGGTTCGCCGAATGTGCCGCGCGAAAAAAAATATAAATAAATAACCGATTTCTCGGAAAATATCTCGCGTCTAATCTCGCGCATATGTGTTTGCTCTTTTATAACGGTCGAGTGCTTCACTCAATCGTATGATATTAACCGATTTATGTCATAGCTTTTCAAGGGCTTCGAAGGTTTTTCGAAATATATATAAATGCATTTTCGAAACGGAAATATTGGTATGTTCCATCGATGAAAGTATTGTAAATTTTCTCTTAAGAATCGCGAATACAAATATCGTAATTTTAATCTTTTGAGCGTTCTCATTTATAAATCCTTAGAAAACAATAGTTCGGTTATTATATTAACGATAACGAATCTCTAAGGAGTGCTCTTATCAACCCACGCCTAATTTCGACCACAAACATCCTGTATTCTGGGTTCTGATACGTAAAACACTCTGGTTAAATCGTTTTCCGATGGAAATTCCATAATTCCGTAATTGTTCACAAAACCTCAATGACTTATGCGTTAATTATCTTTTTTTTTATTTTTGAATTATAGATACCGCATTAGAAAGGTGCGCCACCGAAACCAAAGATACAAAAGTCAGAGCTATGCCAAAGATCACTCGGAGCCAAAATAAAGATATTCACACTAAAAAGAATATACAAATTGTAGATAAATCAGAAAAGACAGAAGGACAATTCGATAAAGAACATAATACAAACCTTGAAAAGAGTTTACGTTGCAAAATGTGTGACGTCACATTTAATTCTAATGCGAGTCTTCTAAAACATATGAAGACACATAAACAGAGTCCATTAGGATCCGATACAGATTCAGAAGAATCACCCAATTCTCCGAAAGAAAGTCAAAGAGGCACACGTAAAAGACGAGTCGAACACAACAATAATGGCAGTGCCGATAACAGCGTGGAAGAAGAACAAAGTCCAACCACCAGAAAAAAGTCGAAAACTATCAACAATAATTGCATAACCGAACTCAAACTAAGTTGCCCGGTTTGTGATAAAAGAGACTTTTCGTCTTCTGTCGTGTATGAAATGCACATGGAAGAAAAGCATCCCGATTATCGTAGAAAAACTCCCGTATCCGGCTTCAACGACTGCACCTTCATTGATTTCTCCAGTGAAAAGTTTCCCGAAATAGCGAAAACAGTCTGCGAATTGAACGTCCACCAATCGATCACCGAACAGAAGTTCAGATGCAAAGCTTGCTCTCGAGACTTTCCATGCGAAAGCGCTTTAGATATACACGAGAAAAGTTGCGAAAACAACAAATCGGACATGCCAAAAATTAGATCCAGTTGGAAGGAAGGAGCCGTTCCAAACGAGGAAACCCGCAGAGATGACTTCTTCGCTCAATTGAATCTCCAGAATAAATCTCCCAATTCGATAGACAAAAAACGATTGTCTGCTGATTACGAAAAGCCCAAAACATCACACGGATACTACCCGTCTGATAAAATGTCGAAACAGTTCATGGACACATCCAAAGATTTAGCTGATATCCAATCTATATTATCGGTCACGACTGGGAATTTGTTCAAAAACTTGACCCATTCCCGAGAACAAAATACTTCCAAAGAACACGACCAAGAAGAAACGCAAGATGCGTTCGCTGCCGAATTCAGAAAGATGAAACTTCGTGGGGAATTCCCTTGCAGGCTGTGTACAGCAGTTTTTCCTAATCTGCGTGCCCTCAAAGGACACAATCGAGTCCATTTAAGTGGAAACGGAGCTGGACCTTACAGGTGCAACATGTGTCCACATTCATCGTTGGACAAGGCTGCTTTGGTCCGCCATATGAGAACCCATAACGGCGATCGTCCTTATGAGTGTGCCGTGTGCAATTATGCATTTACCACAAAAGCCAATTGCGAGAGGCATTTAAGAAATAGACATTCAAAAATCTCTAGAGAAGACGTCAAACGATCCATAATTTATCACCCTTCTGAAGATCCTAATAACGACGAAGTCAATACAAAATTGAATATATCTCGCGATGAAATCAAACGTTCTCAAATATTTAATAATTGTGATGCTGAACATGAAGATGATATTAAAATTGAAAGAACTACACCCGTGAAGTTACCTTACTCTAGAGAACAACCAGCTTTTCCTGAACATGCCAATTTGAACATCTCCATGCCCAGGGATCTTTCGATTGTAATACCTCAGCCCCGTGATATAATAAGAGCTCATTGTTCCAATGATATACCCATCGCTACAACATCTGAAGACATATTACCTCCGAAGATCAAAGTCAAAGGATTCGGGCAGTTGACTCAAATTCCAGAGTTTACTCCTCCTGACTCCGATCACGATGTAGAAAATTATAACAGCGATGACGATGTCAAAAGTCCAATTCACGATAGCATGCCATACGCTGGAGAAATCCCCATGGATCTCAGTACAAGCGAATGTCAAGAAGATGTCTTAGATCTGAGCAAGAAAAAGAGCGACGATAAAGTCACTTATGAATCTGAAGCTGAAGATTATAGTTCGAAATCATCTGAATTCAACAATAACAATGCATTCAAGCCGAGCTATGAAAAACAACTTATGTTGTTAAGACAACAATTTCTTAAAAATGCTAATCTAGACCCAACTGCTGGGTTTTATGCGAACCCGCTCTCACAATTGTATGCTAGAGGGGGCACTCCTTTTATTCCACCTTTCCCTTTAAACCCATATTTATTTCAACACAACCCTTTCCTTGCACCGACTGTTAACGCCAACATCATGGAAATGAATGATATGGTTCAAAAGGAAATTATAAAAGGTCTCCAGCTGTCTGGGGGAAGTTTGGTCGGGATGGATCCCAATAATATATTAAACATGGCATTAATTAAAGGCCGCTTGCAAGACATGCAAGCTTTGAACAATATGACCAATAATGATCCCAAATCTCTCGCTCCATCTTCGAATATCAAAATGGAGGATGATATAAAACCACAACCTTTACAAATCAATACTGATACTCCGACTACTATTCCTTTTGCGCCATTAGCATCGTCTCCTGCTATGTCATCTCCTAAAATGGCGAAGAAAGAAACTGTTTCGAGTCAAAGCCCTAATTCTGTCAAAATGGTTATTAAAAATGGAATATTGATGCCTAAACAAAAGCAGCGACGATACAGAACGGAAAGGCCGTTTTCTTGCGAATATTGTTCAGCTAGATTCACATTGAGGTCTAACATGGAGAGACACATTAAGCAGCAACATCCTCAGCATTGGTCGCAACGCCAAAAATCGGCTATGGGAAATTTTCCCAGGAAAACTCCCATTTCTATGGTGCATCAAAATTTGACAGTGCCTTCTCTGACTTATGATAGTCGTTTGAATTATGCTAAAAACCATCCCAATGCAGAGTCTTTCGAAAACGATAGTAAAAATCCTTCTATTTCTATTATGAATAAAAACTATCCGATGATTCCGGATCATGTAAAACACGCGATTTTAGCCCAGCAGCTAAAATCGCATAATGCAAATCATAATGATCAAAAATGTGAACCTGAAGCAGTAACTAATGGAGAAATCGAAGACGAGGACGAAGAAGATGCCCTTATAATCGATGAAGAGATGGTTGACGAAAAAAATCTTATAAAGAAGCAAATTAAAGCTGAACTTTCCGAAAATGCAGCTGCTAAAAAGGTAGCCCAAGAAATTTTGGACGATGTGTCAAAAGCTCAACAAGACTTGAATAAAGATTTCGACTGGAAGATCCAAGGAAATTTAATTTCTAAAAATCCACAAGCACTATCTTCTGACATACCAACAGTCGTTGTTCAGATGAACCAATCAAAGAAAGATAAAGAAAGTGAACAAGATACAACTGATGAATCATCAAAAAACGTTGATCACGATTTAGCATCTGTGACATCTTTGGTAGACGCTCAACAAAAAATGTCATTCAAGAACTTCTTCAAAAATGAACCAACTGGAACTAACGAAAATTTGAAGAAAGATATTTTGCCCGGGGAAGGATCTGAGGACGAAGAAGAAGGACTAGTTGCCCCTTCAGGATCAGCAAGTGAAGGAAACAATTCCGGGAGCGATGAAAACAGGTAAAATTCATTTTCAATATAATTAATTAAATTCACAGTTTTGAATATCGAAAATTATATCGTATCCTTATTAATTTTAGGTCTGATCCAGAGACAACGGCCCAAGCCCCAGAGAAAAAAAAATCCGCTTATAGTTTGGCGCCAAACCGTGTCTCATGTCCATACTGTTCTCGCAAATTTCCGTGGTCATCATCTCTCAGAAGACATGTGCTCACCCACACCGGTCAAAAGCCATACAAATGTCCTCATTGCCCTCTTCTATTTACCACAAAATCAAACTGCGATCGTCATCTTTTGAGAAAACATGGATCCAACGCTCTACAGACTATCATTCAAGTTTCATCGCCTCCAGAAACATCTGCTGCAAACTCTGTCTCTATTCCCGAAGTAAACAATCAAGGATTCATGATGAGGAACGTACCTGAGCGCCCCTATAAGTGCGCTCAATGTCCCAGCAGTACTTTCTCTACACGTAGTAACCTGAAAAAACATATGCTGACCAAGCACGGCATAACAATACCAGATAATGGCATGCCAGATAGTCCAAAAGAGCCTGAAGAGTCTCGTTCTAGACGTGAAAGCTCCGATGCTGAACAAGCGTTGACATCTGATGATGAGAAGTCGTCCAAAAATAACGACGATACTGATAATACTAAAAACGATTGGGATCATCAAATTTCAAAATGTAGTCCTACTCAAGTTTTAGAAACGCCATCCAATACACAAAATTCAGACTTACCTTTCAAATGCCACTTATGTGAAGGCTCTTATGCTGAAAGACAAGCCGCGTTGGATCATATTAAAACAGTTCATGAGACCGAGTATGAAATTTTGGTATGCAAAGGTGCACTTGAAACTGGTATAACATTTAATGAGGAATTGGGGTCTTCTGTATCTGGACACCGAAGTGAGGGAGGTGAAGATCAAGCTGGAGAAGAAAATATTGAGCAACTCCGAGGAAAATTTCCAGATTACGCCAACAGAAAGGTATGTAAAACCAAAAATTATAATTTTCAAATATTATATACTGCGTATTGTTCTCTTGATAAATTCTAATTTGTATTTTCAGGTTGTATGTGCATTTTGTATGCGTCGCTTTTGGTCTGCTGAAGATCTTCGTCGCCATATGAGAACTCACACTGGAGAAAGACCGTTCTCTTGTGATGTTTGTCGCAGACGTTTCACTTTGAAACATTCTATGCTCCGTCACCGAAAGAAGCACTCTGCTTCAGACAATCGAAGCTGCGAAGATATGTCCATCGCCAGTGGAGATGAAGACGTTCCATCGCCATCTGCATCTGCGTCTCACAACAATTCATCATTGAGTTCCAACAGGACTATTTCTCCGTTACCAAATAACCACCAGATTCATCAAAATACATCAACTCCACTTTCGTCAAAAGGAGGAATTACCACTCCTCGACTAACACTTCTTAATACTTATCAATTGGCTATCAATGCCAAAAACTTGACACCCAGCCCAGAAATACCCAGTAATGTGAACAACAATAACTCCCCACCGGCTCAGTCATACGATGGAAAGATGAAAATCCTCAACAGCAGACGGGAATTGAATCCTGCACCGAGAACGAGATACTTAAGCGAAGATGCAGATGCCCATGAAAACGAGACAGAAGTGGGCAGTGATCTAATCGGTAACCTGCTTGGAATCAGCGACAGAGGTATGATCAACAAACTACTTTCTTCGGCAGACGAAGCCGCCAAGTTGCTTGGAGTAAACAAGTGACCGAAGGATACATCGGGTCCTGTGGATTATAAAGGACCAACAGCGACAATTATTATTCTTAAGATGAAACCAAAACAAAAGTAATAGTATGTTGAACATTTTAAAATGTGTCATATTGCTTAATTTTGTGAGTTTATTTCGGATATTCTAAGTGTTTTGTTTTTGGGAAAAACAATTTAAAAGAGAAATTCTGTACAGTTGTAGTTGTGTAATTTTTGAAATTATTATATGAGGCAGCAAGGGCATATTATATTTGGTAAGGATAATATTATAGTTACATTAATGTAACATCTAGTCAATTTTAATATCGTAAGACGAATATGAATCTTATGGTGAACTAATTGATAGTTTAGAATTTTTTTTTAAATATGTCCTTTAAAATTTATTTACTACTGCTTATATTTCTAGAGAAATTTAAAAGCATTGTCTTGATTTTTATTCATAAATTTGACTGCTTACTTAAAATATATAACGTAATTAATAATGTAAAATTACAAAACAATAATATTAAGTAATTATTGTGTACTTTTAAACACTCGCTCATGCTATTTATTATTAATAGTAAGATATATCAACAGGTGGTCAAAAGCTTACCAAATCATAATAATAAAATTCAATTAACAGCAATATTTTAAATAATAATGTACAGATTCTCTTTCATATAAATGTTTGTTTAGTGTAATGATAATAAGTCAAGTCTTTACAAGTCATACGCTAGAAAAACCAATAAATGTAGTTCGTAAGACTTTCATATCAGTCAATGATTGATTGACATTATAAATTAGGTTTTCTATCAACTTGTTTAATCTGGTAGTTTTTAGCATTACAGGATCTTCACGATCAATTTTAAATTCTGGCAATACCATTGAGCCTTGTTAATTGTTAGTAAATAAATGTTCAATAAACGAAACGTCCCCATGTATAAATCTGTAAGAAGGGGGTGTTTTATAATAATTAGGTGAATATATATATTATAAAAAAAGTTAAAAACCTAAAAATAATATTCGATTAGCTTATTTTTCCCAGAATGATAATTAGTGACTCATTCAAATATTTTTTTATTAAAAATTTATCTACAGTTACAAAAAATACTTTTATATTTTAAGTTATTTATAGGCGAGCCATAAAATGAGAACTATGAATTTCTTCATTTTTTTTTTTTAAATATTAATGCTCAAATGATTCAGAATATTTGTGTTTAAGTATATAATTTTAGTCATTTATTGTTTTAAAATATATTTATACTATCTAAAGCCATATATGTAATATATTTGTATATAAAATTGCTAGCCATCTTCAAATGGCCATCTTACGATTAAAGGTGAATAAATAAATCAAGAGAAGATCTCAATTATGAAAATATTACCTTTTTAGTTTGTAATAGTGTGTAACGTAAAGTCAATACTTAATATCTCTTATCCATTCCAGCTCTCGGAAGCATTTATATTCTTAAATTTCTTCATTCATTCTATATTAATATTTAGTGTAAATTGAGCAATATGTTTTTATGTATCTAATATGTGTATGCGAATCCTTAGATTATATTTATCATTCATGCCTTATTAAAAAACGAAGTGGCTTACCCTGTGTGATTTTAGTAACTAGTTTAATTTAGGCAATTGAAAACAAATGCTTTATCTTCAAGATAAAAATGTAATAATTTTCTTGTTACAGTAACTACTTTCTCTATAATCAATTTTTTTCATTTTGATTTGACTAAATTTACATTATCTTCGTTTCTTGATAAATTTTCTATGCATAAAATGATAAATTGTTAAATTTTAAATCAAATAAAAACATTAAGATAAATAATTGTAAGGCTTAATACCAAAGCTTTCGAAAACGGGGCCATCGCTTCCGTATCAAAAATTTATATAATCATATATAAATTTAGATTTAGGTTATGGTTTTATTTTGTATTGTATTAAAAATTTACTAGAAAACACTTGGTTTTACAAAGTGTTTATTTTATTTATTTAAAATCATTATTTCAAAATATTCTTTAATCATACCTTTGGGTAATTGCTTATTGTATATTTATTATAATTTCCATTATCTTACATTCCTTGTAAACTATGTTCCTTTACAAAACCGAATTCAGGAAGTATATCACGTTATGTGTTATAGTACTAGTGTGAGCTTTTTTTTGAATCTAATATAAGACGTGTGCCCTTTTCATAATTATATACCTACTTTGATTAAGTGTATGCACGTTTGAAATGAATTCTTATTTTGAGTGTGTTTTTTGCGAACATTCACATAAAAACATGTTCTTTGTCTAACGGAATACAGATCATACTGAACATGTATCAACTTATGTTAATGTTTCAACACAACCGTAATAGTATAGAATTTATAAAAATGTATTGTCATTATTCAAATTTCTGATGTATTTCACACGTTTATTAATGTCTATGTAAATACACAATTCGAATAAATAAAAAATAAAATATAATGCTCTCTTTTAATATTATCAAACATTTCATAATATATCCATATTCCATCTCTTATGTGTAAAAAAATAGGATAGTATAGCAATGTCGCAAAACGTAATGAAAGCCTTTTCAAGCAATACTCTGATAGTCCTAATGTACAGGAGTGGCTTTTAATCGCTAAAATCTGATTCTATTCTTCGGAATATCACACCTAAAAGTGTCTTTCGAAGATTTTCCATTTCTATATAAGAGAAAAAATAAAAATATGTTTGTACAGGTATACAGTGAAAACCCTTTAACATGAAACTGAAAAAAAACAACAAAATATTTTTTCATATTAAAAGTAACTCATGTTTTTAAAAATGTCATAGTATTATATTTTGTAAGTACAGGTAGTCCTCAACTTACGACGGAGATGCGTTCCTGAATCTCGGTGGTAAGATGAATCCGTCATAAGTCAAATCTGTTCAATTTTTTTTTGGAAGTTTTACTTACACAATACATTAATAAAATAATGAAATAATAAATAAATAAAATTTGAAAATGTTTCACTGTTTGGATCCAACATTTCAAATTTTTGAATTACTTGATATTTATCATCATCATCATTGTCGACCCGTTTTGTGCCCACTGCCTTTGGGGATCCTTCCTAGGATTGAGCTGTTCGAAAATCGTAGAAATTTTATTCGGATATTTCAAAGAAACGTCGCGTTTGGGTGCTTTTTTACAACCTGTATTAAGGGTTTTATATGACAGATATCCATTTCTATTATATTATACTTCCTTAAATCATATGTACTCCTAGTAATTTTGTTCGGACTGCGCCGTCTAAGAATCGAAATTAAAATTGAAAAAATAATTGTCCAAGCATTTTGATAATACTTCCTTAAATCATATGTGCTCCTGGTAATTGTGTTGAAACTGCACTGTCTAAGGGTCCGATATTGAAAATGAAAAGATGATTGTCTAACCATTTTGATTCATCATCATCATAAGCAGCCTGCTCACGCCCACTGCATAATAATTCAAAGAATATGGATTTTTTTATACATGTACTCTTCTATAAATTCCTTGATATTAATTAAATAAAAAGCAGCTGCCATTTCTTTCGAAACGAATTTTTTTGACAGTCCTATATTCCTCCGTAGTTATTTCTCATGTTCGCTTGAGATTTATTATTCAATTTAAAATAATTTATATTATTTTTTTCGGTCATAAGTCTAGGACTACCTGTACTGCAGTATTATTTCTCGATCACGTAAGCGTTTTCTATTGTATTCCATTCTATTATATATTTCCTCCAAATATAGTAGCAATCTTTTTAAGAGAAAATGGAATTTAAATAAAAAATTCCAATCTGATTTCAATAAAAAAAATTATATAAAAAAACCCAATTATTCAATTTTCAAAAATAAAAACTGTATCAAAATGAGTAAAAGTAATTAATTAATTTTTCGATAAATTATACCACAAATTTAATTATGAGGAAAAATTTATTTAATAAACCAAATTCATACAACAGCTATAATCCAAACAAATCAATATAATAAAATTGATAAATAATTAAAATAATACTACATTATTGTCATAATGAACTTCAAATAAAAGCAGACAAATGCAAAAAGAAATAAACTTCGAATATTTCAACGTTAGATACTTTATTAGTTCAACAAATACACAGTAAGCCCATCGAGCTCAATATATTATAACAACATTCATTGGAGTGGAATGATTTCAATACATATTTATTTCCATTATAAGTAAATTTTCTAGGCTTAATGTCCACCTAACAGAACACTTAAATTTTACATTTTCAATTAAAATTATTATGATACATAAACTCTTATTCGCATAAAAAAAACAATGCTCTCTGGCTTTGGATTCAGAACTAGAACGGGTAGAAGTATAACATCATATTGCACCGGAAATTTGAGACTATGTATATATATACAGACTACGTTGTGAAACTATTGCTATTAAGTGAAACCATGTTTCAATTGATATCTGATCTTCGATAAGAGTTGATCATACAATATTTACAATGAAAATATGCAAAGCGAAACAGAGAATATGATAAATGACAAAACAGTCAATAAACAACGACCCATCTCGACGACGCATTTTAATCTACGAGGTAGTTGATGTGAAGTTCTGGCTTGATGTCATACACGAGTTTGAGTATTTCTTCCACAACCTGAAATCAATGTACATATTTAGCACAAATCGAAAATTGGACAGTTAGAATATGATTTAAGTCAGGTATATAACCGGATCTTTGTGTACGCCTACGGCTTTGTTCATTTCTTCGATTTTCGCTTTCGTTTCGGTATCAATTCTGGCTGCGACGTCCTCACGCGATCCCATATGCTGGAAAGTTAACGGAATTGATATGAGGAATCGTTCATGAAAGTAACTAAAGTGTGATGCATATTGATTATACCTTAGCTTCGAATTCTTTGAATTGTCTCATTCTTTCTTGTCTGTACTTTTCAATTTCATCTTGAGCTTCTTCTTTGGCTTCCTTCAATCTGCGAGCTTTGCCTGAAATTGAAAAAACATACGATTATTCATATATCAAATTATTTTGAGTAAATTACTAATAGAGCCAGTCTTGGTAAGTTCAAGGTTCTATAAAAAATAAAATCGAGAAAAAAACTAATATGTAAGTTTTATCAATAGCAATGAACACTTGTAATTTTAAATCTTATAATGAAAACAATATCTTAAATCTGTTTTATGAAATTTTTATACCAATACATGGCTTTACAAGAGTGAATCAGTTTTATATGCCTAAAATTGGCTCTGATTGCTGGATTGTAAATCATTTTTAATTAACATAAAATTTACTGTTGACTTTGTATTATTATTATATGCGATAAAAGGAAAGGATGTGTCCCTTCACAATGGCTTAACCAGATCAGGATGTTAACTGATCTAACTACACGTGTCTGAAGAGCTGAAGGATTGTGAGAAGTATAGAAGGAAAACTATTGAATGATTACGACCTTCAGTCATTAGGAAAGTGACTAGATCCGGTGGCAAATTTACTTATAGGCAATGAAGGCTCTTGTCTTAGGGCCCCCAACATTTTTTAAAAATAAGTTTACGATAAAGTATCATAATTTTTCTATATGAATCCAATAGACATGAAATTAGAAACATTTTTGTAGAAAAAAAAAGGTGTTACTTTACACAAAACCAAATTTTATTTTCTAAAATTGACCACTTTTTTCTCTATTTATGAAACTGACTATTATATTTAAATTTCATTTTCAATAATCAATAAAAAAATGATAAAATTTTCGCCTGCAGCACTGTTTTTTTTTTTTCAGTTTTAATAATTTCTTTGTAAATTTTTGATTCTTCAAACCCCTAGTATAGTAATTAAATATTTGCATATTGAAACTTCCAAATTATGGAAAAATTTATAGATTTTAGTCAGATAAAATATAAAACTAAGATCATGAAAAGATGAAAGGAATTGGATAAAATCAATGATAAAAAATCATGATATAAGTGATAATTAATCTTAAAAAGTATAATGCATACACTGAATGCAAATCAGAACAAATAATTCCCTGCATTGATGTATCTTGTTCAGGCCGATACCTCGTAATTAGATGATCCACGAAGAAATTTCCTAGCAGTTTCCGGATTTTTAATTCCACAAACCACCATTGAACCCTTTACACCCAGAGTGATAGCTTTGGTGATTGTGACGAGATAAAATGTCGCCAACTACCTCATTTCGCCTAAACAATTGGGTGTATATACTCTAGATAAAAAATGGAATTTACCCAAAAGAACGGTTTTACCATATTCATTGCAATCTCTCTTTTTGATGATCGGCAAGGGTCGCTCTCGAAAGTCATTTTAACCTGTCCAAGTTGAAGTTCCACCACAAAACTATGATGCAGTGATGTAACTGAATACAAAACGAACTTCTATTTTCACACTCTCAATACTTCAGAATACATACAAATTCATATAAAAAAGACTCGTCAACATCAAAACTACACACACACATCCATCAACGGAACACCTCAAATCCAAAGAAGACCATACACAAAACGAACATCGCACAAACCGAAAGACCGACATTCGAACAACCCGCGACTCTCAAGCGCACAGAAACCGCGAAGACCGAGACTTCGCTGCGGAAAATCGACCATGGCGACGAAGGGCGGAGGGCAAAACTCACGCTTCCTGGCATCGGCGACCTTTTCGGCGGCGCGCTTTTCAGCGGCCAACAACTGCTGGATTCCCTGAGTCTGCGAAGCCATCTTTCACTCGTTTGCGACCCGTCGACGACCGGAGAACGGAGGAAATGTGCGGACGGCGGAGTCGGGTCGATACGGCTGCTGTCATATGACTAGTGGTTGGCTCGGCCGCCGCTAGGGGCGGTGCGCGCACGTCACGAGACCGACGCTGGCAACACTGGGCGCGTGATTAGTCCGATTGTATAGTGGTCGAAAATTAGCGTGAGATTTGAATTGAATACAGTAAACTTCCCGTTCATTAAGAGGTTGGCTCTCGGATAAGGTGTATGGCCTAAACCCACAATATTTGATGGGGAGACCTAGTCTTGCAGTGGGCACAAAAAAGGGTCGACAATGATGATGATGATGATGATGATGATACTTCCCGTATAATGTCTATTCTCCTATGGCGTTTGGGGCGTTCGCTCTGTAACTTATTTTTTTTAATGCATTTAAATTTAATTTTTTTTGAATTTGTTTCAAATGTATTTTAAACGAGCGATTAATATGTAAAAATGTCCAAAAAAAGAAAAAAAAATGTTTCTTTTATTAATTTCGTCAATTTCCTCTCTATAACGTCGAACCTGTCTCGGCGTTATAAGGGGGTTAACTGTAGAAAACACTGTTTTTAATCTTTAGATTTTTTTTATTGAATCATAAATTACATAAGATAAGGTTATTATTATCATTATTATCATCATCATCATTATTATTATTATCACTAGTATATATAAGCACGATGTTAATAACATCAGCTGTGGATTTTTTAAGAAACGGAAAACGATAAAATGTGAAAATCCGATTGTGTGAACCCAAAATGTATATCATCATCATCATCATTCGTTAGGGGATTATCATCATCATTATTATTATTATTATTCATTTACTGCTCAAATGGGGACAAATTCAAATCTTGCATTACTTTTGGGGAATACATGTATATATTTTGGTTATATTTTTGCTTTTGGGGAATTTAATAATTTCATATTTGTGGAGTTAGTATGGTTTAATCCTTTGCACTCTTTTTTTTTAAGTTTCCAACAATCCCGAGTTTTTTCAAATATTTTTTTCAATTATGAATATTTCTGTTCAAAATAAATAAAAAAAAAAACAAAAAAATCTGTTTATGAAGTTAAAGTCTATCGTGTTTTTATTCATCGTACATAATTACTTTTTATAATTTTTCAATATTTGATAATTTTTTAATCATCTGGACGAAGTCCCGAGTCACACTCGACGTCGGAGTTGTAAAGGTTAATGTTGTTTTTGAATGTTTGTTTTAGTGTGGAGTTAATCGGTGTTTGTTGTTGAGGGATTTAGTTATGGTCGTTAATAGTTTTGTTGAAGTGTGTGGATATCGGCGATCAGCTGAACAGACGTTTGCTTAAACGACGCTGATTTGAGTATGAGTGTAGGGTATGTACGACATTGACGCACACACCGACTATAGCCGTCATGTTAGTAGAATACGCCAACTGTCGTGTGTTCTAATGTCGTTTGGAAACCGTCGATTTCGTGGGTTGGAAAATATTTTTTTTTTAAATTTTAACAGGGAAAGTCGTTCAATTTCATATGGTTGTTTTTTTTTTTAAATTTCGCATTGACTTTTATAAATTTAATGAGATAAGTTAATCATCTTTTTCAAAAATAAAACAAGATATTTTTTCTAAACAAAAAGACAGAAAATAATAAGATTCAACATTTGTGATAATAAAACTGATTACAATTTTCATAAGTACATTAACGTAAAACTGGGAAAATGTAACAAATAAAACCAGTACGAATGGTCACCTAAAAATACATGAATATAGATATTTTTTTACAGCTAAAATTTTAATATTTCCAACAAATCAATTTCAAATTATACGAGTTTTTCTCCAATTGCATTTTATAACAATTGACATTTTTTCCAATTTTCATAAAAAAGTTAAACGCTTGCAAAATTCAACAAAAACCCACAGATGTCATCACCAACAAAAACACATCGATAAAGCAGAGTCCTACAAAACCCCAATCAAACTCCCACAAACCGAACACACCCCAACCGACTTATATTTAAAACAAACATTCATCCACTCAAAACCCCCACCACAACCAAACAAAATACAAAAAAAAAATACAAAACCCTTCACTGTATAATACACACCAAATCCGCTCCAGCAACAGATTGCAACAAAGCCTAAACTCGCATGCGGCAAAAGCCGATATCCCAGTAGTGGGGCGCCTCATATCGGCGCCATTCGCCAGCGGGCGCCATTCGCACATAAGCAGCAGCGGGCGATGGCCGTGGCTAACGACCGCTCGCAATTCTTCTTTCACAAAGAGTACGCGATAGCGTCGTGCGAATATCAAATCGCGAATATCGATTCGCAGTCGGCCCCCATTTGCCGCCGCGACGGCACCAGTTTCAGTGCCTAGATTCGGCAAACGTCAATCGGCCCCCCCGAGCCTTCGCGATGTGGTGCCTGGTGAGCCAGCCCAACTCGGTCCTGCTGCAGATCAAGGTGGACCCCAAAGCCATCGGACAGGATTGTCTGGAGAAGGTAATTTTTTTTTTCGGGTGCAAAGTGGTGCACTTCCGTATTTACCGATTCGGCGTTGTGTGGACGTCTTTCGGAACTTGGCGCACTTCCGTATTTTATGAATTTTGTGACGTTTTTACTTTTTTTTTTTTGTATTTTGATTTTTGATGTGATCATATGGGCAACTATATGGTCAGAATTTAAATATGATTTTCGTCAGAATTTTTATCCCATTTATCAGAATTTATTTGACATTGGTCAGAATTTTAACCGGGTTTGTCAGAATTTATATTAAATGGTCAGAATAACATTAAAAACCCTAACCCAACTTAACCTAACCTATTCGGAACGTTTCGTTTTTAAATTCTGACCATTTATTATTTTATTCTGGCCGTTTTTTATTAAAATTCTGACCAAAACATGAATAAAATTAATAAAAAGAAAAACAAACTATAATAAGATCAGAAAGATTATCTATAAATATCCCATAATGGTGTAACATAAAGTTCATACGTTAATGATTATTTAAAAAATATATATATATCTTTTTGTTCGAAGCAATTTTGTTCATTATTTCCTTTTCACGAATTCCCTTTGTAAGAAAATACACAAAAACTTTCCCTAAATAGAATAATTTTTCCCATTCAATAAAATATTACAATATCCAACGAGAATCTCGTATCATTACATTGAGACTCTAATAAGAAATTACTTTACATAAATAACTCACAATCATACACAAAAACGATCATCCAACATTTCAACACGACTCCAACAACAACAGCAAAAAAAAACTAATTGCGACTCCTTCGGACCAAACAACATTCCAACAAATCAAATAAATCATAACGACAATTAACAGCGACGCGTCACGCGACGCCCATGAGCAAACACCATTATCGACCTATCGATCAGAGCTTCCAAATCCGAAAAACAAACAACCGACTCCGACGACGGCCATAACCCGCCGCCGAAACGGCGCTGCGCTTTTGCTACTGTACGCACTTTTTTCGCGTTCGCAGATAAAATGCGGCGGTTCATGGCCGGCGGTGAGTGCGCACTCGATTTTTGTATTTGGCGCGGTTGGCGGCCTGCGTGTGCGCGCAACCGGTTGCGCTTTGCGAGTACTCTCGGTTTCTGTGTTGTGTACTCTCGATTGTTCGTGTTTATGGATTTGTTGATTGTTTTTGTGATTTGAAAATGCGAATGGTCGCGCTATTGCAAGGTCGAATTTTATGGGTTTTAGATTGATTTTTATTATGATAAAATATAAAATATTTGCATTGATTATCGGGGATGGATCTAGGTATAGTTTTTACACTTCAAATTTAATGTTTCGCATTTCAAATTTAATGTTTCACACTTCAAATTCAACTATAGAAAAGTATTATTGGCACTATAGTAAACCCCCTCCCTATAACGTATTTTTTTTCAAATGTATGCGAAAAAAGATAATCAACTCGTAAAAATATCCAAAAAAAGTTAAATGAAAATGTTTCATTTATTGATTTCCTAAATTCCCCCCTAAAAAATCGAACCTATCTTGACGTTATAGGGGGGATTACAGTATATTTGAAATAAGCAATTAACACGAAAAAATTTAAAAAAAAAAAAAATGAAAACGTTTCATTTATTGATTTCCCTAAATTCTTCCCTATAACCTGAAATCTATCTCGACGTTATAGTAGGATTTACTATAATAGGTTTCAGGTTGAAAAGATTTTTTTCTTAACCTAACCTAACCCCTATTGATGTTGAGTTAGGTTAGGTTAGAAACCTTACTTAACACCTATAGCACCTATGACTTAGGTTAGGTTAGGTTGGGTTCGGAAAACCAAATTCTGTTCAACCTGAAACCTAGTAATACCGTATTATTACCGTTATCATAATAATTCATGAGGTTATTTGCTGTGATTTGTTGAATTTGAAGTGTAAAATGTTGAATATGATGTGTGAAACGCTGAATTTGAAGTGTGAAACGTTGAATTTGTAGTGTAAAAAATGTATAAGCAACCTAAGCAGTCACCTAGAGAGCCAAAAGCTATAATTGTTTTTAATGATTGTTTAAAAATTTTTATAAGGAAAATTTTTTTTTTTTGTAAAAAATATATGTACTTGCTTGATCGCGTTAGAGTGAAATCGGGTAATTGGTGAACAGTATACTCTCGATTATCCGGCTGTGGAAATTAAAAAAAAAACAGTACTTAAATTAATAATAAATATTTTCAAAGCTGTTTATTTTTTCGAAACTGGGGATTCGTGTAACTTTAATCTTTTTCCAAAGTCCATCCCTGTTGATTAGAGTGTTGGATATAAAAAAATAAATTTTATAAAACTGCATAAATTGCACAATATAGGATTTATAAAACAAATCTACTCAAAATATTATTTTGACACTCAACCAATTCCTTAGTTTTTGGGGTAATCCATTGAAACAAAAATATATTTTTTAATTATTGAATAAAATATATTCAAACATTTATTCGTGACATATAATGTGATGCATATATTCTAATTTATACACAATAAACTGTCTACTTTTCATAAAACTTATATTACATATTTATATATATATATATTTTTTTTTATTTATCTTGTATTCTAAATTATTTCATAAATTATTATACAAATGAGAAACAATCTATTTGTTGAGCTGCTGAGGCAAGGGACATATCTATCAAATATATAGGCCAAAGAAAATACTTCAATTCGTAAAGACCACAACCCTTCACTTGTTAATAATTACTATTATGTGTACATACATACATACATACATAAATATATAC
>JAOXNN020000020.1:5183756-5197815 GCA_028571205.2 Hydropsyche betteni | reverse complement strand
TTTGCATATTGTCGTTTTTCGACTTCATAAAAGAGTTCATCGAATGCTGCCGATTGGAATGCTCCGAGTGGTAAATAACTACACATTAAGATATTTACATATTACAACTCTTTATATAAAAAAATTAATATTACCGTTTTACAAAAAATAAAATGAATATATTAAGCTGGTAATATTTCAATTCGATCAGAAAATGTTGAATGAAAATCGAATATTGTCTGTGACTAATACAAAAAAAACGATGAAAATCGTTGCATACAGCAAGACAGAATAATTTTTACGTTAATAATTTAACTAAATAAATGCTAAGAAATAATTTCACTCGAACGTATCTATGTACTCGACAGATTATCAAAAATGTATCTCTCTCATTAATATTAGTACTTAAAATAATTATTAACCCTGTCTTAAATTATGCAAAATAAAAAAAGTAAATAATGCAAGTTACGAATGCTAAGTGGATAAAGAAGTTCAAATAGTTAGCGAAAAAAAAATTGTGAAATGTTTATGTATGCGATCTAAATGAAGACTAGTAATGATAATTTTTTTCAACACATATTTTTTCAGTTTCAATTATTTATTAATGCGTTATAAACGAGTCACTGGAAATAATTAAAGCACATAATTTTTAGTAGTTAAAGCCATACATAACATATCACAGAATAATGAGATAATCTTAATATACAAATAGAAACGTCTTACGCGCACACAAAAATATTAGTATGATAAAGCTCTCTATGGAAAAAATAAATTAAGACAGGAAGAATTCATAAATGAGTACATTCAAGAATCGGACCGTTTCAGATTGCACATTCAAATAAGAAATAAATTAGTCACGGGAATTCCACAGGGTTTCGAAAAGAACCTTCGATATATAATCGTATGTACACCTTAAGAAGTCACAACGGATTTTATATTACTACACACAAAATAAAAATAATACAACACCTAGAATAGATGAATTTACGTGACATCTACTGAAAAAATCGACATTCAATTTTATGTTTATTTCAAAATAAATACGAATATATGACACTCGAGTTTTTTTATGAATTTTAATATGAAAACACAATCAAACGTGTTAATGCATAAAGTTTTTTGAAAAAGTAGGGTTATCAAATACATTAAAATTCGGAAAGTATCCACCTTACTAATGCAGTGATTCTCGACTGTTACAATGACATAAAATTGAAATAGTCTACAAAAATAACATGAAAAGTATTATAGTTACTTTTCAGTGATCGAAATCAATACGTTATTTGCATAGCTATTTTACAACAACAAAAAATACTTACCATAATTAATCTATTTTTTTAATGCAATTTTAACTAGAAGATTTGATAATCAACAAATGTCTCAAATGTAAATTTCCTAGTTTGAATATTTCAAAACTGCATTTTAGTATTTCGAATTGAAATTACGCTTAGAAATTATTTAGTATTTCTTCAGGGTGCACCATTATCAAGAAAATTCTAGGCACACTCGTGAAAGCGTCACAAAAAAAGACAAAGAATCACTGTATTAATGCATTAAAATATATTTTTTTCTTTTTCAATAAGTCAAAGTAAATATTTGACAAAATAAAATGTAGGTGAAGAGTTAGATATTAAAAAATAAGAATTATTTGACAAATTCATTTAAAAAATATATATATTTCTTCACCGTGAGAACAAAATAGTAAACAAATCAAATTATAAAAAATATAGTTAGATATGGTGAAATATCACAATTTGGACTGAACCTATTTCGTGAACAGAAATTAAACGAGAGTGCATCCAGTTTTATAGATAGATATGGAAAAAATTTATGTTAGTGCAGACTAATAATCAATATATTCTAGTTATCGAGATATTGATAAAAAATAATCAATATGTACAAATACAAATGTAGTTCAGTAAAAAATAACGTAATATTCGAACGCTTATTAATCAAATTTTGTACTCAAATTTTTTTAGTCTATTTTGAAAAATATCAACCAATTTCAATAAACCAAATTACGCAAATGTGCTTTCCAAAAGAAATGAACATAACTTCACTACGAAAAATGAATAGAAAAAGATTATCAGATGGCTAAAAATTAAGACTAACTTAATTTAAATTAAATAAATAAAAAAATGTCAATATAAAAACTATGATTTAGTTCTAAGAAAAACTTAAAACATTTTACTCATAATATATTTATCAACTAGGAAAAATATGTATTAAATATGTAATGCAATTAACTATAATGTGCAAAAGAAAAAAATTAATATGAACATTTTTCAGTATATATCATCAACAGATAAGACTACGGATTTATTATATAAAAATCATTGTAGAATTAAATAGGAATTTAAAAATATATCTAGATCTAAAATAATTCACTGGTTCATTGAAAAAATGTTTGTAAGACAAAACCTATATATGTTATTGCACAACTTAAGTTTACTAAAAGCGAATTGCACAACAGAGTTGATTTTATCAAATAATAAATACACAAAACTATTACGACAATTGGGTCCTTTTTACCTTAGTTGAAAAAATACATAAATCCAAATAAATAATTTGAAAAAACATATTCCAGTGTAGTGTATAAAATAAAAATAAGTTACTTTAGATAAAAATACCGATTCTGTTATATATTGTGCTGAAAACAAAACTAGTTTCTATATAAAAGAAAATCATTATCGGATTTTTAAAACAACACTAACGAAATTTCAAATTAAGTTATCTTTCCAAAGACGTGTAATTTACATGTGCAACACATAGAATAAAAAATTAACACACACGTGTAGTGGCATCAGTCGGTCAAACTAGTGCCGTGAATATTTGAATTTCTGTAAAGATTGGTAAATTTGTGTAAAGTGGTACAAAAATAGAAACATTACCAGCTGGAATAAGTCTATAAGTAGCAACAGTGTAATAAAATTGTTAAGATTAATACGTGATAAGTAAAATTAAACTTACTAAATATCTGGCATTTCTTTTTTATGAAAAATTATAAATTTAACTTAAATACAATAACAATGTTTAAGCATGAAATACTTACATAAAAATCAAATATTTGTATATATACTTTATCATTAATATATATAAATATATATATTCATTTACATATATACAAATAAAAAAGTTCAAAGTTTGTACTTGCAGAATATGAAAAAAGCTACATTATAATTACAAATAATCGAAAACATAATATAAATGTAAATAATGTTTTACACAACTGAGACATATGCTTTATAAAAGATCTGTGTTAGAATGTCGACATAAAGTAGTCTATGGAACCACTCAAATTCATAATATACAAAAATCACAGTTCATTGAAAATTATTTTCTTCATATTATATCATATTAAACGCGTGTTCCAGTTTCTTCTATTCACAACATTTGTTTATTCACAAAATGCACAATTCAATATGAAAAATTCGTCACAACTGAAATGTTTTCGTTTAATTTTTATCTCGTGGTCAAGTTTGAGGTTTCAACAGTTTCATTAGACACGAGTTGCGAGGGCTCAACCTCGCTTTCAACAGTTTCGACTTCGGAACTATCCGGTACACAACCTATAATTGAATTAACATCTTCGACCGTTTTCGGCATTTCACCTATCAAAAGAAAACCAATGAATATTTCAAAACCAAATTTATAATAATACTTTTAATAATAGTAGTCATTTGGTTCTAGAAAGAGAGGTTGTCTGGAAATTTTTCCGTGAGTTTTGAAAATAGGTAATCTTATAGATTTTGATGTGCTCTTTCTGGATTTCAACTTTGCTAGATTGTATCTTTGTCATTCGCGCCGTCATATTGGAAAAATAGCGTCTAAAAGCAGTTTTTTGACAGTATTTACTTTTCAACTTATTTCACATAAAAATATTTATATGAAAAGTTAAAATAAAAACAATTCCTAAAAATTATGTATTAACCTTTTTTTTCATAAAATCAATAGTTTAGGCATACAAGCGCCGCCAAAGTGTAGTGCGTGTGTTTTACTACAATTTATGGCATTTGTACGCCAAAACTATTAATTTTACGAAAAAAAAGATTATTACATAAATTCTAGGAATTTTTTTGTTAGTTTAATTTTTTTATATAAATATTTTTATGTCCAATGAGTCGAAAAAGAGATATTGTCGAAAAAACTGCTTTTAGACGCCATTTTTCCAATATGACGGCGCGAATGACAAAGATACGACCTGGCAAAGTTGAAATTCGGAAAGAGCACATCAAAATCTATAAAACTACCCGTTCTCAAATCTTCCGGAAATTTTTCCAGAAAAAACTACCAAATGACTGTAATAAAATACAAATGTCGATCTTGAAAACTAACCGATCATAGTTTGAATGGTGTGTGCATCGTCAGTAGCGATGGAATCTTCGATACTTTTTCCGACTATCAGATTGATGTCGTCACTATTCATACAATTGGAATTCGTATTACATGACGAGGTATCGTTTTGAGATGCGTTCGGCGTCGTTTCCGTTGTCGACTCTACATCTGAAGAGTTGCTGGATACCATACTATGTCGTCTTCGATACTCAGTGATTGACAACTAAAATCAAAATCAAACATTGAATACAATTGTACAATTCAATAAAAAAAACATTCAAAACAAAAATGGCAAAAAATTAAATGGTCAGAATTTTAATAATGTTTCGGTCAGAATTTTAATCAAAAACGGTCAGAACAAAACGAAGAATTTTCGGAACAAAATAATAAATGGTCAGAATTTAATAACGAAACGGTCAGAATAGGTTAGGTTAGGGTTTTTAATTGCAACAATTTAATGCATCAGTACATCGATGTGTGCAGAACGCGTGTTCACAACTGGAATCGGGAACGGGAGTCGGAAAAGGGAACCATGAAAGGGAACCGAGAACCCGAACAACGCCAGGAACTAAAACTAGTGTCAAATAAATTCTGATAAATGGGATAAAAATTCTGACCAAAATCGTATTTAAATTCTGAGCATTTAAATAAGTAGCCAACAAAAATTATCACACAATCTTTTTTGGTTACAATATACAAACAGTCACAAGAAACAAAAACGAAAAACACGAAGGAAATAAAACCTATACGAAATCATCAAAAGACTAACCTTTCTTCTAATAGGTTTAGGCGCTTCTACAGGCGGGGGGTTAAGGCGTGGATCGTTGGGCCTTCCGACAAACGTTTTGGGGGCCATATGAGGAGCAGTATTAGTTTCAGGCGCTATAGATCGGTTAGTGTCTCTCAAAACGCCTGACAACAATACACTATTACGAGAATCCATCTGATTGACGTGACTGAGGATTTCCTGCACGTTCTTGTATTCATCGACTGAACTGGAAGCGTTGCTGCTTTTGAAGCCGATATCTAAACTAGTAGTCATATCTATGGCATTCTTAATCAAGTTTATGTCCGGCATCTGAGAAATAGAGGGGTTCGGTTCCCCTTTGAAACTTCCCGAGAACAATGGCGCACATTTAAATCCTGCATGGGATTCAACCGGAATTGGAGGATTCTCTGCAGGGAATATAGTCGAGTTGTAAACGATCGGGTTTTGAGCTTTGGCTGACGTGTCGTTAACGGACATTTCTAAAACAGGTTTACTGTGGTCGAGTCCTCTCAATGGCGTTTCGTTTAAAGATAAATCTTTAGGACAGGGATTGTTTTCAATGTTGAGAGTGTCGTTCATTTCTTTTTCTGATTTTAGTTTAACGCCGACAGTTTGATCGGCCAAAACGCAAAGGTCGAAAGTGAGATTCACTTTTTTACGTTTCTCTTTGGGTTGTTTTTTGTTGCGAATTTGAAGAATTTGTATGTTTTCTGTGTGAAATGAGTGGATTTTCTTTTTTATATCGTCGATATCGTCTAGAACTGGTGAAGAGTTGCCACTAGTTTCTGCAGAATTTATGTTACTTACTGGTTCACTTTTTATGTCCCTCGTAACTAAATCGTGAGACTCTTTGACGGAACTATTTTCCAAACATGCATCGTCTTTAGAATCCATTTTTCCTTTCAATTTGGAAAAGTGAGACAGATTAAATTTCAAATCAGACAAAACTAACTCGCTGGTTTCGTTATTCACAACAGCCTCACATTTTTCCAGCGGAATATCAATTTCTTTATTTTCACAAATCATTTCTTCACAGTTTGAATCCTCGTTTTCAGCCGGACAGAGCATTTTCACGCTATTTGAACCTTCGTCGATTGTTTCCAGTTTTGTATCTGTGCAAATATTAACAAGTGGTGCAACAGCACTTTCATCATTGAAAATTATATTATTTATTTTTGCGTCGTTAATTTCCTGATTTACGACATTTTGTGGAGTTATTTCAGAGTCTTTCTTTGGAGTGACTGAATATTGTGTATCATCACACTAAAAAAGATAAAAACCACCAGTTAATATGAGAATTTTCATGATAATATTGTTCTATCAAACGAGTAATTCTCAAATAATCCCACAATAGACGACTACAATTACAGCATGAAATTACAATACGAAAACATAAAAAGCGATTGTATTTTTCTTATTTTACAAAGTGTTAGAACATTTTCAGTTTTCAATAGAAATAATTCAAATTGAAATAAGAGCCAAAGAAAATGAAAAATAGTATACGAAATTAAAAAAACATTAAATACTAACATTTCCATATGGAGGTTCTAAGGATAACGATTCACGCGCTAATCTTCTTTTCTTCAAAGGAGTGACCATTTCATTAGGTGGAGATTCTACATATGAAATTAAATCATTAATGTTTCACATATTTATATTATCGAGGAAATTTATTCAATAACATACCTGCAGTTGGTGAATCGCTTTCTTCACTAATGGCTTGCCGTAGCCATCGTTTTTTAGCACTATGCTGCGGAGGCTGAGGTGCAGTTAAGATTTCAGAATCTCTAATTTCATCCACTGCTGGTATAACAACATGAGATTCGTCATGAGGAGGAGTCACATTACCATATGAAACATCGTCGAGATTGTACATGTTTTCGATACCAGTGTTACTTCTTAATGATCGTTTGATTGGACTGGAATTTTCATCCAACACACTTTTATATCCTTTACGGAATCGTTTCGGTACTTTTTTATCACAAGAAATGTTCATTTCTTGATAGTCGAGCTCAGGCTTTTTCAAATCGACTTGGGAATAAGGTTGAGGTGAATGATCCGGAGTCGTCCCAGAAGAATCGACAATGTTAAATGTGAGATTTTCCGGCTCCGATTGTTCAGACATATAATTTTTTTCAGGAGTAGAGCCCGTGCTGATGGTACCACCACTCAACCTACTAATGATTTTAGTGGCTTTCATAACATTGTCAATGGATTTTTTCATATCTTTTTCACCATAAGGACTGAGGTTAGAATTTCTAGAGCTCACATAATCAATAGATTGATTATCGTAAAGCGAATTTCTTTCCGGAGATTTATTTAACCATTCGTTCATCATATCTTTTTTAGTTTTAGGGAACTTGAACGTTGACTCTAAAGGTCCAACAGCGGCTTCTACTAATAAACATGCTGAACTTAAGCCGACTTTCAACCTCTGAAAATATAGATAAAAATTGAATTTATAAAAAAATCTTGTACATATATAACACAACAATAAGAACAATAAAACCAACATGAACGGATTCTCGCAAAACAAGTGTATCAGATAATTGTGATCTATAATTCAAATTTTCTGACGAATTCAAAGGAGTTGTTTCAGAATAACAATCGTTAATTATATTGCTGCTGCTCACTGGAGGAGATAAAAGAGAGGTGCTCTCTTCTCCTGACGTAACCATATCGCTATCAATAGAATTCAATCTATTTCTATTTCTCTGTGATTGACTTTGGCTGACTGTTCGTGATCTGCCTTTCTTTCTGTAAAAATATTCAAAATATATTTTTTAACAATGATGAATGAGCAAATTACAAGATTTACGTGCATTAAATATCTACAAACCTTCGTCTCCTTTTTGAATTGGGTTCACTGTCATCGTTTTGATCATCATGCTGATCTTTAGAATCCTTTTCTGATGAATTCAGAGGTTGAGAATCAGATTCTCGTCTTTTAGATTGCCTATCTCTATTTTCTTGACGTCTCAATTCAGCTTTTTCCATTCTTTCGAATGCTTTCATTATGGCTTCCATTTTACGCTCTTCGCGAGTCTATAAATATTTGATTATTTTAAAAAGTTAGAGAAAACATTTATTTATTAAAAAGTAAACCGAATCGAATACTAACCAATTTTTTCTTTTCTTTTGGTCCTTGAGTTTTCGAATCGCATTGTGTGTCACTTTTTTCATCTGCAGACTCAGAAGCAGTAAAAGTATTCGAAGAAGCCCTTGTCGAGCGAGTTGAATGAACTGACGTACGGCGAGAGTTCGAAACTTTCTTAGAACATTTTTCAGCATCCTTAGTTTTTGAAAATATATTTATAGGATTTTTAGACGAATTTTGAACTGGACTCTTGCAATCGGTTTCAACGGATGAATTAATAGGTTCTTCTAGTTTAATAACTTTTTCACTTTCACTTTCTATTGGAGTACTCGACAATGTTTCCACATCAGGTTTCTCTTCTTTAATCGCACTTTTGATTTCAATTTCTTCTTTGACGCACTCGATTATTTTTTTATCAGGCAGAACTTCAGTGGAAGTTACAGGTTCAGATTTGATTTCAATAGTCTTTTTCTCAATTATGGGAGATTCATCATTACTCACAGGTGTAATTATGTCCTCGCTTTTATCAAAAATAATACTTTCAATAACTTCTCGTTTCATAACGTCAACATTATCGATTTCCATATCTTCAATTTTTTCCCGTTCGGGACTTTCAGATTTCATGAAAATATCATACTTAGTATAAGCATTAGAAGAAATGTTATTGGAAGAACTAGAATATCTCGTTCTTCCTCGTCTTTCGTGACAAACGTCACTAGCCGCCCCATTATTTCTATGTACAACTGAAGAATTATTTACACCGGGCTGTTTACAATGTTTAGGATTTCCACAAGCGCACGGTTGAAATACACCGTTGGCATCGTGTCGAATACTAATTTCTGTATTGGATTGTATAGAATTAATAGTAACTATATAAACATGTAACGTTCCTTTGATGATGCAGTGTTGAAGTTCTGCATTCGGTTTACAAGAACGTCGCACAAATCGGGCCTCGTTTCCGTAAGTTCTTGTATCGATACATATTTGAGTAGAATCTTTAGGAAGATGATAAAAAAATAAAAACGGTCCAGGTCTCTGACTGCTCACTCTACTCGAGAGTTGCGGTTGAGGTTTATGCTGATTTGAAAGCATATATTTACCTCTAAGTTCCACGATTGGTGAATTTTCTTTCAGATCCTTAGTAGCGATGAGAATTTTGCTGCCAGCATGCGGTACAGTAGTACATAAATGTGTAGTCAAAACATTTGCCAGATTCGGATTGTTATTACCGCCTCTGTTAGAATACCTCGCTATTTTCGCTCGCAACTCCGGACTGTAATGATTAGTCTTGGCTAATTCGTAACTCTCGGACCACTGACTAATTTGAGACGAAGTTGTCACAGAACAATACTTCGAACGATAATTAGAAACCTCACTACTCTTTCGTTTCCTTTTTTCCGGAAGTTTTCGTTTGGGAACTTTGCGGCTGTTATCAATTCTTCGAGAACGTTTCGGTACTTTCTTAACAACGGGTACCGGCAATGGATTCGATATAGTATAAGTCGGTGAAAACTGCGAAGGTGTTGGAACGGTTCGACTAACCCCACTTATAGTATTACTATACGTAGTCACAGTCAACGGTCGTTTTTTATGAGAAGTCGAAGAACCTAAAGGAACTTGCTTGTTTCGATGATTGTTAATCGAAGCTCCCGAAGAAGAATCACTACCTGACGACCCCAAACCGGTAAGTTCTTCTCGTTTACGAATTTGAATCGAACGAGCTCGTTTGCGATCGATCAATCTAGGTTCACATCTATCGCACATATAATCATCAGGTATATTTTGCCGATCGATACCCATGCAGTCGACATGTTGCCATTCTCCGCATTTATCACAACAAATCATATAACCGTCGTCGTGAGTAAACTCACAAACGCATCTCGTTTTACCTTCTTCTTCTCCTTCAGGCGCAGTTTCCGTATCGCTATCGTGCCTTTCTGCAGCTCTATCGATATCCCGATCTCGGTCTCCTTCTATCGAAGATATTATAGATGCTGCATCGTCGTCTTCCGCCGGCATAGAGTTATATTGATAACTTGTTACGTTTTGAGTGATACTAGAAGTGTTATTAGGCAGCATTGGAGAAGTTGTCGTTATCGGTGATTGTCTGGACAAAGTTCCGTTAGAAGGCGTACTCGTGATATGAGGAACGGCTTTCGCTGGACTGACTGGAGAGCTCACGGGTATGTTATTGTTTACGGGCGACGGTTGATTGGGAACAGCGTTATTACCGTTGATCGAATTGTTCGACATAGTTTGAGCATACGTGTGATCGAGCATCACTAATTGTAAACTATGAAAATGATATGGTAGAGAATCGTCCGAGATTCTGGGACGTTCCTCATATGTGCCGAGAATATCATCCGTGGTTAATACTGTATTGGGATCCCCGCTACAATAAAAAATTGCATTATTTAACGAATGTAACAATAAACTGATAAAATAATTATACTTACTGTATTTGACGTTTTTGATCGTAAGATTTTTTCACATAAACGTCTTCCAAGTGTATTTGACGGTTGGGAACCGTCGATCGTTTGTTAGAAGTCAAGGTAGGAGATAAATGTTGAACAGAAGGCAATACAATTTTAGATTGTGAGAAAGACTGAAGAATCTGAGCAGTGATTGCTTGACTGCAAGAAACCGATGGCGAATTGCTATTTTCTGTGCCCACGTAATTTTGTACGTAGTGTATATTTTGTGCATTTCCAGTATCTTGATAATGTTGAGAATTCATTCTGTTCAATGGGGCAGAATTCGACATGATTATCTGACTGGCGGGTTGATGAACTATCATTTTCTGTGTCGGGGTCTTTGAATTGATTTTTTGTACATTTACAACACTAGTGATGTTCTTATGGAAAGATGAATTAGTTTTAGAATTAGCGACGTGATTTACGGTCGCCGAAGACGATTGCAACCATCCTTTTCCAGGTATAGAACTTACAGAATTGTAAGTCACGTTTTTCGTCGTGCCGATCGTAGCCCTAGAAGTGGGCACAGTCTTGAAGCCGGCTTTGTGACCCGAAGAAATGGTTTGCTGTTGAATTATCTTCACCGGAACAGCAGACTGAAGTTTATGAGTATGAATTATGTTGGAGTTCTGCTGCGTTTCTGTCATGACCGGTTTTTGGTTGTATTGTATATTACCACTTTTGACAACTCTGCCCGAAGATTGCAAAGATATTTTCGGAGTCGAAATGACTCGCGAAAATACGTGTCCCGACTGGTCGGGAATCTGAACTGTACTTTCTATTTTATTGGTATTGTTATTATTGTTGTTATTATTATTGTTTATTTTATTGATTGATCTATTGACAGATGCAGGAATACTTTTCATTTGTACAGAATTTATAACAGACGAACATTTCACCTGAACGGGACCGCACTGCGCTCTGTTGGTGAACGGCATTTTGTTCGAAATCTGATTGAGAAAAGAGTTACTAATAATCTGTTTTGAAGATCCGGACGAAATAGAAGAATTGACATGAGACATTTCACTTTGATTCACATAATTGGCATGAATAGTTTTAACATTCGCAGACGCCACACTGGACTGATTACTATTCGAATTCTGTTTGGGAATAGTCACTCCGCCTAAAATTTGCACTTTAGGCGAAAATTTGTGATTGGAGATTTGACAAGGCTTCGCCGACATTAAAGAATTCCTGACCGAATGCGACGTGAAATGCGGCCCAGTGCTCGTCAGAATGATCTGAGACACGGTCGTTGTCGGCGTCTCCGTTTCGTCTTCGTACAGACGATCTTCGCTATCGTTCACTGCACTCGACGCGATTATAGTGGGTAACCACAAAGTCTGGTTCACACTAGACACACTCTGCATGGAGGGTAACGAAAAGTTCTTCGCGAGCTTCGAAACGTTTTGGACGATCGAGGTTTCGATGGGTTCGGGAATCGCACTGTTTCCGGACCTGACTGAAGCCGGATATGTCTGTCTAGAGTCTTTGCCGTCTTCCGAGTCGGTCTTTGACGTCTTTTTTTCTGAAGCGACGATCGACTTGTGAAAAACGTCGACGTCACTCCGGTCGATGGATTCGAACTTTATTATCTCCACCAAAACAGGGGATTCTTTGACGCGTTTACGTACGGGCCTGAAAGTCGAACCCTCGTCGACATAATTGACACTGGAATCGGGTTCCGTGTTGGCTTCTTCGACGACGACAGTTTTGTTTACACAATTTTCCATAATGCGTCGATCCATACCGTTCACGAACGACGTCTCCGATAGAGACATTTTTCCTCTAGAAGAGGTGGGTCCAGGGTCCTGCGAACACGGAATATATTTAATTTTTCGAACAGATGGCCTTCATATTTTTGAAAAATTTTAAACTCACCAATAGAACTTTCGAATCAAATTTTCCTTTACGCACGAACATTTTGAAGTTATATACATTTTGCGACAAATTTTTCTCGATACAAGTCGACTTCGCAAACGTTGAAGCGGCTCAAAGTTGATTAACTGAAAGATGAAAAATAACGTTAATGAGTGATAAATATTCTTTGACAACATTTAGAATAGAGGGATCAGAACTGAATAGAATAATTTTTCTTTCGTTTTCGAGGAATTTTTATTAAAAGGGGATGAATGAAACGATCGAAGGATTGAAATTGAAGTATTCAGTTTTTCTCTGGAGAATTTTTACGAAAAGGCGACCAATGATTGAGACGATCAAAACAGAATTTTCCTATTCTTCCATCAGAGAACACTATACGAAGGGGAAGCCCATCGTCCCGCCTGTTACATGTGCCCCATTCTATGCCAGCTTCCTGAGTCGGCTTAGTTGGGTACCAGTAACACTAGGTGAGACTACAAGCACCACATTTATATTTATTGAGAACTCTAAGTTTAATTGTAACTAAGCAATTGCGAAGGTCCTGCTTTCCGGGGGGCATACAGAATGCTGAGGTGAGGAAAGTTTTAACGAAATATGTTTTTACGCGGGCCGACCCTCTCGGCGAAGGTATGGAATGCACGAAAAACGATGGGAAAACCTGGACAACATGTCTTTTTTTTCATTTTCTGTCAGTGAACAACAGAGAACACTATGCCTACAGAGTTGTATCGAAGAAAAAGCTACAAACGGACACGAAGATCAGTAACGAAAATACAGAAAAACCGTATCGCATACAAAACCACACGTGTCTGACACAAAAACGGATAAAAAAGCATATCGGCCGCGTCTCTGGCGCGATTGTACAATATGCTGCGCGAATATATTGCACTCTTATTTACGTACAAATTCGCTCGAAACGATCAAAACTCAACAAAACAGAACATTACCGTAGAAAATTTCAACGATCCGTTCCGAATTTCGTTCAAAAACGAAAAAACCGAAACCGAAGCGAGGGGACGAGGGGGGAGGGGGAGCATCGAGAACGGGAAGAGGATCGACAAGAAACGGGAACGCGAATCGAATAATACGACGACGAATCCCGGACCGAGCGTCGATCGAAAAACGGGAATAAGGAACGTGTCGAATGGACGCCGCCGTCACAACATGGCGCTGACAGCCGCAACGTAAACATGGCAGCCGAAAATTCGGACGCGAACCGAAACCGTTTCCCGACACCGGAACGACCGATCCCAACACGGAGAACTAACAACTCGACAACAACTGACGACCCGATAACAATTAACAACCCAATAACAAGTAACAACCTGGGGGCGCAGCGGCCCGGAGATGCAGACGGGGGCGGGGCCTCCTCCGGAAGGGGTGCGGGGCTCGGCTTGGCGCTCGCCGAAGGGGGCGTCCATGCGCCCGGCCGGCGGCGGAGTCCCTCGGCCGGTCAGCGGAGCGGGGCGCGCGTCCGCGGACGGGGGCGGGACGGGGGGCGCGCGAGGGGGCGCCGGCTCGGCTCGG
>JAOXNN020000020.1:5106285-5173274 GCA_028571205.2 Hydropsyche betteni | reverse complement strand
GTGTGGTCCTCAGATCAATCCTCAAATTTGAACTTTTCCAAGAGCTGCTTGCGCGTAAAATAATGCGGATCGCTCATCGTGTTGCGGCCGCGCACATGAAGATAGCGGCCGTCCGGCTGCAATTCGTAATAGGGATGGTCTGACGCGCCGCGCTCTTTCAAGAACGCCAGATAGTCATTCAGTTTTGCAAAACTTAGACCATGCGTGCCGGGCAGTTCACTTTTCATTTTCGCCTCGACAGTTTTCTGTAAACAGGCTGAAGCTGCAAGAACCGCAGCTGCCAACGTCAGTTTTCTCAGTTTAAGCCAGTTCATGGACCACCTCTTACCGCTAAAACAGCCAGACTTGGCGGAGGAAAGCAACACGGTTCAGATTTGTTAAGATTAAACATGCTTGACCGCTTGTGTGCGGGGGAGCAACATCGCTATGGAGTGGGCACGCTGTTCAACGCTGGCTGCAACCTTGCATGGTTGCCAAGGGGGAAATTATGTGCGGAACTTGTGCCAGACTTTCAAGCTATTCTGCCGACTGCGTTTACGAAGGTGTTGATTCATCGCCGGAAATAGACAGTTTTCCCAAAAGCGATTCCGACCTTGGTGCGTCTGCCCCTGTTCTGGCGGCGTATGAAGGACTTTCTCTCGATTCGCAGGACAGCCCCACATCATCTGCGGCCGCGAGTCATGAACGCATCGAATCAGTCGAGATCGACAAAGTGTTTGTCAGTCAGAACGTCGAAACCGTCGCATCGATAACAGCCGCAAAGGTGCCCTCCACCATGGCTGCCGGCTTCCTGCCCGAGCTTATTTCTAGATATCAATTAAAATGCCTGGGCGTGGGGGAAGGGGGTGATTTGGATTTTTTCGAATGAATTATGTAATACGTCATATGATTCGAAATCAAAGTCGATTTTTTTCGCAATTGCATGGAATTTTCGTTTACTATCTGCGATTCTCAAAGTTTCTTACAAATTTTTATTGATTTTTTTTTTTCTATTTTTTCGAAATATGAACTAAATTGTCGATTTTTTTATAGATTTCGCTTCAATAAATGATATTAAAATAATAAATAATATCAAAACGAATTTTTTCGATAGATTTTTTTTTTTTCAATAGATTTCAATATTTATTTCTACAACTTAATATTAGTGGGTGTGGTTGGGGAGGCCAGGGGGGGAGTGGGCCCGCAGGGCCCACAAAACGAGGCCCGAAGGGCCGAGACATGTGTGCCCGAAGGGCACACATACGAGCCCGCAGGGCGATCTAGCGTTTCGAAAAGGCGAAGCCTTTTCGAATACGCTAGTTTAAATATAAATTCATTCTAAACATCCGAAAATTTTCTTTAATATTATTATGCGTTTATGTGAGATCACATTTGCATGAAATAATGGGTAACCACACGTTCGCCCAAACGACACTAACGCACATGACTCTGGCACACAATTAGAGAACTATATGAAAATTAAATGGTGCCATTAGTGCTTTATAATTCATTTTAATCAAACTATTTCGGAAATTTTCGAATCGTGTTTTACACTCGATGTCGTAGTGTCGTGTGTGCTAGTGTCACTTAGACAAACGTCTGAAAATCGAAATAATAAAATTGAAAATAATATGAAATAATTTTAAGTAATGAACATACGGATAAAATCATTTTTAATGTTGTAATAAACACAATATATTTAGATAATAAATAAGTTTTTGTTATTAGTCATAGCTGCAATGAGGATAGTTAGAAGTATTGTCAGTTTGACAACGCCGAGGATAACACGTGCCTTGGCTCACAGTTATTTGCATGTCGGATAGCGAAAAAAGTTTTGGTTGGGTTTCCATCGACGAAGAAACAAAGTGAGATTTTGAGATATTTTTTTTTAATTCGTATAAAAAACAAATATATTGAAAATATTTAAAAAAAGTTTCAGAGACGAAGACGTTGATGTAAGCGATTCCGACGCCGACATGGTTATTTCTACTGATAATATAAAAAAAGAAAAATCTGATTCATCACATGATGAAGATTTAATAGATTCTGATAAAACAGATGATGAAGAAACAGTTATTTCAAGAACTAGAAATAATTTATCCAACAGCCGCTTGATTGCCGATTCATATGATAATCGAGATAAAGAGTTGCTCAAAAAATTTATACAAGAAAGAAATAATTTGGAACCTATCCCTTTACCCAAAACAGATTTTGTGACTGAAGATGATGATTTATGGTTAATACAGTGCCCTTCTACTTTTGATGTAAATTCTTTATGTAATGTCCCTATTTTAAATGGTGATAAAAATAAAATCAAAATACCTTGTACGAAATACGAGTGTGTTGTTATACAAAAAGAATCAGACCAAAACCTCACTCTCGTATTGCCTACTGCAAGCAAAGATTCTTCTATGATTAATAATTATAAATTGAAAGGAAAATTTGTTGTTAGAGAAAAACTCAAAAATCAATGTGGAACTACAGTGAAAGAAGAAGATCGCACAAATGTACCATTTCCATCTAATTTGAAGATAAGGCATACTCTCTTTGGTGCCGATTTTGAACGTCACATAAATTTACCTAGTGATATTAGTGAAAAGTTGAATAATCCACCTAAACGTTCGTTCAAAAATAAAAAAATAGATAACTCACCATCTAAGGAAAAGGTAGTATCAAATAAAAATTTGAAGAGAAAAAGGAAAACGTCTGAAAGCTCAGATGAACAGGTACCAAAATGTAGCAAAAAAGAAAAGATGTGGGATTCGGAAATCTCTATAGAGCAAAGTTTATTTGCCTCACCTATTAAAAAAAGTAAAAAAACATGATTATTTTGTATTTATGTTTATTTTATAATACAGAAATAAAAAATGTTTCTAAAATCCATTTTTTTTATTCTAAACTTTGTGAATATTTAGTTTTATATATAAACATGATAGACATACATATATAAAATTTGTAATTTTTCAACAACCACATTGCGAGATATAGAGTTTTATTAAGCATTGTTTTGTATAAACCAAATACAAAAGCACGTACAGAATGTATTAAAATACATAAAAAGCTTGAAAGCACAACATTATTGCGATTTTAAATTTAATATAATATGCAAATCATAACAAGCGATATCCAAACTATCACACAGAAGTATCACAAATATCTAACATTTATCATCGAAAAAAATATTGATCTCTAATCAACGATTGAAACATATAAACTAAATATAATCAATTACATTATAATAATATGGCACTCGACAATTTTAGCAAAAATATGGCAGTGAAAACTATTCAAGTATTCTTTCTTATGTGAAATACATTACATAGAAAGATAGTAAAGATAATACAATAAATGATATAGTGTAACCAATTATAATATGTACCATCAATCTTTGGGCTTTTTTAGATGCGATCAATTTATTTTTTCTCCGTTCTTCGTTCAAATTTTGAATGAAGAGGAGCGGTTCCATCATTAATGCATTATTTCTTTCTTGATATGAGGGTGTTATCATATTATTCATATTTCTACTTAAATTAGTATCATCTTTGTTTTTTACATCCACGTCGATGTTGAAATTTTTCATTATACTTTTTTCTGGTTCATAATCGAATTTATTATTTTTTGATTTTTTTTGACTAAAAAAAGCTTTCTTTTTATCTTCATAAACTTTATTTTTAGTTTCTGGTTCAGTTGGTATTAAATTCGAAAGCGATACTTGTTGGTTTGACTTGTATAACTTTTCATAAACTTTTTTATCGAAAGCCTTATTTTTCTCATAAATGGCGTTTTTCCACCTTTGTATGAGCTCATCTTGTGATAATGCAAAATCAGGGATGGGAAACTTTGAAACAAATGTTTTTGTGTATATTTTCCCATAAGAGCTGCTTTTCTTGAAAGTTTTTCTTTTGAGATTTATTTCACTTTCAGTAAATCTGCGTAATGACAATGTTCCTTTTCTCGACATTCTATAATCGAAAGGTTTCTTCTCATAATACAAGAGCGTCTTAATTTGCTGTTGTGATATCTCACTGAATTTCGAATGAGAGTAAGCATAGTCATCATAGTCCAACAAATCCTTACTACAAAGTACCATATCAATAGCTGGTTTATAATTAGGAAAGATCAGGTGATTAAATTCGTTTGTTTTCGTTATAATATCTACAAAGGAGTAATAATAATGGCGGCGGTCAGAATATCCCGATAGATTCAAACGATCTGTAAAATCGTGTAAAATACCACAAAATAATGTGTATGGTTGAATGCTCCAATTTGTGAATATAGGCATATAATGTTTCAAATGAAGACTGTTCAAATCGCAAGTTGATTGATTTTCTATGTCTAATATTTTTATATAATTACTGCAACTGCGAGAAAATCTTTTATAAATTGTAACTGGATTTATGTCGTTAGTTATAAGTCCTTTAGATGGAACGATTTTAGCATTCAATGTTAAATTATATATAAAATATCTATCGCTGTAAACAACAGTAGAAAAACTATGAGCATAATTATAATTGTGCAGCAACTTGTTGTATATGCTTTTGGATACATCTTTGGCAACCTTATAATGTTTTTGACATAAGTCTTGAAAAGTGGAAGACTCAGTTTTCGTGTTACAGTCTCGTGCATCCAGGAACATATTTTGTGTTTTTTTGTTTTTATGAAAACGAAAAAAATTAAATTTGCGATTTTTCTTTTTTCCACTTTGATATACATTTTCCTCTTTCGTACCATATTTTTTATACTTGTTTTTTTTCTTTTTATAGCACAATTTTCTTCTCTTCATATTTTGAGCTACAAATGGTTCAGAATAAAAATGCTCGCCTTCACTAACAAAACTGTGTTCACTGCTACTTTGCGGTGAATAATCACCTTTTTTTTGTTTTTTATAATATTTTTTGTAAGACAAATTTCGTGGATATGGTACTGTATGGACTACGATGTGACTTTTGTGTCAGTTATCTTCTGTGCATAGAATAACGGGCTGTTTGGATTCCCATTGCCTGATTTCATAAAGAACCTCTAAAACACATCCCATACTCCAGGCTTGAGTGCGACATGAATCATTGCAGAATGCACCGTTACTGTTGGTCAATTCTGGTAGACCCCTCCAGTAAGTTTTTTGTAATTCTGTTAAGTGTCGAGATAAAACAGCTTGTGTTTCCGCTACAGTTTTCCTAAGACAATTATTTTCTTGGGCAAAATGTAAACGAGCTCGCAAATAAAAACCAATTGGCCAAACCCATTCTGGTCCTTGGTGATAGTTAAATCCATGCGCAACTTTCGGATCGTTGCTTTGATTAGAATTATCATAGTCTCCACAATAAGCCCAGTCTTCGGGATCCAAAGTTTTCATTCCCAATGGCCCAAGTAATAGTGTCTTCATATTATTCAAGGCAATCCATGCATGTTGAGGATCGAAGAGTTCAGGGGCTACAACCATAGCTATTGCGAAATTGCATCTTAGCTGGTGATCAGCCCATGCTTGAGTTGCACCATAGGAATCTTTATAAATTCCTCTTCGATGTATTAAATCTGGTCTCAAGTCATTAGCTGCAGGAGTGGTATGAATCCAGAAAAAGCGTTCAAAGTTTTGTTGTATTTTATCTGCCCATTGAACAAATGACCATGTGGTTATCGCATTATCTCTATGTTTCCTTTGAACTCCAGAATATGGGTATCTTCCTTCAGCATTCGCAATAGCCAACCAACTGATAACAGCCTTCGATAATCCGATCAATTCAATAGCACTACCGTCTCTGGGAGTTGCTGGTTTTCCTCTATTGCCTGCAGCATCAGATGAACCCATTTTATCCATCCATGTACCACAATTAGCATCATTTCCACCAAACACAAATCCAGTTTCTGGATGAACTCCTATTTGATTATTGAATCCTTTATCGGACATGTGCGCGTCTATTTGGCGCCCGGCATTTCTTTCTCTAAACATATTACCTTGGAAGTGAACATTAAGTGCTTCTTGCATTACATCTTGTAACAACTGATCAACTTGCCCGGGACCATAAGGTTGTGCATCATCTGTCGGAAAAACTCTAGAAACTGGATCTTGCAAGATATTATAACCTTGAGGTGTTTCAAGACAATAACAACGAATACTGTACAACCACCACCAAACTGCATCTCGGCAGTTGTATCTTGAATTTTTACCGCCATCAAGTAAATTTGGAATCAAACCATGTCTTAGACATGATCCAAACGCAAGAATATACTGACGCGCTTCTTGATATCTTCCAGTTAAAATAAGAAGTCCGCGTAAAGCAATAAATGTATCACGACCCCAACAACGCATATAACCTGTAGTGAAGTGTGGCAGTCCTGCCGACATTGTTGCAGGAGTTTGAGGGAGACGTGGGGGTGGAAGATGCGGAGACATAGACGGTAACAAAACAGAGTTTACAACTCCTGTGACTTGGACGCTTCCGAGAGCTAATGCTTTTTCGAAAGATGTGCCACGTTTGACAAAATCAGTCATTTGTCCATAACATGTTCTAACAAGTATCTGGTATATTCCTGTTATCATCATATCGAAATAACATGGTACCAAGAATCTAGGAATCTCTTTGAGTGTTTGAAGTGTAGATTGATACCATTTGCTCAATTCTGAAAGGTTAGGATATTTTTCAAGTCTTTGCCAGATATAATCTATCATCCAATTTCCTTCACGAAGATTGTTACAAAATGGATGACCCAAATCATTGTTTGGCCGAATTTCACTCAGCAGAGAGACAAATCCTTGTAAACCACAGTAAAATAATGGTCCATATCCAGGTATATCGTAAACTCCAGATCCGCCGTTATCTTTTTCCTCTTGATCACATACATACAAACAGGTGTTTAAGTCAGATAAATTTAGATTACAAATAATATTTGTGAGACCAAGTTGATTGACAATTCCTTCGTTTGGTAACATATGGAAAGTATCAGCAATTTGGTGAAGTTTCAAAAATGATGCTTTGATTTCATCTTGCATTGAAATACGTATAGCGACAACACTTCCAGGAACAAAATCTTTGAAGTCTAAAATGGTGAAAGTATCTTCATATCTCTCATAATTGTTGAAAACAGTTGACTGATTGAGTTGAATATTTTGTTTAATTAGTGTTTCGTATTCATTTAAGCCATTTATTATAGCAGGATTTTTGGCAAATACTTTTGGTTGTTGGTAAATATGTTCATTAGTTCTGAAATCATAAAATATGAATGAATATAATATAAATAAATTCATATTATAAATATTATAACTTACCTTGATTCAACGTGTTTGAGACTTGCTTCGAATATGATTTCGTCAAGTTTTCCTTCAAACCGAAGAGGTTTAATAGTTCTTCCACCATATTTGTAATCCGGTTGAGAAAATGCAGTGAAAGCAACTAACACAACAGTCTGAAAAATCAAAATGATGAAAACAATTTAAAATCACTGTTTGTTTCACTAGGAAAATCTTAAATTATTTTAAACCTGGTGAGATCTCGGATTATGTCTTGTAACAGCAACAATATCAGTATCCATTTGATCCACATAAACCTTGAAAATTTAATAAGAATATTAAAAAAACATTAATTCAATACACACACTTTTATAAAAAAAAAAAAAAAAGTACTTGGTCAAATCCTCTATACCCCAGTTCATAATGCAACTGATTCAATGCTTTTTTAGCCGCTATTATTCCAGTTTGCATATTAGTTTGAGGTTGAAGATTATCTAAAGGACTTGATATGCCATATTCTGTTGCCCATTCCATGTATTGACGAGTTTCATCGACAACGTGTATCTATTATAAAATATTATTGATACAGCTATTTTATTAGTTTGCATAATTTTGATTTTTGAATATATTGAAATTTTTTTATTACGTGATGTGGTACAAGTTCATCATATCCTCTATTACTTCCGGAAGCACAACACGCCATTGATACCAAAGCTGCCGATGGCAAAAGATCATAGACTGACCTAAATGATAGAAAATCAATTTAGTAGAAAATTTTTCAGCAAATGTTAATGTTAATAAATACATAAGTGTTAATAATGTTAAAAATGTTAGTAAACGAGTGTTAATGATGACTTTAAATAATTACCGTTTTTCAACTGGACAAGGATTATCATGAGTAAGATCCAAAAATAATGCATGAGCAATTGAAGGAGTAAGAGGCCGTCGAGGTGCTTGCATAAAAGCTCCAGCTGGTTTTCCACCATAGCGATAAACAAGACGGCCTAATTCATGACTATCCCATGCAGAGAGAGCCTCTATAAACAAAATACAAAATATTATGATTGATCGAAAAATATAATAAACTTTCATGAAATTACCTCTAATTAATGAGGTGATTCCAAGTCGATTAACAAAAATATTATCAGTTTGATCAGAGTTAGTAAAAAGTTCAGCAGCTACATATAAATCTGGTTTTATTTTTCTAGCGCAGTCCAGCAAATATTCTGCTACCTATTATACAATTACAAGAGTTTTAAAACTTTTAAATAGATATACTAATAAATTGAAAATAATTACTGGTAAGGGTGTAGAATGACAATTATCGAGTCTAACTCCATCGAAAATCTTCGCAGTCATTTCTACATACTCCCTCATGTGTTTCCACAAGAATGGAACATCCTCAGGCTTGTCACCATATCTATTAAAAATAAAGTAAATCAAACAAATTAATAATTTTCATCAAGTTTTCAGCTATTTATGTTATTTCATAAATTTCACTGATGAATACCTCAGTTTCACACTGTCGCCCCAAGCAATAAGTTCACGACGCAAATACACATTAGCAGTACCGTCCTTAACATTTGCAAAATCTTTCAAGGGGTCTGCATTCATAACCCAGCCATTATGGGCCATAATGAAACGGGCATCTAGAGAATACATTTTGCTTTCCATTTCTTTGATATTGCCGACTGAACCATGATAGGTGAAGTATCTGAAAATTTTATATGCTTTTACTATTAATTTCTCATTACTTTAAAAAAGTAATAATAAATCATATTATTAAAAATATTACCTAGGAACTAGAGGATTTTTGACAGTAACTTCTTCTATCTTTGGTCCATCGGATTGGATACGGAAATATCTAAAATGTTGAAAAATGGTATTAGGAAAATCATAAATATGCTATCATAAATCATAATTTACTTTCGATAAAATACCTCATTCCAGCTATGCAATTATCTACTGCATAATTTAAATGAGATTGAATTTCTTCATACATTTTGTGATTAAGAGCATCAAGCTCGGTTTTCAATTCTTCACTACATTTTTTGAGACGAGCATCTTCGTCAAAGCAATCTGATCTATTTTGTTTATAGATAATTTAGCATTAATTTTGTTTTTAATCATCAAATAAGTATAATAAAATTTTACCTATAAGTATTGAATTTATGAAGAGCAATTTCCATATCAATTACAGATTTAAGACGACGATATTGAGGATCTTGAATTATCTTTAGATCTCTTGTTTCTTCTTCTAAAACACTCACTGGAGGAACTCTAGAAATAATAATTATTGAAATATCATAGCCATCAAAAACAATATATATATTTTGTAAAACTATAGTTTACTTATTTCTTGCAAATGCCAAAAATTCTTGAACGATTTCAGTAACGTTACATAAATATAATTCATGAATTTTGGCTTCAGGTAAAAGTTGACTATTCAGTAAATTCTTTATAGCCTGTAAAATATATTGCTATTTAACAATATATCAATATATTTTTATAAATATGTATTAGAAGATTTCATTTTATACATCCAAATGTTGAGTTTGAGTGACACGACTCGGTATGCCCCAAGATTCATAATCACCACGACCAACATCATCAGTGAGTTTAGCTAGAATAGCGTCCAGGAGAAAAGCTGGTTTCAAATGAGGGCAATTGTAAACATTGTACGTAGCTTCTGGATGTTCCAATAACCATGGAGACTCATTTGCAGTGTGATTTAGTACAATATCACATATCGATAAAACCTATAATATACAGTTAGTAAAAAAATAATATTACTTAAAATAAAAATAAAAATGAGAAATTACCTTCCATTCACTTCTCATTTTGGCAATAAGATTCTCTACATCCAAATGAGAAATTTCTCTCCCAGCTTCTGCGCTAAATAATGGATTAAGACGTAATTGATCAGCCAAACTGTAACTTGAGTTCGAGTCTCCTAATTCCTGTAATAAAAAATAATTTTAACGAAAGAAAAATAAAGATTAAGAAAAATACATAAAAACACACCTGAATAGGAGTGAAGTGGATCATATTATATCCACTTTCTTTAGCGACTCTTAGTTTATTTTCCCAAGTAACAAAAGGACCCAATGATTTGCACAGCACTGTTTGACACTGAATACAATCTAATGGTAAAACTTCTTGATTGTTCCGTCCAAAACGAAGTGTTGGAGCTATTTGAAAGAATCCAGATCCTTGAGGACCGACAGTAATGCCACTAAAATAAATTTAAAAAAAAACATAAATGATAGAAATTATTTGTACTTAGTAAAAAAATAAACTAAACTTATATTACTTATTTTCGTAAACAAAATAAAAATGATAGGCTCCAGCTTTATTAGCAATTATCTCACAATACATATCAGTATCTTGGACAACAATACCCGTTCCAAGAACAGTAGGAGCCTCAAATGGATTGTCTGGATTTGCACGGTTCCATTGCAAAGAAGAATATTGATTTCGAATAAACTCGTTTTGATCATTGGCTAAAAAAAGAAACAGTTTATTTTATAACAAATAATACAAATTTCAATATTTAACTAAATTTCTTACTCGATTCAGGATAATTGCAATAAACGAAAACTTTATGCCCCATGAGACTTGGTCCAGGTGAAAGGTGCAGTATCCAACCTTTCTCTAGTCTGAAAAATTGGTTTGAGTATTGAAAAGCTCATATATCATAAAATAAAAAATAATCATATTTACCTAAACAAGGATGAATCCAAGTGTTCTCCATGATTTAAGGTGAGAACGCGTACTTGAGCTCCTTGTTGCTTGGATCCTAACAATGCAGGGCTCGATTGGGGTCCTGGGATTTTCGTACCGAGCATCACTGGACTTGTTCGACCTCGGTGTTCCATCATGTCACCTTGCATCTGAAAATATTGCAAAATTATAATAGAAACAAAATCAAAACTGCTGAAAAAATCATACACTAATTACAAACTTTAGAAAAAGAAAGATTAGAACGCATTTTGGTGATATAACTCATTAAATTTTAAATAGAAAAAAGACAGTTTTTCATTTTAAATTGACATTCGACTTCTCGGAAGTTTTGCTGTACTCTTGTACGTGTTTTGATCCAAGAGGAATAAGAGAAATGGTCAGTTGAATGTCCTTTTTATAAACAATATGGGAACTGAACCATGAACAAGCAAGAGATTTTCAAAGAGTTACAATGAAAATTTATAATTAAAATTAAGATGAAAACGGGAAAGAGAATCAATTTTGATGGAAATAATGGTTTTATCATGTCAATATTTTTTATAATTTGATTAGTTGAATGAAATATTTTGATTCTTTAAAAAAACAAACAGGATCCAAATAAAATGGAGATATAAAATAAATAAATGCGATTTGCACTATAAAATTTTTTAGTATTACATTTTTCATAATATGAAGATAGTTTTGAAAACTATAGGAGCAAAAAGCATGTGACAATCAAATGAAATTTCATCTTTTAAATAAAAATAATACTTTGCAAAGCAAAGAACAGGTTTGATAGAAAACTAAAAGAGTTCAAATTACAGTTTTCATAAAACTATTGTTAAGTGGAACTTGATACATTTCTTTTCTCTTGAAAAGTTAAAAAAAACTACACTAAGGTCATTTACATTATTTAAATTAGCAGCACAAATAAAGAAATATAACTAGTTCGAAAACAATTAAAATACAATAAACAGAACAATTAAATGTTTATCACATTAAAGAATTGATACTACTACTACTACTATCAAACACAAACCCAATACACTTCAAATAACAATTTATTTTCTTTATCTCTTTTTATTTTATAATTGCAACTCATATGCATATTTTTCATTCAAAATTTTATCCATCATTATCAAAGTTAATTAACTAACTTTCATAATCAAACAATATTTTTGATGACATAAAACTCAGTTTTTTTCCAAAATTTCAACCACCATATATCTCGATAACTACAAAATACACCACAGAATACAAAAATATTTCAAATTCCATTTCAAAAAGTTGATTGTATGCACTCATACATAACATATAATAGCATTATATAAAACAAATTTTTATATAATAAAACAACATCGATGAATCCCACTTGCATCGATCGCAAACTTTTAACTATTTACACAAATACTGACTAGTCATCAAAACTTCCCATTAACTGACACGGTTGTCATTCAAAGCAATATAAACACAAACATGCAACACATCCAATTAGATAAGACGAAAAATAGACACAAATACAGGACAGCCAGGGTCTGAAGGTGGAAATACACACATCATCAGGGACGAGGAGTCGAAGAAAATCCCAGCTCGACTGGCGAGCAGTGAAGACGTTCGCCTCGATTGATATTATCCTAAGCAAGGTCACCTTGCGATTTAACTTTGACGTTTTCGGCGGCCAATCGCAAGTGCGAGTGTTGGCGGTAAATTTGAATATCTGTCAATCGGTTTGTTATCGTCGTGGTTGATATCGTGTTCTTTTTGGATAAAATTGAGTTTAGTTGTTTTTGGAAATGGTATATGTCCGTTTTGAAATAAAATTTATGAATGTTGAAATTACGAATGAATTTCGTATGAAAATGAGGTCGAGTTTTAGATTTGTTTTGTATTAAAAAAACGCACTAGGAATTATTTTGGGAAGATTTCTAATGTGCTTCAGAATTCTCGATTTTCTTAGCAAAGTTAGGGTAACGACATCAGTAACGGACCCTGAACCTGTAGTTGAACATCTATCAAAAATAACGTAAAAATAAATTAAGGTTTTTAAAGATTTGGAAGTGGTACGATAAATGTTTTAATAAGCAACTTATCTATTGCACCATTTCTGAAAGATCGTCGTCTTTAAAAGTCTTTATTTTTACATTTCCCTAATTGTAAGAGATAATCAATTACAGGGACATGGTCCATCACTGGTGCAGTTACCTAAATGAAATTCTTTTATTTACAAAATTGCTTTAAAAAGGGATTTCTCAAATTCTAAAATTCAAAAGCACTAACTCCAATCTCTAATATTAAACAACTTTTTTTTGTCTTATTTACTAGGTCATATTTTCAGGGTAAGGCTTTTATTAAAAAAATCTTCAAAAATCATGATAAGGCTACTGTTCAGAATAGATCGTATTTTCGAAGAAACAAAGTGGTTGCTTTCCAAATAATTTTCAGTAAAGTCAAATATCTTTTGAATGAGAAAAAATATAAATTATTTTTTAAAATAAGTCTTGTATCTTATATTGATAAATATGAAAATTTCAAATCTAACCTCATGAAGTTTATTATCTTTAAAGGGATTAATAGCGAATCAGATCAAAAATAAAAATATATATTTCAATAGTTTTTATTTCTAAAAATATACAAAAAAGCTGTCCTACTTTGAAAAATAGTAACAGTGATATTAATAGTAGTAATAGTTATGCACATAATTTTTTCACATGATATTACAAGAAAATATATTATGCTGTATCCATATTTATAACTTCATCTTTCGGCGTTGGTACGGGAATATTCGTTTCAATTTGTTGCGATTCCATAATCTCATCATTTTCAACTTTCGTTTCTGGTTCAATTATGGGTAGCTATAAATGAAAATAAATCAATCCAGAATACAGAAGAGTCATAATACAAATAATAAAACTTAATGGATCTATTACAGGTTCTTTATCTTCACAGTCCATTGGGATTGAAGCTTCTTGCGGCAAATTCGGAATTTCTCTTGGCACCCGTGCATTTGTTTTGACTCCATTCCATCCAAGTTTAGTTTCATAATAATTTATGACGAAGCTTGGTGCTCGTTGATTAACAATTTTGGCAGGAAGAAGATCCAATTCTTCGCAATCCATCCTAAAACATTTATAACATAATTGAATTTAAATACTAATGATAAATTAAATTTAAATGAGAAAAGAATACCATTTGATCAAAAACATAACTTCTCCAGTTACAATTGTTGTGCCGACAATACTTTCAGGTTCAAGCCCTCTGTCAAATCCACGAGGTTTGGCAACTTCCTAAATATATACAGATTTAAAATTAGAAAGATTTCGGATTGTTATTGACTGAAAATTTCAGTATGATATATATTACTTCAATAGTTTGATTTTTAACAAATCTCTCCTGGAGTATAGATGAACGTTTTTTGCACTCTTTTCTTTCGAGTGCTTCTCGTTTGGTACGTGCTTCTTCATAGGCAGCTATTAATTCTGGACAGTCCAAATTGTCCTCAGGTTCCCACGTGTTATCATCGCTATGAAATAAATAATAATTTCATTATTATAAAACAATTAACTTAGCATTATTTAATTTATTGAAATAAACATACTCAGAATATCCTTTCCATTTGAGCAAATATTCAACTCTATTATTTCTTATCCGTCGATTTAATACTTTTTCTACTGAAAATTCTTCAGGTTTCGAATTTGTAGTTGGGATAATCAAAGGAGTATCTGAAGGTTCGGGAACAACTTGAGATGGAATATCTTGAGATTCCTGCGGGACACTTTCGATCACAGCATCCGAACTCGGAGTACTGGTCGAATACAACTCTTGATTAGGGACGACAGGCTCAATTTGGGGAATCGATGTTTCTGTACTAGGATTTGTAACAAGTTCTTCAGAAATGTTTTCTGGAGGTAAAATTTCATTCTCAACACCTAAAAATTATTGAAATAATTTATTTTCTGTGATAACTTTGATAAAAACTACAAACTAACCTTCCATAGCGACGGCGTCCTGTCACCGCTTACCAATATTCACTAATTCACTCATTTGACAGTTAATTCGGTTATAACATACTAATTTCTATGCATAAAATTTTTAGATGCAATAAATGAATTTATTGAAAATTCTACATATTTATACATATATATTAATTTTCATTCGACCGATTTATAATTTATTATCATTATTAAGACCGAAATAAAAATTTATTTTAATTTTTAGTTGGTTAGCATTTACAGTTTTATGACAAACGTCAGGTGTATAAAAGACAGCGTTTGGTTTAACGCTGTTATTGTTTTATTTTCGAAAATATAAATCAGATAAAAAGAATAATCATAAGATTAAAACGTAAGTTAACATTAATTCGGATATTTTCTAGGTTTATTTGATGTTTTGAGACATTTTCGTTTAATTTTTTATTTAAGATGTCTGAACGAGATTCTCAGGTCTTACAAGCTCGAGAAACATTTCACAATCTCATGCAAATATCGAGATTATTAAACACGGGCTTAGATGCAGAAACTTTGACGTTGTGCGTTCGGCTTTGTGAACTCGGAGTTGATGCCATGGCTTTGGCTACAGTTATCAAAGACTTGCGGCAGTTAGTGGAATCACACAAGACTCTCAACCAGTCGGAATGATAGAATTGTATTTTATTTAACTCGTATTATAAACCAGTCTCAAATTCATTCTTTATATGTATGAAATGATCTGTTAACGTTTAGTAATATTATTTTGTTATATTTGTATAAACTGTAAAATGCTTATGAAATTCAAATAAAAAACAAAATGAAGTGAAATATATATGTATTTTTTTTTTCACTATAAAGAACAAATAAACAAAAATATATTTATAGACATAAACCTACGAATAGAAGAAGATAATGATAACAAATAATGGCATATAGGTGAGAAGTATTTTGATCACATAACACACTATTAAAATTCTTGATTTCAAATTCAACTAAAAATGTCTATTTTGAACTGATTAATTAACTTAGAACTGATTTTGAGTAGGTTGTCCAGGACTGCCGAGAGCGGATGGATCTTCGAAAACTGGAGCTTGCGGTCTGAATTGTTCGGCCGTTATCCTCGAAATCATTATGCTTATGCCTTCGATAAGAGCTAATAAAACCCCACCGACGACCGCACTTCCTGCCATTGCTGGTACACCTAATTCGATGAAATAATTTGATTAATTTTGCTTACACTATACATAAAATCTACAAACGTTCATACCGTTCCTAGCAGCTAGAATTCCACCGGTCAAAGCTCCGCTCATAATCGAATTCCAAGGATCCTCTTTTTTTCTAATATGTACTAATGTGCAATCGATCGTCGAGAACATTCCACCCCAGACTCCAAAATTGCCTGCTATGATCGGAGATCTGTGTTTTATGGCAGTTAAACTTCCAACCTGTCGAAATAGTGTTTTTAAAAATCTGAAGTGACAAATTAACTTGAAATCTTAACAAAAACGTACCAATCTTTTATTGAAACCGGAAGGGGCATTACGGAAACCTTTGATTGAATGAAATATTCCACCCCCGATAGCTCCCATCAAAAAAGCACCCCCACAGTCGTCTAATATTCTCCATGGGCAAGGTTCTCGTGTATACTCATCCATTATTAATTATTAATCTGAAAAGTTGTTATAAAATTGATTCGAATATTGGAATAGTATAAATTGCACGGAAGTAATGAGAATAGAATGTCACATATATTTTAGGTTAAGTATATAAAAGACCATCTTTGGAAATAATTGTAAAAGAATATATTCTAAAATGACAATATAATGAGATTTTAATCACATTAAGACAGTAATCGATTATTATAAGAAACGACTTCTTTAATGAAACTGATTTTTTTATCTAAAAATATGTATTCATCTATCATGAGTCATATGATAAAAGGAATTTGAGGAGAACAGAACTTATTATCATATTTTCATTAATGAAATGTGATTAATTTCTAAATAATTAGCTTGTAATGATATATTTCTGAATTTCTAGATCTTACATCAGAAGAGCGTGCTACAGCGGCTGTCAACCAGTTCGTGAAGGACGCTGTTGCCTCTAATGCCAAAATAGTGCAATAACTTTATTTTTTATCATGCGGCTATACGTAAAATTTCGAAGTTTCTATGAAATAAAAAATTAACTGCATGCGCATGCTTTTTATTTTTATAATTTTTAAGATGATCTGTATTTTAGAAATCTTGCCTCGTGTTCAGTGGTGTAGTGGTGCCGGAATATACCGGAACCATATTCCGGCACTTCTTTCTGGCCGGAACAACGTTCCGGCACTTTTTTTAAATGAGGAAAAAAATTACACCAGAAGAATGATTTTTTTTTATTTTTTGCACTTACCTACACTCGAAATTATTATACAGAACAAGTCAACAAACGCGACACAACTGAGGATTAAAAAGGACCATCATGAACATGATGTTACTTACGGGATTAGCAAGTACCTACATATACGAAAATATTATTAAAAAAAATGTCATAAAAATTAACTTCATTTGATTTGATGTTTAAAAAAATTTGGGGTGGGTGGAAAAATTGAGCTTTCCGGCATTAATTATTTTAGCATTTCTTCACTGCTTATGAATGACAGTTTTCAGACGTTTGCCCAAACGACACTAACACATACGATACTGCCACACATCGAAAGTAGCACATACATTAATTGCATCACTTAACCATAATACAGTCTTCCAATTATCCTAAAACGTTCCGGTGTTGCTTGTGCTAGTGTCGTTCTAATCACCGCAAGCGAAGAGTGGGTGAAGCTCGTCTTAAACAATATCAACTAATAACATCATAAAAACACGATCATCACTCATCACAACGACATTTATTCACAAAACCCAACATAAAAACAACAAATAATCATTTCAAAAAACATCCTTATACTTCGCGACTCTCACAAAATAAAAATCCAACCCGAAACCGACAGCAAAATAATAGCCGCCATCGGCGACCCTTTGACCGAAAGTGTTTCATAATTTTGTGAGTTCCATTTCCATAATAAATAACAAGTGTCCAGGCCCTGGGGATCGCTGGAATGCGCGAGGGTAGGTATTTTTCCACTTTCCACGTCTTCCACCCTCCTCCCTTATCCCTCAACCGCCCCCTGCATGTAAAAACACCCCTTCGAAGCCTCCGAATCGTCCGAAACGCATTCTTTGTTCGCGGATGACATTCGCCGTCTGCCCCATCAATGTCCCCTATCAATGTACTCACACATCTTCAACTCATATTCTCAGTCAAATAAACCGCTATCGATATCTAATTGGCACTTAAACGGGGGCACAGCCCTAAAAATGCGCCCCCTTACCCCTTACCCCTCCCCCTCGCCCATACTCGCGTGCCAAACACTTTGACACTTTCTCCATTTCGATGTGTTGATTCTATCCAATTTTATATTCACAAAATGTTCAAAAACCCCTGTTTTATGTATTATTTTTACATTTTGTCTCATCTGCGTTGTGTTCGTGTCGTTTTTTCGTGTCGCCTCTTTATGTATCTGGCTAGGGCCCAAATAGTTGATGAAATTTCGTCCCATCGACACTCTTCTGTATATATATCATACAAATCGTCGTAATAATCGCCCATTTTCATTTTTCAGATAAAATTTTGTGATATCGATATTACCACGGAGGCTGGGCATCGTCGATCCGATGATTGTCGAATCGTAAGTCCGCAGATGATCTATCCAACATGGTATGACATAGGAGAAAACTGGATGTAGAAATATTTCCCCGAAACCTTCAGTTCTTTCTCGGACGGGTTTTTTTTTCTATGAATTATTTTCGTTTTTGAAGTGCTCGGTGCGTGTAGTTTGAATAGTCTGCGTCAATTTTCCTATATATGATGAGCGATGAAATGCATCATACAAAAAATCGCAAAAACGAGGATAACGGCATCGAAGAGTCTTTTAGCGATGGAGCGTCACACAAAATATGTCAGTCGCCGTTGAATATTCCAAAACTATCATCAAATGTGAGTTAAATATTTTAACTTCTCATTTATCATTATTATCGTACAATCTAATCGTTAAATGTTTCAGTATCATGATCCATTATTAACGAACGCCAGCGCTACGGCTACGGCTCAATCGACAACATGTGATTCTTCGAAAAAATGGTGTTGCGAATATTGCACCTACGAAAATTTTCCCCTTTCTTTGAAAGTAAGCGTAGTATATGTATTTTTCGATATTAAATCGTTTCGTGTATCCTTAACATAAATCTTTATTTCAGTGTACCATGTGTAGAGCGTTAAAACCTTTAGTTAATGAAGATATTTTTCGAATAAAAGACGCAGACGAAAGTTTGAGCGAAAATATTCAAGATACAAGGGAGAAAAGTTATAACTGTGATTCCGATCGGACGCAACCTTGGAATTGCCAAACTTGTGGCTGTTCCAATCCTGTGAGAAGATCTGATAGTTCAATTTGTCGACAATGTGGAACAAAGCGTGGTATGTTTTCTGTAAAAAATCAATATAACGATAGTATTATATTGATTTTTTACATAAACATATTGATTTATATACGTATTTATTTTAGAAAAAGAAATAACTGTAGATAATATACATGAGCAAATAGCACCGTTGAACATTTCTCAAGATGACGTAGCAGCTCGTCCAGATAGCAGTTACGAACGAACTAGTCCCGTTCCTTTTAATCCAGCTTCAACGCCGACACCGGGAAAATGGATATGCCCAGTATATAGTTTTTTTTTTGTTATTTTTTTTATTTCAATCGCCGAAACTATATTGCGCTTTTCGTCTCACTTTTTCAGTCGTGCACATTCGAAAACTGGCCGAAATCTATGAAGTGTGCAATGTGTGAAAGCCCCCGTACCGTTTCGCGACAAAACAATACTAGTCCGCAAAGTAATATTCATGACAGGGATCAAATTATTAGTGGTTACGACATGGATATAAAACAAAATGCGAAAAACTCTAGATCTCCTTTTGGTGAATTTTTATACAACAATATATATTTTGTTATTTATTTCCCGATTTCATAACTAAATTTCATCTTTTCAGGTATAAATGATTTGTGTCAAAACAATTCGGTACACGATCTTGAACCCTCCAATAATAGAAGAATAACAAGGCATAGGCAAACCGACTGGACCTGGTTAAAAGCTTGTTTAGGTTAATATTTTTGTTCTGTTCGTTTTAAATTATCAGTTTATGAAGAGATAATATATTTTATTGTAAATATTTTCTATATATAGGTGTCGTTGATGGTGATATAGTTCCTGTTGAGCAGTATTTGTCTAATGGGGGTGACCCAACTCGACAGTTGACTTCATCTGAAGTATCTTTGTTGAATAGAACATCTGCTTTTGATGCGGGTTATACATTGATTCATCTAGCTATTAGGTTTGTATTGTATCTTATATATTATTTGATTTGATATTTATCTTATTCCATATATAAGGCAAGGAACGCACTTTCGACTTTGTAGTTGCATGATTATTTGGTAACAATGGTGGATTGATGGATTCTTAGAAAAATCTGAGAATTTTTCTAAGAATCCATCAATCCACCGTTGTCACCAGACAGTCGCGTGATTACAAAATCGCAAGTGTGTAAGGGACCTAATTGTATAAATACTTTTATAGATTCCAACGGGAAGATATTCTTTCGTCACTGTTGTCGAGAATATCTGGTGGCGGTTCAGGTATTAAACGGGCCCCGTCTTATGTTGCACCAGATCTTGCTACAGCGATCAGACGATACATCGCCTCAAATATTCGTCACAAAAAAGGTTTTCCATGCAGATATATGCACGACATAACAACTTTTTGCTTACCAGCTGGTTCGTTTTATTTTTTTACTAACTATCTGAATTGAGGTGATTTTTAAATGTGAAAATTATTTTCAGACTTAGAAGAACTACCTCAAGCCATTCAAGATCAGTTATTTGAAGAATTACTTGATCGTGATGCTCAACAACAACTCACAGTCGATGCAGCTGTTATAAATTGGAGTTTAGAACTTACTGTTAGATTAGGTATTTTTTTATACGTTAATAATCTGATAGGTTATGTTTATACAGTGATTAATTGTTTTTTTTTTTTTTTTTAAATTAGGATCACGTTTATATGCTTTGTGGAATCGTTCAGCAGGAGATTGTTTACTTGATGCTGTTTTGCAAGCTACATGGGGAGTTTTTGATAGAGACAATACATTGAGAAGAGCTTTAGCTGATACTCTTCATCATGCTGGAAGATCGTATGCAACTAACTTATTGAATCAAAGAACTAATTTCAAATTAATTCCATTTAACTTTGATATTTTTCAGATTTTATGCTCGATGGCGCGAACATGAATGTTTACAAGCTGCTCAAATCGGATATGTTCCCGATGAACTGCAATTGGAAGCCGATTGGTCGCGAGCTGTGCATGCTGCCGGACAACAAGGACGATCACTTCATCAGTTACACGTATGGGCCCTTGCTCATGTAACGCGTCGTCCTCTTATCGTGTATGCGGTGGATATTGTTAATTCTTTCAGAGGTGAAGCTCTAGGATATGCTTGTTTTCAAGGTGATGTATTTTAACTTTTTCTTTTTATTGGTTAATGTAATTGTAATTTATAATAATTATTTAATTTTCTTGGATCAGGTGTTTATTTACCCCTGTTGTGGGACCATACATTCTGTTCAAAATCTCCAATATGTCTCGGATATACGAGAGGACATTTTTCAGCTTTGGTACCAATCGAACCGTATTCTCAAGCTTCCGGAAACACTGCAGAATATATTCATAGGTTTTATTATATTTTTTTAATAATAAATCATGTTTAGTATATTTTTTTTTATATGAAACGCTTCATTTTGTTATTTTTATCGATTTAGTGACACCTTCCGAAGATCTAATAATGCTTTGAACGAAGAAGAAGACGGTCAAGATGAAATATTCCTTCCATTAACTGATTCCGATGGAAAATTGTTACCTGTACACTTCTTAGCTTGTGATGAGGTTTGAAAAGGTTCAATTGAGATGTATTGAACTATCGATTTAAATATGTTTAACTCGTTTATTTTGATTTGATCAGATCGGTCATGAAGAAACGATTCTCCAACAGTGGGTTCGTACCTGCAGTACTGAGGGTGGACTTTTAGTAGCAAGACAGCGCTCCAGACCAAAACCGTTACTCGTTGCACAAATGGTTGAAGAGTGGCTTAATCATTACAGGCGAATTGCGTTAGTTGTTCATCGATGTTATGAATCAGTTGTTTGAATTGAGTTTGTTTAGTTTCAATTTTTTTTTATTTATAGGCAACAAACAGCTGGACCTTTTCCACCACGACTCACAACACATGTACAAGAGTTTTCAAGCGACGGTGAAACCGACGAAGAATAAACATAATTATATATATTAGAAACATTTAAAAAATTTCAAATTTCCAGTGTTATCTGAAAAATAATATTCTCGTCAATTGCTTTTATTGTACATATATATTTATATACAAAATTTCACATTCACAAGCGAAAACTTGTCCACAAAAAGGCATATTAGTACCTCAAATTTAATTTGTGTTAATCACTTGATTAAAAAATTTTCATGTATGTAGTGAAATTTATTGTGTTTTACTCATTGATAAATATATAAATATTGCTGTATAGTTTTTACAGCCAAAAAATCTGAATTTTAAACCTCGTTTTAGACATAATGGACAAGTTTATATATTTTATATTAATAACGATAATCCAAATATCTGCAAAGCTTAATTAGCAAATGTTAGATGCTTAATTGTTTTAACATTTTGCAGTTTTAGATTCCATTACAATTTGGTTAACATGTACTGTAATATTTTTTGGTACAGTAAAATTTAATAAAATTGCCCTAATAATTAGCCTTAAAAAAATTTTAAACAAATTTAAAACAAAGTTACTAAAAAAGTTATTTCTTTGGAGAATTTAATTATAGAAAACTGGTATCTGAATAATGTAAAAAATACATGATTTTTTTCATGAAACATTTTTTTAAATTGTTTTTAAATCTATAAATATAAATAAAATCAATATCCATAATATAAATCAATTCTAAAAATCATAGGTAGTTTTTCCTCTCATCATTTTTTTTTTATAGATAGATTGTGGTGAATCCGTACTTACAATTTTTATATAATTATTTTCTAAATAAATTCATTTTTCTTATGAATTATTTAGAACATGAATTATATACAACAATCTGAAGCTAATGTGTGATGAAAATATATACTTCTTAAGTATTTTAGGATAGATGAACTGAAGTACAATTTCTCAGTTTTTTTTGCAGCTTTCATTTTTATGTTAAAAAAATTTGGTCCATATTTTGTATACAAAATATCCTTAGTTTTGGAAAATAAATCCTGTTTATATTATTAAATAAATTATAAAATTTTTACGATGAATTACATTTTTGCTTATTGATTGATTAGTATATTTGCAGGCTCTCAAAGTATTCAATTTAGTTTTGAATAATGTTTACCGTATCTCAAATTTCTATTTTTTATTTATAAATATTTTTTCAATTTCCATATTTATATTTTTTTACGATGCAAAGTTTTCTTGATTGCTTTTCATTTGTAAAATCGTGCAATTAATTATTTAATCAATTCCATAACAAATTACGATAGTTGGTTGAAAGATAAAAATATACAAATATTTTTCTATTAATGCATATCATGTTTGTAGCTGAAATAAAAATACACTCACAAACGCTGCTTATATAAATATAACAATTTTATTCAAAGTACACAAATGCCTATTCCAATTTGAAATTTTATCGTATGAGATAGTTGTAGGTTTAATGAAATTTTATTTCACATTTCATAAAGAAATAATTTGATTAATTAACCTTTAATATCAAACTATTGATATTTTGAATATTTCGTTATCGTCAAAATTAAATTAAAAACGTATAATTTTGAAATCTGCAAAATTCAACGATTTATAAACGAAAAAATTTACAAATATTTCTATGTCACAAAATTCACAAATATTCCCAATAACTTAACGAAAGTTTGTGCTTAGTTTCTGTAGAACTTTTTCAAATTGAGTTTTTGAACTTACATTTCCACAACAAAAGTAATATATTTTTATATTAGTATCACTGTAAATACAGTTAACACTTGAAATAATCAACAATAAAATAAACAACAATTTAATCCGTTCATATGAGTTGCTGTGGTGCTCATTAGTTACGTGATTGCAATGTTTTGGTATGCTTCATATGCATATTTTTGCTTAGATGTATCAATGTAATTGGTGTGCCGTTTTATGATGTTTGAGCGCTACAGCATCTACAACCTGGTAAATACCATTAATATATATATTACATATATATACATATAGTGTGAGTGATTTTTCCTCTAATTTTGGGTTAAAGCAATTATTTATATTTTTATTACTAAAATTTTACATTACAGTTTCCATTTTAACTATTTTTTTTTGTGTTTAAACTGCATATATTATACATATATTTTTGTGAAATTATTTTTTTGACTTTATTCTAGTTTGCTATATAGGAAAAAAATGTAATATTTTAATATTCAATATTTTCTTGACCAACTATTGATTTAATGAATTTCTTTCGGTAGAGAGGTAGTTAATTTTAAGCAAGTTCGATTCGTCTATAGATATGTAACAAAATGATTGTAATATGTATTGATTTTTTTTATTTAATATTTTACTAATCGGCACAAATTTTGTTGTTCGAATTGTTATGTCAAATATGATTATTGACATTGTGGTATCGGAGTTTGAAGGTGCACTACTGAATAACATGACTCGTTTTCTTTTAACGTTTGACGTTAAATTCTTTATATTTTATAAGTATGTTATCTAAAAGAATTTTTTTCCCTTACATTTTGCGATGGATGTTAAAAAACGATACAATCATTGTCTTAATTAGATACACATTTTATTTCTATGTGATATTTTATGTCCCCGTAAATTTTTCATCGCATTATAAAACTATTATTTGCTTCGTTTTGCTATAAATGAATTTGTTATCATGTTTCATTTTTACTACACTGGTTAGATGCTATTATTTGTTTTGTTTTTCTTGATTATTGTTCCTAATGTTATAAAATCAATATTTATTAATAAAATCTACTAAGTGTTGGTTTTTAAATATATTATTAGAAACGACATATTGTTTTTTATTATATTCATTGATCAGGAAAGCAAAGACGAAGTAAAAATTTTGAGATACATAGTTTAGTTTGAGTGCAGGATAGTTCAATATTCAGATTAAAAAAGTTATTGGAATCTAAAAGTTGTTTGAAGCATTTTTTTTTTTCAAATTTTGATGACAAAACTATTTTAAAGTTTTTTTAATTTTACTGTTCTTAAAAATTTCCATAATAAAGTCTGTAAAAGGATGTTAATGCATATCCGAATGATTATAATTATCATGCAAAATGGATATGACAATTTATTATCAAAATTTTCCGACTTTTTGTGCAAATAGATCAAACGTCACTCTATTATTAAGCTCTACATATAAACGTTAATCAGAAATAATTGTAATAAGCATTAAAACTTCTCAGGAAGTTGCGGTTTATTGAGACTCTACATTATGATGGTTATTAAATCTTTGTAAAAACTTGAACAGACTGGATCAAAATCGTCATTTCAATAAACAAAAAAACTTATTTTGCATAATGAGCAACTTTTGTAAGATAGAAAAAATGTTAAATAAGTGATTAAATATTAATAAAAAAATATTTTCTCAAAACGACAATTTCAGCAAAATAAGCGGGAACCAAGCGATCGTGTCAAATTATATAAATTCTACAATTTCATCAGGATCATTAATATAAACAACGCAATATAAATAAAAAATTACGACTTCATCGACAAATACATGAAACACTAAGCAAATTGCGCAATTCTCACGCTCAACTTTATATTCCTATTTCAACCGAATCGAATTCGAACATAATAATTATTATGACCACCATTCTTAACGGCCATATTTATTATTGCAATATTTTTCGTAACCCGAACACAAACAAATTCGCACATCTCACGCGACCGGCGACAAACAACCCGACAATTCCCCGGACAAAAACGCGCAATTATTTTAATTAAAACATTTTCACACAACTCGAGGGATTCATCCGAAACCCAATCGAGCGAATAAATTGTGCAATTAGACCAAAAACCTTAGTTTCTCCCGTCGGCCGTTAGATGTCGTCGCGCGCGCAGTGTGTCCCCCGCGCTCGTCGTGGACGCAACTCGCGGCACTCTCCGACCGTTCGGGCCCCCGGTCCTTCAGCGGAGCCCTAACTCCAGACCGGAGCTCCCAAAATGGGTAAGCCGACATCTCATGAATCGTTTCCGCGACAGGTCGCATCTCGAAACGATCGTTTTATTTGAAAATCGCGCGCGTTTCGATCCGGCGGGGCGAAGTCTCGCGAAGGGAGGCTGCGCCCTTTTTCGTCGTGTGTGTGATTATTTTGTTGAGGCGCCGCTGCGGCGACGCCCCTTGATCGATACGGGGCATAATTCGGAGGGGGTAACTCACCCTCCCTCCCGCGTATGACAATCGGGGCGGGTTGGCCGCAAAGCCGGCGCGCACGTGACCATTGCCGGCTTTTTTCGTTTTTCGTTTTTCCAAAATAAAAAGCGGCCGGCGTCTATAAATGTACGCGGGAGGAATCCGCAGGGCGCCGGCGGCGTTCCCATAAGATTTTTATTGGAATTTGAACGTCGCGCGTACATTTGCGTCACGTGCGAGGCCCCCCTAATATTGTTTATCCGGCCGCGAACGCCGAACGATCTATGGAGGGTCATCGGCAGGGTTGCCAACCGAAAATTTTTTCGATGTTTAAAAAAATCTTATTGGATTCACGTGCGAGGCCCCCCTAATATTGTTTATCCGGCTGCGAACGCCGATCGGTCTATGGATGGTCATCGGCAGGGTTGCCAACTGAAAACTTTTTCGACGTTTAAAAAAATCTTATTGGATTCAATCAGAATTTTTACCGTTTAACCTTGATTACCGTTTTACTTGACTTTGATAAGAAATTATCGCAATTGTACTTTTTTATATACGATCACGTCATCGATTCATCAGAGGTAATAAAAAAGACGTATTGTTCGATGCTTCGATGGCGTTCAATTATTCACATCGACTCGAGTTATTTATACGTTCGTATATTTTAAATTATAAATATGACATAACGCATTTATGCCACTTTCTTCTTGGGGCGATTCTTCACAAGTGTGATGAACTGAGATTGCAGGATGTCCTTTTAAGGCTTTGCGGACGCACGTGATCGAAAATGAAAGTCTTATATGTACAATGCGAATCATATTCATACGTAAAATAATCAAAATTCGTCATGTACGAGATGTATAGGAAGTAGAGTTCGTATATCGTTTCAGGTGCGGTTCAATTTCACAATCGTTTTGAACAGTCGAAGATTTTCGTCACGTATGAAAAACGCATGTATAACGTTTCTCGTTATCGCAATATCTTGTTGCACGCGATATAATGTATCATTACGATTTTTTTTCGCGAAATCGATACGTTTGGGAAGTGGGCAGCTACCGTAAAACGAAAAATAATAAATACGTATCGTTTTCTACGTATCTCTTATTTCATTTGAACTAGGAAATCAACACACCTGGACTCTTCTGAAATCATTATCCGTTCCGTATATAAACGCGTTTATTGCTATGTCGACCTTGATTCTATTTTGTTAGGGGTGGACGGCATACACATAAAAGCTCCCCCTTATAATCCGTACGGAGCTTCCCCAACTTTTGCTTATTCGCATTCGAAAAATGTCGGTTTTATGTTTCGCGAATCTGCGAGTTGGTCACGTCTGATTTAATAGGCGGCACCTCATCTAGATACGAAGTCCATTGTTTCCGTTTTATCATACGAAACGATTGTTGTTTCGTATTTGCCGATATTTGAGCTGCACGATTCCACGAAGTTTTACCTGTTGATATATAAAATAGAACGATTTCTTCCGATCGAGGGTGGTAAAAGGACTCACCCTTCACTCTTTACCTACCGCAACCTTTCATCGGTAGTAAAGGGCACCTTTTTTAGAACGGATCGCAAAAACCAACATCGCCGATTTCTCGGAAGCACATATCCGCCTAATTAAGGAGTCGTTCTGTTTCCAGTTTCGCTACATGCATTATGTACACGAACCGTGGTCATTCTTGCAGGAAGTGTCGAACGTTACCGGAGTACTGTTAATCCGGTAACATCAGGTGATGACCGGTGCGATGACAATTGGCCTAATGAGAACGGTCAATTGCTGAAAATATTGATCGAAGGCGAAATTTTGAGTGTTTGGTAGTATGATTGGCGAGTTTTTTGTTCGTTCGTGCACGCGGAATTGATAAAGAAATGGTTTTCGGTGTTATCGGTTAGAGATAATGGGTAGATTGTGAATCTTGAGTGTGGAAGAATGTTTGTTTTAATGGATTATTGGAATCTTATTGGTTTTTTTTTAGAAAAGATTTCAATCATATTTTTTTATTTAGAATATAATGTTTGCATTTAACAAATGTACATATTTCGATTGTCACACGCGTATATGCTATTTCAAAAAAAAATGTTCATTTTTGTGTTGTTGAACTATTTTTAAATGGAAAATATGTATGTTTATTATTTCTGTAATAAGTCCTATTAGTCTTGTAATTTTTTAATAGTTTCCGGATAATTACAAGAAATTTGATGTATTATAGAAACATCCAGAATAAAGGAAATTGCGAAATATTTTGAAAGTATTATAAATGAAGCAGTATATTTACATTCATTCAGCAGAGTACAATGTTTTTGGCGCCCTTGACAAATATTAAATTTGACGCCCCTCTATTTATTTTCTTAATTAAAACGAAAGAATTTATTTAGTTCAAAAATATATTCATTGATATTTTGATATATTATGTAAAAATTGAACAGTTAAAGTAAAATTTAAAAAAAATCTAGATTATTTTTTTAAATTATAAATGTACGGAGCTATAATTATTTTTCATTGATTTTTTCTTAGATAGAGCTTTTTTATATCTTTATTCCCCGGATCATCAATAAATGTATCGTTTATATTCTACCTATCGTCGTAAGGAAGTTTTACTTCGTGCTTCGAACGCCCCTCAAATTTCAGAAATGAGAAATCTCTTGGAAAATGTCTCTTTGCCTTCTCACGGTCCTGATTCAAAGCCATTAAATAAAATTTAAAAATCACATATCCAGTCGAAGTATGCACCTTCATTGAATACTAATTACATTCACATTAAATAAACAGTCTTAAAAATATATATATATATATCTTCACCATATTTTTCAAACAACCCGATATTCTCGCATAACACACAAAGGTGAATCGCCACTCAACAGGCCATCCGAAAATGTCAGCATTCGAACTTTTTCAATTCGAACCACCTAAAAACCAATAACCCCGTCTAATTCACCGTCATCATCCACGGACGATTCGTCCCGACAGAAACGAGCCATCGTCGCATTAACGGATCGCGTTTCGTCGTTAACTTCGGTAGGCGAGTACGTGCGAACGATATTATCATTCGTTCGTACGACGATATGTGCTATAATCTAATGCGATGTGGGGTTTAGACGGATATTGTTCGTCGGTTCCGAAACGAGGCCATTTTCGCGACGATTAAAATCGAATATTTTTTTTTTGTCGGGTTTTTGTCTGTTTTACCCGAGGCGAAGTGGATCATCGATTTGGGTGATGTAATGTTAATGATTTTTTTGAGGTCGGTGACTTTTCGATTGTTGGATCTTGTCGGGAAGAAAAATATCGATGCTATTTTCCGATTCGAGTCGGTTCTTCTGTTTTTGTTTAACAAATACGCTGTGTTTGTGATATTAGTCACGATTTTTTTATTTTACAAGTCAGTTTTTTCGTTGGAAGAATAACGGCGTTTGTTCTATTGAATCAATCGTTCATTATTTTCTATCAAATTGCTTTTCGTTCTTTTGCAATTATAAAAAATACTAGTACATAGGCCCGATGCTAATAACATCGGCTGTGGTTTTGTTCAGAAACGGAAAACGATAAAATGTGAAAACCCGATTGTGTGAACTCGAAATGTGTACCTATTTTGAATGTTTAATATTTAATTAATAAAATCAAAATAGTTCATTTGTTATTCGTTTGTGACATATATGCGAAGCCAGAGGTAGAGGCTACCCAATGCCCGCACTCGCCCGTCGCGAGCGTTATCGACACAGACACACAAAAATCCACTATTATATATAGGGGATTCTTAGAAACACAGCTGCAGTTTCGTAATTTCAATTAACGAAAAAACACATTTGCATACCTATTTATAAACAATTTTCTCCCCCATCACCATTCCGGAACAGAGCTCATTTCACGTTACCACACCGCCTTTTTTTTCCTTTCTTTCAAAATTTTTTCCATTCATTCTTTGCGTGAGACTGATTGTGTGCGAGATTCGAGAATTTCGTGTCTGGCATTCGAAAGCGGTTCCTCCTCACCTGACTGCGCGACTATGACTCACCAAGAGGCCTCGAAGAACCGAATTGTCGACAAAAAGAACTCGAGGAACGAAGCCTTCGGAGGCACTTTTGCTTCTTTTGGCTTCGGCTGTCCGACGCCGGCTTGTCTTTTCGGGTGTCGGACGACGTGGTTTTTGTGCCCGACGCTGTTTTAGTCGTTTTTAATAGGTTAATTGTTATATGTTATATCGTTAACATGTCGAGGCGTCAATGCAAGAACGAAATTCGTCGAAAAAAAGTAATAAAGCATCGTGGAATTCGTAATGTGTTTTTAATTGATATGTAAGATGTGTTCGGTTATGATTGAATTGGCAATTTGAATTCAAAATGCGGACAGGCGCTAGGATTTAATGATTTAAGCGTGTGTTTAATATAAATTTTGATTATTTTCGGCCTTCGTTTAATGGTTTATTGTATCTGGAGACGTGTGCCGGTGAATTACGTGTAATTTCATATTTTCGAATTATATACGCCTATTAAGTGCGAAATACGACGTGAGATTCAAACTTGTACGCTGCAATCGGAACGACATACTTCCGATGAAAATAAATTGTACAATAAATGGGCAAATGAGATATAGAAAATGGAAGATAATAAAAAAATGAACAACTTAACTAGAGAAAATGTAGATAAAAATAAATTATGTAGACGTTTTCGAAGTGCATCTAGAACGGACGACTTATTCAAGAGATAAAGTATATATTTATTTTTCGATATTTAATACTTTCTGACGTAATTTCCACTCGATCAAACCGATTAAGCAAGCTCCGCAATAATTGTGAAAGGTCGACCCATATTTCTTTTAAATTTCAGGCGCTTTGACGCTCCACTTTCGCGAGATTGATCAGCGAAAATCTTTAAAGAAATATTTGCGTATTTATAAAACAAATAGGCGATCGGCTCCGATCCGAATTTTCGTTCTATCTGTCAGATGTCGTTTCGTTATTTCGAGATCGTATCGTCGACACGAAGACCGTTTCTTTGCCTGTGGCAGCCCACGTTTTCAGTCTCTTCAGAAATGTTAGCGAAAATACCCTCTCGATGCAAGTCTTGCATGAGTTCGAATGTAAATAGTTTCTATTTTGAGAGTCAGCTATGCGAATTTTTCGATTTGTTTGTTTTAACCGAGTCCTAGTCTGAAATTTCGATGACAAAACATTGGGCAATCTATCTTCTAACTATGGTGACCATATTTCCCAGAATCCAAAACTGAACGTTCGCAAAAAAAATGCCCCCTTTATAACAAAATTTGTTGCACGTTCAAAATTTTTTTTTAAATAGCCAAGTAATAATGATTTTAATTATAGACATCAAGACCTAGGGTACTTTTTCAGGGGATAAATGTCCTATAATCATGTAAAACAAGCCAAAAAGGCACCGCAGGCGAAATTTTTTTTCCAAACGTTTTCCAATCAAACTATATCACTAAAACAATAAATTTACTTAATTCCTACAGTCTTTTTTTATTTGGTTAATTTATAAATCAACAGCAACAACACAACAACAACAAATTTATCTACAGTAAAAAATTCTAGAATCAAGGCAAAAAAACGTCGCAGACGAAGTTTTTTTTCAAACGTCTTATTGTTAGTCAATCAAACTATTATACCTATATCACGATGAAACTATCAATTTACTTATTTTTTAATATTTTCACGAATTTTTTTCGTTTATTCAGAAAAGTGACCAAAATTAAATATGTAAACCGAAAAAACGGGGCAAATCAAACAATTTCACGAAAACGACGGGACAAACGTAAGAGCGACAAAAACCGGACTGTTCCGCCGAAAACGGGACGTATGGTCAGCCTACTTGTAATGAAATCTCATGCTTTTTAAAGTAAACGATCGTTTATTATCAAAGAAAACATATATGGAAAGTTGTATGGGTTCACGTAGGTCGTAAACGACGATAATGATAGCAATTTGTGATCAAATATATTCTAGAAATTGTTTTCGGGTATAGTTAGTTCATTTGCGTTGATCTCCCACACATTTTGTGCATTCATGTGCCAAATGATATTCTTTGAGACAATTCATAATTGATGACTGTGCTCATTGAGTGTATCCTCATTGTCAACACTTTATGATTCATAATAATAATATCGAGTAAAATATCCATCTGTCTCGCTAAGTGTCTTGATCCCGATCAATTGATATTGTTCTTGGTAATTGTGTGAAAATCGTGTTGATTACCGTTCGGATCTTGTTATTTTCCGTTTTTGGTATTGGATCTTTGTTACGTGCGCTTCCACAACACCAAATTGGTATTATAAAATGTGGCATTGTTAATGGGTCGGGAAAAGCTACTCGTGCGCTCGTTACCAGGCGTTACTACCAATTAATTTTAATATGTACACACTCATCTCGATTCTCGATGTAATTACGTCTTGTGTACAAAAACTGAAACAATCTCACTAATGCCATAAGTGAACTTTAAAACACATAGAAATGCGAACGCGTCACCTTTCTCCCGTCGAAATTCTTTCTCAGTACTGTTGCTGATAATAAAAATAAAATGAAAAATAACGAGGGAAATTTTTTCTAGTTTTCTAACAAAGTCGTTGTCAAAGGTCGCACTTTTACCGTAAACTGACCAATTTCACGGTGTGATTTTTTTTTTAATTTCGTTTCGAGCTCGTCGTTTTTTATGGTACATTGTAAATCGATCGACAATTGCTGTATCCATGAAGCGATTCCCTTTTTTACGCGATTCTATTCGATTTTTCCGGTCCAATTGCCTACATCCGCTGTTGCGGTGTGGTCGTCCGTTTTTTGATGGACTTTTTCGAATTCGCCAGGTCGTCTTGGATCGCAGGATCGTGACTCGGTGCTTCTGAATTGCAATTTTGTTTTCGAGAGTTTTGCGAGAAAAACGGAATGGAATTCCGCATGCGAAAAAAATTCTTAGACGCTAATCCGGCCATCTTTTGTAAACGTAAGGCTTCGGTAATTCTTTTATAATTGCATCATACGTTACGGTAATCCGTCGACTTGTGAACCCGACCGGTGAACTTTTATAAAGTTTATCGTTTTCGCACGAAAATTTAAGTTTGTTTCTTTCGATCTTTGTAATTTCGAAACGTCCTCGGATAATTCAATCACATTTATTGACTCGTTGAACTGAGTGCTCTCCTGATTGATTTTATCATCAAAGTGACATGCAATTGTTCTTGTGAACACGGTCTCTTCAGATGTACAAACGTGAATTTCGATTGTTAAACGAAGATAAATCAATCGTTTTGTTAGCCTCAATTATTGTCAATTTGTTTAATTATCCTCGAGAATGACACGCCGGTTGAACGGTGGCATTCTTTCCTGGCCTCAAATGCATTTCATTGGTGTAAATTAAAACATTTAATCTTCAAAAGGTGTATGATGCGTTTTAAGTCGTAAGTTCTCAACCTTTTGACGTCGTATTACATTTATCATCATTAGTGGAAGTGCTTTTTAACATGTTGATCGTTTGCAATATAATTTCTCATACATGAACTGAAAAGTAAACTTTAATTTATTATAAGTCATAAAATAAAATAATTATATAATTTAATAGAAAAAAGTATTATCAAATATCGTACAACTTCAATTGTATTTATTTTTTAATGTTTAATTTAGTTGTGTATTTACGATTTTATCAAATATTGAATTGAAAATATAATACCTCAATCGATTTCGATAAGTTTTTTTCACTATAGTAAACTTTATTCCATTATTGGTTTGCACTATCGCAAGTGTGCCTAAATTTAACCAAAGCTGTACAAACACACTAAACTTCATAGTTTCGAAACAGTACTATTCATAAACGAAAATTTGAGTATCCATTGCACTTTACCAGTTTTCCAAGACTGAACGGGTCCGGAATAGAGTGGGTTCTGGGTCGAATGTCACGAAGATCAATTGGTCCCTAGACGCCCTGGTTATTGTGCACTGAATTTTACACTCGACGTTTCAACGTTTGGCGATCTTTTGTTCGGTTTTGTCGAAATGTCGCGCGTTGACGAGGGATTTGCATAATTTTATGCAATTTATTCCGATTATTCGACCGTTCGCGACATGCCGCACGTTTCGTTGCTGAAATGTACGAATATGGCCGGTTTGATTCAATTTGTTTGTTGTGCGTTTCATAATAGTGGGAGGACCGCTATTATTCTTCAGATTGTGTGTTTGAATGCGATTCGGGAAGTTTTCAGAGCGATGATGTAATTTTTTTGAAAAGTTTGTGTTGTACGAGTTGATTTGTTTTTTATAGGTCGTGCGACGTTTACGATTCTAAATTTATATTTTTATTATCTATCGTGACTGATAAGAATTTAGTGGTGCGAGTGTAAAGTTACCTCAATATTTTTTTAACTATTCAACATTTGATATGCAAATTAATAGTCGAATAATTTATACAAAAGATTGCTCATTAAAATTATTGAATATTTTAAAGGATTAAGCGATTGTAATGTGACTAAAAAAAAACTTCGTCAACCTGTCATAATTTGCCACCGTCTTTTAAATAACGAAAAAATAACAAACACGAAGCCACCGCACGTTTTACGATAATTGTCGATAACGAAAATTGACTTCGCCTAGATAAAAAATTGCTTAATCGGTTTTTATAAACATTCGATTCAATCTCAGTCGTTTTTTTTTTTTTGGTATTCTTCGTTTTTTCCCCATTCACTTCGTTATTTTTCAACTCTTCAAAGACGTCAAGAAATGCGATTGATTACACTCGGACGCGTTTTCGTGTCAACCCAAACGGACACGGACAATTACGAATTTCGCTTATTCGACTGAAATACATCGATCGGTACATTTGTAAAACGTTATAACGACGACGATAGAAAATTTCGCTCGAGATACGTGCAGTTTTGACTTGCAGCGGCAATCGCGAATCATTGTTTGGACTGGACAAACTCGATGACGCAACGCGCGTGTTTGTTTAAAAAAATTAAATCGTTGTTTTTCCCTCAATATAATGGTTCTAGAACGGTTCGTTGATGTTTGTACAGACGATAAGCTATAAGCCGCCTATGTTTGTCTGGTATAAATATTTAATCTCTATCCCCATCCTTGGCGATTCTTTAAAAAGAAAACCAACGAGCGGTCGATTTTGTTAGAAAACCGATCCGCCATTTTCGACCGTGAAATTTCGCGTACGTATTTAACTATCTGCGTAAATTTCACATGGTAATAAATAACCGTTTAGGATGAACAGTCTTCGTTTGATGTGTTCATTTGATAATTTTGCTCGCATGTCGTTCGCACATGTCGCATTGTTTTGTCGTATGTAAATTTATTTGCATTTTACGATGCTGACGATGCTAGCACATGTCGGTGCATTCGTTGTTGGCTTTACGACCGTTCGATGTCTCGTGTTTTATTTTATTTTGTGTCTGTAATTAATGTTGAGTAGTTTCGCTTTGATGTTGCGGAATTTCGAACGTGCGAATTTGAAGGATTTCCCTTGTGGAGTTTGATAGATGTGTTGATTCGGGATTTTTTTGTCTGGATCTCATATTGGGGCTGTTCGATTTATTTTCGATTCCGTGGATTGATTTCGTTTGAAATATCGCATATACAAATCGAAATGAGTGAATGTTTGACGTGGAATTTTCAGGAAATGCATAGCTATTTTCTTATGCTTGTTTGAACTACATACTATTCAATTTCCTCTTACAAATCGTTTCACCGATTTTGAAATATTCGTCTATCGAAGCGAATCTATAAATATATTTTATTACTTGAAAATTTATCATTTCACAAGTCGTTCTTATGTAACTAAACAATCCGACATAAAAATAAATTGATTTTTTTATAGATTTGATTAGATTGCGCTAAAAATGACGTTAATTATGTGACCAATAATTTTCAAGCGCCGCTTATCTAATCAACGAACTATAATGTATAATGAGTTTATTCGCGCGTTTTGTTATATTTTCAGATAAAATATTCGCGCGCTAAATCGAGAGATGGCAGTGAATCTAAAAACACTACACAATTCCATAAAACATAACTGTAGTAACACAATATTTTTAACGGATCATTCCAAAATGTGGAACAATGACGCATCTAATCCATCACCCGTCCGCTCTTTGGGTCAAACGCTTTCGATCTTCGAATACAAATCTACGAATCTACAATACATTGAATACGATCATAGACATTTTCGCAGTTACCCGATCCACTTATCAACGACCCATCCATCAACGGCCCAACTAGCGATTTCCAATCCACGCCCCTTGGCCATATTCGTACGCCGGTTTGTTTTGGGCAATTTTCGTACGCAATGTCGCTGACCTCGTCCATAACACAAGCCATCGTCGTCACAACAACAGACGAGATCTCCTCGGCGAATCGGCGCCCACTTTCCGCATTTTGGCAAGTTCGCCAGTGGCCAACTCGCCAATGTCCAACTCGCCATTGGCGAGTTCGTCTGGCGAGTGCGACGAATCCTTCGGGCGCGATCACGCCCATTCAAAACTGGGCATTTTTATAATATGACGTCATGCGGCAACACTGTGTCACTATGTGAGCGCGGTGTGTGGCTGGCAGGTGTGCGCAACCTTTTGTGCGTCGGTTTCGTGTTTGTGAGTGTTGAAGGTTGTGTGTGATTTTTAGTGGGTGAAAATATTTTTTGTGCGTGAGATAAGTTGTCTGTGAGCTTTTCTAAATTTTCATTCGTGCTTTCGTGCTTGAAACAATAAACGTGCTAATCACGCATTAACGCGATCAAGATAGGTTCGAATTAAATGGGTATAAGTAAGGTTAACGAGAATAGAATGTACTCAGACGTGAAAAAAATAGAAATACTTTTTTCAAACGAAATTCGTAAACTTTATATTTCTAGGAATTAAATGAAGCATTTTCTAATATTGATTCGAAATAATACTTTGTTGATGTTTTATATAAAACTTTTATGCATTAATTTTTTTTTTAAACTATATCTACGAATTACTAAAATTCATCGATATATCATAATCAGTAAATGATTGATCCTAATCAATATATATCATATATCATAATCAGTGAATGATGATTTTTTTTAAGTATGTCTACGGATCACTAAAATTCATTGATATATCATAATCAATAAATGATTGATCTGCATACTATTATCGGTATGAAAGTTTATTTGAATCACTTTGAAAATTATTTTTTTTGCCCCTTTTATAAAAAGTCTAGGGCTTCCAAATTACTGAAACTTCATCGGATATCTTAAAAAATATTCCTGCGTGGAATACCGAAGTTTAATGCGGGATAAAATGCATCATAAATTTGATTGCAACACATAATTTCAGTACATATTTGAATCACCTCATTATAACAACGCATAATCGAAAACACCCAAACTTATCAAACAAAGAACTTTTCATTTATTTTTTTAACAAAACATTCCATTGTTATACAATCAAGGAATCTTCACGATGCAACAACTTTATCACACAAAAATTTGCACCAAACCATTCAATTTGAAAAACAGCAACCGACACATCGCAACTCGATACAACAAAAAAGCACCACTATAACCAAATTACAAGATAAGAAACGCGGTATCGCCTGCAATTGGTTGCGGTTTCCTGATCGCGCGTGTCGGCCGCTATTTCGGTGTGGTTACACCGCCTTTTCGCCGGCGTTTCCGCCAGTCGCTCGCTGAACCTCGCGGTCTCCTCTCGTCTCTCCACCAGTCCTTTCCCGTTCGAATTTCGTCCTTCGAAGCCTTCCAGTACCTCAAAAGAACCCGTTCGTCTTTGAGGGTTTCGAGTGCTCGAGTTTTTCCGGGATTTTCACCCCCCCGTCGGGGTGGGTCAAATCTGTGCGGTGTGTGATTTCGATTATTGGCGGACGTGCATGGTTTAATAAGCGAATTTTTTGTATTTTTTTATTATATTTTCGAAGAGCGATTTCTCTGGAGGGGTTATCTGTTTACTCGACCTGTGCCAAATTGTACCGTCGACACTTATCTGCTTGATTAAATAGCGTATCGTTTGCTAGTTTTAGTTTTTTTTATTGAATTATTGCCGTATCGCTGTTCGGATAATCTAATAATAATCATTCGTTTTATAGTAGTTTCGAGTTGATTATAAAAAATTGTAGTTGATTATTTCTCAGTTTCTGTTTTTTTGCTGATGTAAACATACTTAAAAGGCGTGATTTCCTCAGAAACATTAGGTCACTCATTATCATGCGTTGAAAAATGTTTACAAAACGTTTGTACGTTGTACTCGTATTTTCGGAGGAAAAGGTCGTAAAATTGTGTAACAATCCGGGACACGAACACGTCGTTTGATCGTTCGACGTTTAGATAAATAATTGCGCAATTCGCTCGGTGCACATGGTCGTACGTGACGTTTGTTTTTCTATACAAAACGTTGAAAAAATAAACGGAACCAGATTTAGAATTTGCATTACAGTGGATGAATTGCGAAAAGCTAATCTAAAACGGCAAAATAGAGTCGGAAATCGAAGCGAAAGTGGATGATCGCTTCAGAATGCTCTGTAAGGTTACAGGAAACGGTTCGAGTGATGTAATCCAGTTTTTTTTAGAGTCGTTAAGCGAGATTTCACCGTTTCAGTACAATGCTTATACAATTGTTGGATTGTACGCTGTAACTGGTGGCAATTTCCCGATTTTGACCACGTCCGGTGAAAGTCAACAAACAAATCGCCGTTGCCGTTAGTTTTTTTTTGTTATCCTAAAATATTACGCCCGTCAACGTCCAATTATGTACATTTGCATTTTTCATCAGTTAACGACTAGCGAAGAGAAATCGCAAACTTCGTTTTTTCAAAGTTGAGTTATCGCCATCGTTCGCTTATTATCTCATCCGCCAATTTGTCAAATTTTAGGAACGTTCGGTGTGTTTTTTATACAAAATAAAAATTGTGTAAATACGATAATGAAGCCGAAGCCGGATAACATGCCGACTGAACTAAAATCGAACACTGAAGCACTCATAATCTCTGAAAAAATAGCCGATTCTAAAAGTCCTAAACGCAACGAGAAGGACTTGAAGAAGGAAGCCAAGAAGTTGGAAAAGGAGAAGGCCGAAAAGGAAAAGCTGGAGAGAAAGGAGAAGGAGCGCGCCGAGAAGGAGAAAAAGGAGAACGAAAAGAAGACCAAAAAGGGTACATACATATAAAACACCGATTTTCAACAGATCATTTACGATTTAGGGCGTATCTGTCGAGATTATCGACGCTCAATTCGAAAAACCGTTCCCCGTATGTTTTAATCGGCAAAAATCGTTGTTTTTACTCGCGCGGGTATCGTGGGAATAGACGATTTAATGCAACATTACTGTTATGTCGATTTCCAACTTGTTGCACATTGTAATAAGAAGCGATGTTGTTGAAAATTACGGGTTTACTTTGAAACGCCGACGAAAGTCGAATCCCATCATTTTTCCCCCATTCAACGAGCCTCGACCAACTCCAACACAATAAATCTCCTTATTAAACCTCACAACACAACTTTGCGACACGAACCCGAAGATTTCTCCCTCATATCGCATAACAACCACTTATTTATAAGGACGTTCTCCTACGTGACATTGCCGGGTCGTTCTTGCGTTGTACCGGCGACCTTCCGCGGCGAACGTTCGCCAACAACACGCGAACTGTTACGGCCGAAATGATGTAATTCCCCGCAAATAGACTCACCTCCCCGCCTTATGGTTGGCCATAACTGTTTTTGCCTTTGACCGTAAAACGGCGCGAATTTGCATGAATTACCATCGTTCGAATCGCGAAAAGATGTCCTCGGCGCTGCAGTTCTGTGCGCGGTTTGTGTTGAGTGTTTCTGTTGTATTATCAGGTCGGTTTTCGCATTGGAAAACCTTGGGAATTGCGGTCGACGCTTTGGTGTTGTTTTTGTTGCTTTTGTGTATTAAAATTGATATGGTTGTGTGGCGTTTTTTATGGGTTTCGATTCTCGGTTTGGCATTGACGTATGCGTTTTCAATTGTACGTGCGATCGTCGGTCAGCTGTTGTGAATATTGCGAATTTTAATCTGATGTTTCAAAACCGGGTCAAAAATTGTGTTGTTTGATATTTTTCCATATTTTAATGATTCAGAATATGTAAATTATGTTTTTGTCATCTGTCTGACCTTTCGAATTATTATTTTTTGTTTTATATTCTTAATTTGCAAAATATGCAAATGACCGCATCCAAATTTGAATATTTACACTTATTCATGCGGTCCGATCGATACAAAATACGAACGTTCTATCTTTGGATCTTTCCAAATACGTAAAGTTGTCAGACAAATTACGTTCTTTATGCATTTTCATATGCTATTTTTCGCAAAACTGAACACGTACCCTACATTTCGTCCAATTTTCGTTTTACGCACCGAATGAGTCAGCCGCGTGCTTCGAGGGGTTAATTTATTTTTATGAACGTTATCGCCTCTTTCCAATTTATTTCGTACACGTTTCACGCGTATTTCTATATTTAATTGAAGTTTCGAACACACAATGAGTCGACACTGTTTGCTCAAATGTTTCAAAATGCCCCCAATATAAATAAAGATCGCCCAGTCATCTTGCGGTGAATTAAATCATACACGGTCCGTATATCATATTTATTACGAATCGAAGCACACTTGTATTCTAATGAAATGTTTTTCTTGGCTTCATTGTTCGTTGCATCGTTTTTTTGTGTATCTAAATTGTGCAAAAAGTTGATATTTTCACTCACACAAATATACAGTCACTTCAAGGCGTTCTCGGGTCGGCCAAAGTTTAGTTTTTGCGATGATCTCATGTGTGGCCGTTGCAAAAATACATAAAGTGTGGGCAACGTTTTATCGTTTACCCTTGATACACAATACGTGCACGATTTTCGATTGCAATTTTCGAATTTGCGCGGTTTTCAGCTCTTCGGGCGGCTCGCGAAATTTTCGCGTATTATTTTCGCCGACCGAAATCCGTGTCGCCTAATTATAGAGCTCGGAGTTTTCGGTTCTATGAAAGAAAATTGCTTGGCTTTTTTTTTTTGTATTTCGGGGACATTTTCACGTGTTTGGTGCACGCGATCGTGTTGAGAAACTGGTCGATCATTTTTCACTTCGTGTCTCTCCTGTTTGTATTATTATTTTTTGTACGTATTAGGTGGAATTATTTTGTCGTGTGAAACAGATGTAATTAACCTTTTCTGCGGTGCTAAAATGAGCGAAGCGTGTGTCGTAAAAAAATGTTGCTTCGGGAGTTTGTTTCGTGTTTGTTACACTTTGTTGCCGGGCACTCTAATTTATTGCGGTTTTTTCTTGTCCACGATTTATTGATCTTATTCTGAAATTGATTGCTTGTTCCTTCTAATTGATGAAAATAATCGGCGCTAACCTTGCAGAAGGATTCTTTTTTTAGAGCGATCTCGTTTTCTTTGTTAAAAAAAATTGATACCCAAAAAAATTTCGGTCCACGAGATTGATAAATATGTATTTGAATTGATATTTTAATACTTTTGAAAATAGAAAGCAAATGTTATTAATTTGATCACATTAAAGATTTTACCAGTCCGATAGCTGAAATGAAACTAAATCCGACCTGATACTATCGTTAGTTTTATATATTATTATCGATGTGTCAGTTTTGCCAATGTGAAATTTTTGCTAATCAGATATGAGACATAAAAATATATAAAAGTTAGTAAAACTATACAATAGTACTATTTTTAGTGTAAAAAATTATTGATCTCGACAAATGAAATTATCTAAAACGTATTTTTCATTTCCGTTTTGATCTAATGTCGATAAAGAAATTTAATCAGAACAAAAGCGAACAAATTAAAAATTATGAATATCATTATCTCGTATAGAGATTGATTGTTTTCACGTCAGAATTAATCAATTCGAATCTTTTAGTTTCACTCCGGACTAATGGATTGAAAGTTTCCAAATTGGTTTTGATGAAAATTGAATCGGTTTTCGTATAGCGTCATTCTCCTGCACTCGAGCGATGCACTCGAAAAGTCGTCAACGAAATGAAATTTTTATCTCTTCAACGTTGACAATCTGGAATGCGTTTTATGGAATGGATTCAGAGCGATTTTAATTTTCTTAATAGATTTTCACGTGACGACTCCCCATCGAAACGTTTTCTATCGCAGGAATTAGTTGAATACATTCGAAAGTCGTTCACAACGTAGATTCTAAGCAATCCACAGTAATTTTCGTAACAGAGCTCTTCACGTGATAGTCATTACGCATTGTCGGCATCAGTCAAGAGCGGTCCATAGTTATTAGTGGTCGGACTTGCTATGAGCCGCTTTTTTTACCATCATCAATTGATTAATGTCGGATCCACTGCGAGCCGGCTAGCCTTAATAACTCCCAGAGACTTTTTTCAACTTCCCATTATTACACTGATCCGTTTACACAAGTATACCGGCTCCACAATTCATTCATGAACTAGTTCAGAAAAGACCACCTAACCGAAAAGGCAATAGATTCGTATAAGGCGTGTCGATTTCGTGACAGCGCCAAACTAGGACCAAAACACAGGTGCAAGACAACCGCGCTCAGAATAAATTACACGAAAATAAAAATTCCGCGGATTCTTCGGTGCTCTTTGAACGTTCAGCTGTACGACCTCGCGTCTCTTCAAAGAAGTTACAGTAAAATGAACCGTTTGTTCGGACCGAGATTCGTTCACGTTGAACAGATCTGTTCGGTGTGTGTGTGTGCTTCTCTCGGTTAACCGCCGAACCGAACGTGATCTCATCTACGGTCCTCGGGATGGTGCTTTTTTCAGTGGCATTTCGAATCTGACGGAAGTGGTCGCGTGTGAAAAGATGAGAGAAAACTTAACCGCTTTCGTGGGGTTGATCGTCCGGATCACAATCGAGAAAGTTTTCAGTCGAAAATTATCAACTTTTTAGATTAGATCAATGGATAAACTTATGTTGCCATAATTGAAAATTATTCGATAATAGTATATAGGCCCGATGTTAATAGCATCGGTTGTGTATTGATAACCATACTGTTACGCAATAAAATAAAAATTAAATATATGTATGCAAAATTATGTTATAACCGTGCCCTTGCGAAATGTCTCCAGAATATAAAATTATAGTATGTAGGCTCGATGTTAATAACATCGGGACGTGTATGTGTTTATTTTAAAGTCGATGCCCGTATCCGATTTGAATATTTAATATTTAATTAATAAAATCAAAATAATTCATTTGTTATTTGTTTGTGACATGCCCGTACTCGATTTGAATATTTTTAATATTTAATAAATAAAACCAATTCATTTGTTATTAACACAGACATCTGTCATCGGTGATTATATACATGTATGTGTATATGCATAAAGACCATATACGCATGAAGAATTATACATGTATATAGGAGATCGACGCGTCGTTTTAAAGTCGCGAGCGTCATCGAACACACAGACACACACACAGATATCCGCTATTATATATAGGGGATATCACAACCCGCAGATCACACACTAACATCATAATTAGACGAAGCCCAAATTATATACCCCTCAATATTTACATGTTTGAATTCGAAACGATTCGTTGGCAAATCGCACATTTTCGCCGAACAAATGAGATTATTATAATCGCATTAACGACAACAGACGAAACGACCTTAAAAAATCAAAATCGATACACATTGCGAAGACCACGCCCCGAAAGAACGCCAATCGAATCTGTTATCGAGGCCCTTTTGTAAAACACGTCCAGCACGCGATCCTCGTACTCCAAAAGGTCAAAACTGTTGGTTCAATTAGAAGTTTTCACTTAACGGCCGCGATTCGAATGTCAATTAGATCGAAATTAGAGCGGAACTCGGGTACTGTGTCATATGTTGCTAAATGAAGTGGCATTCGTATGCTGTTAGAGTATTTTTGTTTGTTTTATTGTTCACGTGTGAGGCCTCCTTCGAGGATCTTGCGTTGTAATTGAAATGGTATATTGAAAATATGATTTTTTTGTTTGGAAATTCTAAAAATTCTGTATCCATACTGAAAATGTGAACTCTTTCGTTGCATGTATAGTTTTTAATGGAAAAGTTTCAAGATTATTTTCGGATACTGAAAATATGAATTCTTTCGCTGCACCTCTAGTTTTCTGAATGGAGACGTCGGAAGATTATTTTCGTATATACTGAAAATATGGGTTTCATCTTCGCTGCACCTGTGGTTATTTGAACCTACAAATATTCGAGTCGATAAATTCACGAGTGCATCGTTTTGATCTTCGTAAGACACGCGGAGTGTCAAACTAAAAATAAAAACACCGAAGCGGCCACAATGTAAATATTTTCCGAGGATCTCTCACAAACAAATTTTTCACACCACTCGACTTTAATAAGTCGCTCGCATTTGAAAGCTATACGACTTCCCACTTTGGGTCTCCCGCAACATTGAAACAACAACAATTTCACACTTCGAGCATTCGGACGCGTATCCATCCAACTGGTAATCGTACCGTCTCGCTTAACGCGAAAGTTCGGCCCTCTTATGATAACGATCGAATCGGGACGAGGGAGTGGTTTTGGCTACGGGGAATTAGCTCGGACGTTAATCGTCGTCGGGGAGGTTAACGGCCGTTAACATCGCTTATCGTCATCTCGTTGCTTCTTCTACATGTGCGGTGTTCCCGAAAATAGAACTCCGGGAATTGGTCGCTTTGCTCTCCGGGACGCGTTCCAGGAATTTTCGATATATGCCGACTTTATTTATTGCGGATATCGAATTTACTATGCTGTTTTTCGAAGCCGTTTTGTGCGCGGTGTTTCGTTTCGGACACGATTTCCTATGGGTAATTTATTTTCATTTCAACTGTTTGTTAATTGCGATCGAGAACGAAATTGAAACGTTTATCGTTTTTGTGTTCGGTTATTCCAATGTATTTTGTGAAAATTTGATAATTCCGTGCCGCAAAGCGATTAAATAGAAACGCTGAATGCGCAAAATCGCACAACTACGGATAAAAGTTTTATCGTTTAAAATGTGCAAAAGTATACGAGTTTCGCGATATTGTGTATATGTAAGTTTTTAAGTGTTGTACTTTATTGCGAAAACACCAGATGCTTAATTTCAGTTATAAATTATAAATTTATCTCTAGACATTGACGACTGCGGAAACGGTTAAACAATAAAATGATTATCGAAGATTTTCTTCCTTCTTTGATAATCAACCGGGAGTATCGGTTGTTAATTTTATTATTTCGCATGTATCTTGATGTTCTTGATAAATATTTTTTTTGTAATGACTAGTCGCGAAAACTGGAATTATATGTATGTTATCTCTATAATGCGGGTTATCGTAAAAAAATAAAACAAATTATTTGGGTTCACGATTGACGTAAAAAATACTTGATTTGGAAACATGCACCTTCATGTCTGCGATGTATAATCAAGCGAAATTTTTAGACCAAAAAACAACATGCAAATAATTACAGACTCCTCCAATGATACTAACCACAACGAATATTCTATCTCGTTTGATGTTGCGATACATTTATTTTCGAATAATCTATTATTGAAGGTTTAGGGCTTTCACGATAATCTCGAAAGTCGTTAACGATTCTAAAAATATTTCCAAAGATCAACTCTGATTAACCATGACCATTAATTAAACACCCCGATCGACCTTCAACGAAAAAAATTAAAGAATCCAAAACAAACCGGCCCCCTTTTCCAAAGTATTTTAAAACGCGGAAGGGTTGCCTCCCACATACCATACGCCCATTATATTTACACGCACGTCTATTAAGCTCACACCACACACGTGTGTACGCTTTTTTCTTTCGTGTGTTTTTCCACCATAATGGCACTTTGTGTATCGATCATAACGTTTTCCAGCATTCAGGCCGACCGCTAAAAGCGACTTCCCATTCGATTTTTTTTTTCTTCCACAACACATGGCCCTTGTACTCGAAGTAATTACTTCTCACGTACTCTCCGCTCTGTCCGTGTGTGGGCAATCTAAGGCTAGTTTTTTCATCGATTTCAGCCGGTCTCCGACCCTGGATGGTGAATAATGATCTGAATTTTCGTGTACGGACGTCTGGTGTTAAATAATGGACAATGGGTCGTGTAATTTTCGACGGAGCGCTCTTCTCACGGGTCGGTGTAATTGTCGTGCTTAGTATTTTTGCACCTTTTCAATTTCGGCGGAATATCGCATGATGTTATATTATATAATGGATCTCGTGAGAGATTCGCGTTTTCTTTTTACTTTCGGCAATTTCGCCCGCGGTTTTATTGTCGTTTCCTTTTTTACGTTTGCGTAGTACGGGATCGTAAATTCCTCGTGCACGTAATATGGAGTACGTCTGGAGCTCGAGGACGACTGATTGACCATTTCCGTTTTCCGCAGATGCGCTTCTTAAAGTTTTTAATGTGAAATTTGTGATTGCTTTGAAGATTCCGGCGGTTTTAAGTCAATATATGATACGTTTTTATTTATGATTCTCCGAAGAATTCGTATTCATTATGATTGATTGTAGTAAAAATATTAACGCTTCAACTCGCGTGGATATATTTTCGAAAATCGAAATTCCTCCGCTAATAGAGATTTATTTGTCTTATTTGTTTGGACGCAGTCATAAATATAGATGTAACGTTTCACATTCCTGAAGACGTTCTAAATCTGAAAAAAAATCATAGGTCACCACTGATAAATTCCTCTAATAATTTCTGTGTTTAAATATAAAAACAGTATTGAAATGCGCCAGATATCGCTATTTAATCTTTGATCATGTTTAAAGATAGATGGATTGACATGAAAATGCGCTGAATCGCTTCATTATTCATTCAACCATTCAATGCAAATAGTTTTATGAATAGAACGTTTGTTCGCTATTAAAAAATCACGATACTTTTATCAATATTATACCTATTTTGAGAATGAAAACAATACAATATACAAGTCTGGAACGATTTATTTTGCGGCCTCTCGAGCATGTTTTTCCTCCCGAGAGACTTCTTTGAAGAAAAACAAACGTAGGAAAACCACAATCTCACTTATATTTAGCTCGTTGTTTCATTATGTTCTGGGGACGTCCTTGTTTTGTTTTCTATGTCCATGAATCACAGCTATCCGACGAATATTGTCACTAAAGTAAAATCGTGGAAAAATACAAATCACAGTTTTTTTCACTCGCTCAAAGGGCATTTTTCATTCTTGCGACAACTCGCATACGTAATTCGTCCCATTTATAAAATTAATTAACGTATATTCAGTACGTTTGTTATGTACTAAAACGCTGATGTACATTGAACACGGAAAGTATCAATCTTTCAAACTCTTTCTATTACCCTACGTTAAATCTGCGTGTTTTGTTTGAGCGGCTCCATTAATTGTGAATAACAGTTTTGTGTAATGTTACTTACTTAGTCGCTGCGTTTTTTCCGTCGGTTTTGTATGTTATGATAGATTGACGTAAATATGTACGTTAACCATTGAACGAGTGTATACAAATTTCCTTTTGCCTTTTTGGAAAGTGCCCTGCGATGTTATCTTGGTTTTTGATCGGTTTAACTTTGCCGACAATCTCGTTCTGTTTCGCTGAACTGTTGTAAATGTAATTTGTTTGATGAAAATTCAAGCTTCTACGTGTTTTGTATGTGCCTATATATACGTCTTCATCGTGTGCCCATCTAGCATGAAGGATAGTATTACCATAATTGGTAGTAAATGGATAAAGTATACTTTAATTTTTCAATTCAAAGTACAGTATATTGCTTCACGATTATGATTTCGTACGAAAAATTGAAGATTAATGACATTTCGTGTTAAAATAATACAATTTTGAAAATGACACGCTTAGTTACAAAGTAAAATTTCCATTGCATCGCACGCTATCTAAACACATTCAATACAAAAGTTTCGCAAAACTTGCAACTCGAAAGTTTTCATCGAAAACACAACCGAAACTACCCCATCAATTTCACATCGCATGTCGCACACAACACAACCATCAACTTAATCCTGAAAATTTCAAAACGAACAAACTCATAAAAAAAGACACATCCCGATCCTAAACCACACATCACACGAACAAAACCGCAATCAATCTCCAGCGAGATCATTTCGCGCGCAATCATCTCCGTTGACGAATCAATCGAACGGACAAATTAATCGCGATTCGGCGATTCTATGTCGTTTTCACGGTGAGTCAGCTCGCCATGGATCACGGCACACAATGGTGGGCCAGCCTACACCCACGTACATTCACCGGTCCGTGAACACCCCAAGCTTTTCTGGTCTCGTATGGGAGTCATGACCGAAACTCTGTTATGGCGTTATATTTGCATTCCGATTCGTATTTATGGGCTGCTCGTTGTTGGTGTTGGCTCTCAACTTCGCACTTCCCAGTGCTGTGACCTCTTGGTGCTTGCCTTTGTCCCGGAGACCTCCCTGGAACAAGGAAGTGAACGAAGAATGTGTTTCTTGCATGATTAGGGCCACCATGTGGTTTCCATGAAAAGATGTCTTAAAATTTTTTCCTTTTTGTTTCGATTCAATATAATTTTTCAGATGATTTCTATAAGAAAAGTAGCTTGAAATGATGTTTTGACCATCAAATGAGACGTTGATGTTAGTTATATAAAAATAAATTCACGATAATAATATAAGCAAAAAATTAAATGGTCAGAATTTTAATCCTGTTTTGGTCAGAATTTTAATCAAAAAAGGTCAGAATAAAGTGATGAATTGTCAGAATAACATAATAAATGATCAGAATTTAATAACGATCAGAATAGGTTAGATTAGGTTAGGGTTCATCATATTATTCTGATAATTTAATATACCTAAATTCTGACCAATGTAAAATAAATTCTGATAAATGGGATAAAAATTCTGACCAAAATCGTGTTTAAATTCTGAGCATTTAAATGTAGCCAATAACATATACTCGGGCCTCGTATAACACGATTTTGATATTACACGGTTAATGAATTGTGACCTGTATTTGTACAAAATTAAAAATTAATCAAGCAATGTTTTATTTAGGCACATTAAATATATATTGACAAGTTTGCATTTTAACATGAATAAATTACATTGTAAGTGCTTAAATTGAAATTTTTGAATAAATTTCAATAAAATTCATGCATTATAAGTGCGTAATTTTTTTTTTTTCTAAGGAATTTCTCGTGTAATTGGATGTTATATTGCTCGCAAAATTCTACTCTTATTAAAAAAACTATTAGCAAAATTCGTTAAGAAACTTAATTTGCTGGTACAAAATGCATTAATTACGCTTGAAACACATGAAGAAATTTAATTTAAACATTTTATCTAAACACGTAAATGTATAATGCTTATTCCAAAAAGTGTTATAACAAACTTCGATATTTTTTTAGAACGAAAACCAAATATTACACAACGTTTTTGTGGAACCATATAACCACGTTATACAATACCCCAAATGCAATGTTCTTTTTTTATATATTTTCGTTTGGTAACCCTAAGCGTGATTTGATTACTTTGTTTCACTGAAATATTAATATCGAACGATTTGCATATTGAATCTAGAAAGTAGGCGGTCGTTTCAGCAACGATGCAAATTAACGTCTAGCTTTCGTGCCAGCAGTACAATAGTCGGATTCGATTACGAAATCTGCAATATTAATTGCTCGCACGTATATGGTTATTGACGATCGTAGGTGTGCGAATATCGTGCGAGTCAACACGGAAAATCTGTCACAATTAACACTTTCACTTTCGAAAATTAGAAAAGTCTCGTAAAGCACTCGAATAAGTTGCGCTTCTGAAAAAGGCTGAGCGATAATGGAGAAGCGTTGATGATTTCAGCGACACGTTGCTTTCTTCCTATGCGTTCGATGGTGGGCTATAAAAAGCCGTTAACATATACCCGACACCATTGTTTCTCTGGAAATAAACTTCTTTGTGATACGACCATTAGTCTTCTGTGTAGTTATGGAGGGTTGTTGTGTGCTGATATATAGAGCGTTGGCCTGTTGATACGTGTCGGATCGTATTACTAAACCAACACGTGACATTCCCGCCTTTTATCATTTTCAATTTTCCCATTGTTTGATATAAATTTTCCTATTACATTCGAAGATGACTCACTTTTTTTATTTTTATATACTGAGTATGTGTATAATTCACTTTCATATGTGGGACGCTCTACATTTTTATCTGGAAAATTGAATGTATCAACAAATCACTGCAAGTAATTGGCGTGACGCGATTTTGTATATTTTTTAATTCCCATTCAATCAAAATGTTTATGCGACACGCAAATTATCTACGCAGCATCGATCATGTTGCTCAACTTTTGCATAATCGATGCGGCCTTTCGTGAAATTTATTTCGTTAAAAAAAAAAGGTCATCAACCTTCTCTCCGATAGTTACGAACGTATGACTTTCACTTTTTTGCTATAAAAGTATCGTGCACATCCACACCACGCGGCCGAGTTGCACAACTGGACTCGCGCGCTTATGCATAAATAAAAACGAACTCGTTTCCATGACTCACGCTAGCGCAAAAAAGCGCAAAAATATCATAACTGGTTGAATAAGAATCTGCGCGGATCGATCGTTACGTTTTCGCACGGAGCCGACTCGTCCGACGTGACCGCCTGATTGATGATCCTGATGATCCTTTTGTGAAGGCTGTACGGCGGATCGAACCAGTGGTGCAGTGCTAAAAAAAGTGGTGGAGCGCTAAAAAGTGGTGGAGCGCTAAAAAAAGTGGTGGAGCGCTAAAAAAAAGTGGTGGAGCGCTAAAAAAGTGGTGGAGCGCTAAAAAAGTGGTGGGGCGCTGTATATCTCTAATTGTAAGATAAAAGAAAAAAATGTGCGAAAAATCATATGTTCTAAGACTAAACTGCAATAAAAAAGCTAATAAAATTGACGAGGGTTTATAATTTTCAAGTTCGAAATTTCGGCTATCGTTCCTAAATACTCGATGTTTTTGATTTTTTTCTCCAATTTCCGAATCTTTTGTGAAAATAAGTGTCAAATTTGAGTTTAATGAATGAACAAGGGGATGTACTCCACACTTAACCTCTCCCTTCTGTGCTCGGTTAATTCGTGCGGTACCCATTTATCCATTTTTTTACCTTCTCTATTTCATCCAGATGTGTTGAAATACTTGATTTTGAAGCTTTGAGGTCTAATGTTAAATTCCGAAAATTTTTTCGAAATGTGAAATTTTCATACGGGAGCGGCGCTCCACCTCGAAATAAAGTGGTGGAGCGGCACTCCAGTGCGCTCCTGCCTCACTACACCACTGGATCGAACGAAAATGTCTGCGCAACGTCCATCATCGCCGCCTGATAATTCGATAATCAGCGCAGCCTTGAACTTGTGCTTAATCACGGGGCTTTTCCGTGATGATGGTCTCGTGTTGTGTCAATACCGAGAAGTTGAATTATTATATAAATGTTTTTGTTCGTATTTTGTCCTGTTTGTGTTGTGCGTTCTTAGAAATAACCTCGATCAATTTTAAATGGTCTCTTTTCGACTTAAAGTATGTCGATACAGTTACGGCGTTTCGTGTATGTACACCTGTAATAGTTTGAGGTTGTAAATATAGGTATTTACCTTCCGATCATTCGAAACGTATACGAATTAAATTTTGAATCGATGGGATTGTCATATTCAAAAGATTTTTCCTTTTTTAGTTTAATGCAATTTTAGAAATATGTTTGATGTAATTTTTTTTTTTACAAAATGCACTTTTATTGAAGACATTGATTTAAAAATATTACTATTATAAGGTAATGATTCATCAGTCATTAAACATATACCAGTAATTGACCAGTTCTTAGGAAATCTTTATCTCTTTATAACATCTTATCTCACGCACTCTTCCAGAAAGATTATCATCTTTAAAAACCTCAATTTTTACGCTTTTCTGAAAAATTGTCAACCAAGTGTCGTTACCTTACTACGTTTTTTTCTGAATTTAACAATCTTTCATCTTAAAATCTTTCATCTGGTATCCCTGATCATATCATTGATTCGCAACGATCCGACGCAAATCCCACCCATTAGCTTGATTCCGGTCATCAACATCACATCATCGGATCAATCACGGATAACGACTGCGATCTGCGCTCGCCCCACACTCAATAGGAACCTGATCATCGTCTATTTTCTCTAACAAACGGAGACAGAATACGAATTGCGCAACAGACATCAAAGCAGTTCGGCCTCGAAGCCCATGACTCATCTAATCACACCGAAAGTGCTCGTCGTCTTCGTCATCGTCGTCTGCGGACCAGAACATATGTTCCGAGACTGAACTTGACGTCCCCGATTCCATGTATAATAGTTCGACTTCCGAAAACTCGCCGTTCGAAACGAAAAAGAACCGCCGAGTTTCCGATCCGAATTGGGCTTTTCTTTTGTCCCGGCCGCGAAAGCGTGTCGGTTTTTTTTCGATAGAAGCTTCAGTGATGTGTGCCGGTTTTAAATCAGTTCGGAAAAAATGACCCGTATTTTTTTCGATATAATTGAGCTCTCGAATAATGAAGTTTCGCGTTTGAAATGTGTCAAAATCGCGCTCTCGCGTTTCGAAATTGATTTTTCACGCATGAGGTTGCATTTTTTATGATTCCGCGACGTATTATTTTCAGACGCCATTCTCCTCGCGTTCAAGGTTCGTTTTTGGTCAGCGGTTTAAGTGTGTCGAAAATTTTCTTTTCAGATTTTGAGGCTATCGAAACTCCGCTACTTTATATTTGCTGGGCTGTAATTGCGTCGATTAGTTTTGACCCAATTTACATTTCGATACAAAACATGATTTTCGATGGCGTCTACGCAGAATGTAGTACGGAAACTCGTTTTATTTTCAGATCTTTTTTTAAATTTGGCAGACGAACGGAGCACCGAGTACACACAAAAACAATCGTGTAATTTTTTTCCGTCCGAATTACACAAACAGATGTCGAAAGAGTACTTTTTTTTACAATACACGTTTCGGTGGCATTCCGCTCCCCTTGTTTCGCACACAGCATCCTAAATCGATTTGTCTTTCCCCGTTTCGTTTTCGCCGAAAAAACGAAAACGTCCTTGTCGAGTTTTGCAACGTCTGACATAATTTCGCGATAACTTGCCACCGCTGCAAATTGGGACTGTAGGCCACATCCTCATGATTAACAATCCACACCTTCCTGTCGCGCTCGTTCGGATTTGTTCAGTGTTCGTAATCGGCAGTTGCATAAAGTTTTCCCTTGACCTTAAGGTCGTTTCGTCGCGAAAAAAACGAACAATTATGTCACAACGTCATCGCCATTCGGAATGTCCTCGGTGTTTGTTGTTTGCGGTGACATCAGCTCGCCAATTTTGCCAATCTGGCGAATCTTGGTTTGTCGTTCATCAGCGTGCTAATTCGGATGCGTCGTTTTTAATTGAGCTCCCATTATTCTTTATGTTCTTTTATGGGGGGGCTGGAATGTGTGTTTGAATGTATCGGAGTACCTTTTGTATTGATTGATTAAACGCGTCCTTAGTTACATCTGCATTGTCTTCGATGCGGGAAGGCAACTGTTAAGTAATATAACTGTTGAATCATTCAATCGGCGTTGATTGTATGTGAAAAACGTTCGTGATTGCTCTTTTTGTTTCTGTTTACGAAAAGTGTTGAGAAATTTTATAAAATTAACTGTTGATTTGTCCATCGTTTTTCTCCTTATACAGACATGAATGAGCTCATTGAGTTCTCGTTAACTTTGTAATTAAATTAGTACTTAACCGAATCTCATTAACACTTCGGCATGCATCTGTTAACTACTTGATGTATATGTACGAATCGTGGAAATAAAATAATTTTTATAGTCTGTACCATGTGATGAAATAAATCAAAAATATTATTTTGGTTAATTTTTTCGTTTATTTTTTGTTCTCAGGCAAAACATATTGTCAAGCATGCAACAAAAAATGTTCCGGAGAAGTTCTCCGTGTGACCGACAAATATTTTCATATGAGCTGTTTCATATGTAGAACATGTAACACGTCATTAGCTCACGGAGGCTTCTTCTGTAAAGATGGAGTATATTACTGTCCACTGGTCAGTTAATATTGAAATTTTTTTATTATTGAATTTTACAGTAATAATATATTCGAAATCCTTCATGTTTTAGGACTATCAAAAATTATTTGGAACAAGATGTGCTGCTTGTAATAATTACGTAGAAGGTGAAGTAGTCTCTGCACTTGGAAACACATATCATCAAAAATGTTTTACTTGTGCAAGATGCCGGTATATATATAAATTTATTATTTTGTATTTTTCAAGCTCAATTTCAATTTTCAACCACGTATTTATTTTTTCAGACAAGCGTTTCCATCGGGTGAAAAGGTCACATATACTGGAAAAGAAGTTCTTTGTCAAAAATGTGTGAACGTACCAGTTAAAGAAGTGGCACGAAATCAAACAGCCAGCCCTACTACGAGCAATCCCAATGGTATGCAATTTTCTTTCAATAATATAGAAATGAGTACTGTTGAAGTGTAATTTTTCACTTATCTTATTTTTTTAATAGAATGTGCTGGTTGTAATCAAGAACTCTCGGAAGGTCAAGCATTAGTTGCGCTAGATAGGTGAGTTCTAGTGATATCTAGACATATTTCAGTATTGCATTATCAATTAACAACATGGAAATACCATTTTTTTTTAATTTCAGACAATGGCATATGTGGTGTTTTTCATGTCGCACTTGTGGGTGTGTCTTACATGGAGAGTATATGGGCAGGGACGGAGTTCCATATTGCGAGAAGGATTACCAAAAATTATATGGAGTACGATGTGCATACTGTCAAAGATTTATCTCTGGCAAAGTTTTGCAAGTAAGTTGTAATTGCCTGATTTTTATTTTTTTCAGATGAAAAATTTTGTGCCAAATGCAATACGCATGCTTTTATTACATAAAAATATTTTTTTTAGGCTGGAGAAAATCATCATTTCCATCCTACATGTGCACGCTGTACGAAGTGTGGTGATCCATTCGGAGATGGAGAAGAAATGTTCTTACAGGGTATTTCATGTTTTTTGCTATTTTACTGATTTTTATGAAAAATATAATAATGATTTGTTTTTCGTCTTAGGTGGAGCCATTTGGCATCCACGTTGTGGTCCGGGACCTGGACTTGAAAGTATTCCACCTTCTAATGGACATGCTACAGATTCTGAAGTTGATAGAGCATCAAGTGTTGCTGCTAGTGATATGCAGGTGATTTGACATACGAATTGGCGTTTGCTTTATACTTTGATTATTTTGAACTAAGCATAATTTAGCCATAGTTTTATTAAGTCACTGGCTTTTGTTGTCTAATTATGATTTCAATAATTCACTGGATGTCTGCATGAAGTTGTTACTTTAGATTTTTTTACGTTTTAGTTATTAAACTTTTTTTTTTTCATAAATGAGTTTGATTTGATCTTTTTTTTTATTGTAAATATAAGTTTTTGAGAATGTACAACTTTTCAAATAATTTTAACAATATTAAAATACTTCTACTATGATAATTCAATATAAACATACTGACTGTGAAAAATAATGTTTGAAAAGTTTATGAATTTAAATTTTGCAGAAATCTAGTTTTTTTTTTACTTCTAAATTTACTCAATAGCTTTTTTCAGTGTTAATTTTGTTTTTTTTTGCTTGTATTAATTAGTTGACAACCAGTTAATAAAATTTTATTTTTATAGCATGTATTTTTTTTAAGCTGAGTTTTATTTTGCATTTGTTATGTGTTTGTTTTTGTTTTCATAACATTTTTCAGTTCTCAATGCGATCCCGTACTCCCAGTTTGAATGGCTCCCAGTATAGTCCATATAATAGTATTAATAGAAAGGTTAGCTTTGATTTTTTTTTTCATTTTTGTTTATTTTAAAAACTCGTATTATCTCCATTCAATTATTCAATTGGGCTTTAGAATTTTTCTATCACGATTTGATCTACAAAATATTTCAAATGATTTTCAGCAATATGGAAGTTATTGGAGTCGAGTGGGATCTCCTGGCTTGATTTTACGTGACTATGGACGTAGCGGCTCTGCCACTGATGCAGGATCTAGTGTGCCTCATCGTATACTGACTTACAGTTACTTGACAGAACAACCAACTCAGGGCTATTTACGTCGACCCATCGAGCCCTATGATCGTCCGCCTACTAGTCCTCACTTTCATCGACCACATTGTGAGTTTTGTTATGGTTCTGAAAACATTTTTAATGTTTTTGTGAATTATCATTAATTTTACATTGAATATTTTCAGCTTCTAGCTCTTCAAGAGGTGGTACTTTGTACTCTCGTAGCAGCTCTAAAAATTCTCATCGTCCAGGAATGCGTGTTCTCGTTGATTCTATCAGAAGTGAGACTCCTAGACCAAAATCACCAGCGATGAATAATGAAGTATTTTTTTTTACATTTTATGTATATATTTTAATAGAATTTTTATATATTAATAATCAATGGTTTATTTCATTGAAGGAACCAATAGAACTTGCACATTATCCAGCCGCTAGCAAACCGCCTCCAGGTTATAAAGCTAAAATAGACCGTGATGATTTTCCTGCACCTCCATATCCATACACTGATCCAGGTAAGTTATACTCAAGACATTGTTGAAATCTAAAATAATTGGTAAAATAAAATATGAAACATTTTGATAATTCAGAACGTCGTCGACGTTGGTCTGATACGTATAAAGGAGTTCCTGTATCTGATGAAGAAGAAAACGGTGAAGTTAATGGAAAAGTAAATGGTAAATCTGGTTAGTTTTATTTTTTATTTTTGTTTTGCAATTTTTATCCTATTTTCGTCACTCATAATTTTACTACATACAATTATTAGCTGCTTTGTTGTGGATGATTTTTAAAGTAAATTTTCAAATAATTTTAATTGACTGAAAGCTGAATGAATACTTCAAAATTTACAGAAATTACCGACCCTCAGTTGAAAAAAGAAGAACAAGAATTAGAGAAAATACAAACTGGAATTGCAAAAGTATTTTTAAAAGACGTGAAAGATAGGGAAAAAGTGAAACAATGGAAAAAACAAAATTTGGATCCTAGAAACGCTAGCAGGTTAGAGTCCTGTCTTAAAAAATGTATAATTTCCTAAAATACGTATTTATTATTATAAATTATTTTTTTAGAACACCTTCCGCTAACAAAGAACCAACATACCGCCTTCGATATGAGTCTCCCGTTGGAGCATCACCTAGTCGTAATGTCGATCACCCTCGTCCATTTGACGAAGAGGACTATTCGCTTATAATGGATCGATCAAGTAGTTACAGAGGTAGTGTTGGAAGATCTGTTGGTCAGATTCCTAGTTACAATGGTAAGTTTTCTGAGTTCACACATTTTTTTCCATTAAAATCAGTGTTACATATTTATTAAATTTTCATATAGATTTAAATATGAACATTATTCAGGATAGCCTTTTTTTAGTTTACGCTAAATTTATCTTTATATTTTATTCATAATCCCTGATAAGATATCAAGCACTTTTCAAACATTGAAATCCTTTTGTTTGTCGTAATTTATGTTTGATGTTCCTCAAAACTATGTTTTATGAAGGGATTTAATTGCGAAAATATACAGTCAAAGCCTTTCTTATTATGTACATACAATATATGTTAATATTAGTTAAAAATATATTTATTGATTAAATTATATTTTAATATCAAAAGTGCAATGTACTAAATGTTATGATTAAGTTATGGTTTTTATTAATTATATTTATTATAAATATAAATATATAAATTATGATTTAAATTTAAATAGTTAATTTCGTTTGGATAATTGCAAATTATGTATTTTGTATATGTGATTCAAATTCGCCAATGAATTTAGCCAATATCACCATTTTGATTTTCGAAATTTTAAAATTGTTAATGACAATGATTATTCTTATTTTGGGTCAAAATTCTTAAATCTTTCCGACGGTCATGAAAGATATTGAAAAGGTGAGGAGCATGAATTTTAATGAATAGTGTGAATTTATTTTTTTCATATTTCACTAATTTTATTCATATTTTTATTTACCTTCATTTACCTTCTAGTGTTTGCTTTTAAGCATATATCGATGCTTCGTTCGTAGTGTAGTAGAATTAATTTTTGGCTGCAATAAAGCATTATTCATTTTTTCATTGTATTCAATATTGTGTGCTTCCATTAATTTATTGCTTTTTAATTTGCTTACCAATGACATTTCATTGTAATTGTCATTGGACAATTTTGTATTTCATAAAATTCGTTTGATTTTTTACTATCAACAAATGTGAAATGTTTGTTCTTTTAAAATTGTTCCATTTTCAGTTCTATTCGTAAATTTTTCATGTTTAGCATGGTCAAAAATATACCAGGCACTGATTTATTTATTTATTTATATAATAATTACTTTCTTTAATTTTTTTTTTATATATAATTTATTATTTTAATTTGTTATGTTTATTGAAGTTTTTTTTTTTGATATTTGAAATTTTACTTTATTTTTGCACTATTTTTCATCTTATATTTTTTTCAAAGCACTATTGATATGCATAATATATTTATTCATTTGTAATAATTCATATTACATATACAATACATATTTATGCATTTAATATTTTTTCAACCTCATCAATAATCTGAACTGACTACAAAATTTGTAACTGAAAAGCTTTGACTATACCTTGTTACATATATAAACCTATATTTGATACACGTATTTCAAAACATATATTATAAATGATGCAAAAATTTACTGTTCGTTCCATGTATTTTTAACATTCTATCTTTGTATTTTATCATCATTCACATTTTCATTATATTAGTTTCGTAATCGAAAGTAAACGCGAGGTCAAGTATGTAACCGCCTCGCTAATTACAAATAAAATCACACTAGTTGATATTCGTTGCTTGTTAACAAAAAAAATAATATGTTTTCGATATTTGCATTTACGAATAATTACACTTCATCAAAAATACTACTTTTGGTGACTGTATGTGTGTTTTGTGTTTATTTTTCTGTTGTATTATTTTGTAATCTTGTGTTGTGCTAGTGATGCACGTGGCTTCCCGACCCGGATACTCTCTCAAGTCTTCAACATTACCTGCAACTATGCATACCAATGGATGTAATGTAAGTAATTATTGCCATTATTATTCCCAATGAAATATTTCTCAATTCGAAATGTAAATAACGATTTAAACGTAGCGTAGAATTTTTAGAATAACTCCACCGACGCTTTGAGAAATGTTTTGTTGGATCGAATCACGCATGCTTTATCTAATTGTTTTGAGACATATTTATTTGACGTTGTAAATATATATTTTTTTATTTATGATTTTGCACAGTTATATGATATGTCTTAAAATAAATTATACTGTTTATTTATAAGCTGATTTGCAGGAAGTACTTGAAAATTTGCTAACTTTGATTTAATAGCAAAAATTTATTGTCGATTCAGGTTTGTGCAGTTTTAGGGAAACGAATAATTAGATAACGGTGATTTTTGGCAAATTCACTTCGGCAGTATAAAACTATATACACTTTTCAAAATTTTTTTTGTAATTTTTATGAACTCGCTCTTTTCTGATGTTTTTTGATATTTGGATATGGTTTCTTTTTGCTATATTTCACAGTCGTTTCATCGTTGAGACAAGTGCCCAAACCTGGTTATGGGCTGGGTGCCCGATCGCATACTTTTTCGTCCAGCACTGGTGTAAGTTTGAGATGTGAAATATTTCCAAGACTTAGAGTAGATAAACAACTTTCGATAATTAACATTAATTAAATACATGTGTTGTGATTAGAGTCAATTAAATATGGATTAATATCAATTGTGACGTTCTGGGTTTTTCATTCAGGTGTTTTTTTTATTAAATTAACCGTGTTTGCATGAGTTTTAAAAATCAGTTAAGTCTATTAGAGTTTACTTTTTTGAATTGCAAAAAGCTGTTGCTAATTCGTTTTTTCGAATTTTACAGGGAGATTTTTCATTCAGTGGCCTTGGTGATAAAACACATAGCACGGAATTCAGTAGTGGAAAATCAGATAGTAAGTTGTCTTTCACTAATCTTATTTCAATATAAGAGCTAATATTTTATTAACCTTGTTTGCTTCACTACTTATTAATCCTAATTTTTATATTGATTTTACATATTCTTCAAAATAGTGGTTCTGAATTTAATCAAAAGACTATAGGGGCAAATAGTTTTTGGAAATCATTAATAAAGTATTACATTTATATATATTTTTTAGTTATAATAAGATTCAGAACCACAATACAAAAGTAGTAAATTTAAAAAAATGTAAATTTCATCTATAGGCTGGATTTAATTAATTTATTAACAGGATAGTTGATTAGTTATTGAATGGGTAAAATGAAATTTTTCTTCTTTTTAGAATTGGGAATGAGTCTCATAGTTCGAAATTTTTTTATCTTCACTCTGATGTTATTCAAATTATATAATAAAGAATTAATTAATTATTTTATGTATATAAAATTTTGCTTATGCTTATTTATTGCTATTTAACAGTTTCCGGAGGATCCATCACAGATGTTGACCGAAGTACTATGGTAAGATTTTCAAATAAACATACATCTCAATGTTTTGTATTTGTGTTGTCTATTTTATAAAGAGTTTATCATGGTTAAATTCTATCAACAGAGTTTTTTCTTCATAATTCTGATTTGTTATTTAAAACGTTATCTTCTTGTATCAAGAGTGTCATAAATCAATATTTCAGAGTTAATTCAAACGACATAATACTTTTTATAAAAAACTTCCTATTATTTGTTTATCAGTTTGTTTGGTTTTGTTGATATTTTAGTATTTATCATGTTTTTTTTTTCTGAAAATTCATATTCCAACTATCATTGCTTATAGTAGATAAATATTAATGAAACATTCAAAGCAAAAGTTATATAATATTTATTTTCAAATTGTAATTTTTTGCTTAACTAATAATTGTAAATAATAAAAGCCAGTGGCGGCTCGTCCTAAAGGGCTGCGGGGCTGCAGCCCTCCTTGTATAAAGTATATGTTTTGTTTTTAATTCCTATATTAGTTTTGTACAGATACATCAATGAAATACATATTTTTATTCTTGTATGTGCTAATGATGACGTTTTCGTATTTTGTACATGAAAATAGTATGTAACTATTTTCATTTTCTTTACTACGGCCCCTCCACTATAAATTCTCACGAGCCGCCACTGATAAAAGCTTATTTTTCAAATTAACATCATCATCAATCTTTTCTCCCTTCGAAATGTTGTGAAAATGATGAAAATAAATTCTAAAAAAAAAACAATCATTTTCTCAAAATTATCCATTAAAATATATATTCTGACTAATTTTTCCAGGTTTTTGTGTATGATTAGCGTTAAATAATAAAATTTAATACATGGTTATGTGCTTTTCTATTTCGTGTATCATTATTCATTGTACCAGTCGATAACTCATCAAATTGATTCTTAATTCGTTCTAAAACCAATTTCAGACCGCAGCTGAACTGCCAGTATCATCCACATTCGTAGGGGTTTTGCGCGGGGCTGCTAATTCAACCAGCGCGCCCTACCGTGCACCCGGTGGTGTGCGACGTTCATTACCAAACATGGCACATTCTCATCTCGTTCACGAACCAGCCAAAATATACCCCTACCATTTATTACTTATCACCAATTATAGGCTACCACATGACGTCGATAGGTTAAACTTAGAGGTAAGTTGTCCGTGATGGTCGTATTTTTGTTTGAATTTTGTGGAAATATGTATGTGAATATTTTGTTTTTAGCGGCACCTGTCTGATGCAGAATTTGAAGCAATTTTACAATGTGGTCGGCACGATTTTTACCGCATGCCTCAATGGCGGCGTAATGACATCAAAAGAAGAGCCCGTTTGTTTTAAACAGATTCGTAGTATTGACACTCCTTATTTTTTTATGAAAACTACTAAATTTCAGACCATCACAACTCTTATTTTGTTTTTAAATTATTTATTTAGTTTTAATGCTTATATTACCTTATTGTAATGTAATACACATAGTCATAGTTATGTATAATTATTGTACATGCCAAAATTATATTTTTGCATGTTTTGGAAATATTAGGATATTATCAAAATATTCATAAGAAAGAAAAAATGAAAATTTCCATATTTTAATTTATTTTAGATCTTTCATCTTGAAAATGATTTGATATTTATTTATAAAAGAACTACTTTCTAGGCAATATATTTTTTATTGTCCAATTTAAATGTAACATCAATGACTACTTATAAGTTAAATGTCGATTAGAGTGGTTTGTATAGGTTTTATAATTCAACACATTTTTTTTTTCGATAAAGATTATTATTTGGATTTTATTTAATATTCCTCAAGTCACAATATTAATTAAGTTGTTTTTGATTATTACACATCATTTATAATACAATTATTTCAAATAATGAAAATAAAACACATGATTAACATACAATAAAAATAAAAATACCTATATGTTTGTATGTACTATTTGTATATAAATTTTTATTTATATTCATATAATATTTTGCATTATTTATAGAGAGAAAATATTTCTACACTATTAACTGTTTATATTAATTTTTGAATTTTTAATTATGCGTTATTATTGTATCTTTTATTTTAGCAGGAGACTTTGAAATAGTTTATCTTTGACTTCATTTTTACGCATACTTGTAATTTTTGTATTGTATTGTTTATTGGATTTTTATTTTTGAACTTATTTATTTGTACATTTAATTTTAAACATTGATAAACAAACCGGAGCATCTAATTCTAACTGTATTAGTCGAACTGAGAAATCTAATGAACAAACATTTTAAATTTGATGTTCATTCAAGATTCATTATTCAATAAGGTCATTTCAAATTAGCTGATATTCAATCTAATTCTTCAATTAATGTATTTCTGATAGATTTTTCATTCGGAGAAAGCATGTTTAGCAAGTATGTAAGGTCAAATAAAAAAATAAGCCTAGTTATTTATTTGCTTGCCAAATTTAAGATATCCATCGCATTTAAGGAAGCAAACAATTAAGATAAAAATTGGATGTAAGAATGTGATATATTCACAAATATGTATTACGTATGCCAAATTTTTTTATCCTTCAAATTTCCGCAAGTAAAATAAATACTCTCAATTCACAAACAAAGCAGTTCACAAATTAGTTTGCATATTCTGTTTGCATATGCACCTGAATAATTGAAATATTCAAACCCGAGTTTACGTACCGACGAGAGCTTCGATTTGTATGGATAGTGTTTTATTTGATGTACATATAAGATTGTGTGCCTGTCTTCATTTGTTGGGGCGAAACGTTGTGGCATTCATTACATTTTGTTATTTTTAAGATTCCAAATGTTCGCACAATTGATTGGCTATGTCCTTTTTACATGCTTGGTGCCTCTTCGCCTCTCATTGAAACTAATATAAATGTTTATATTATAGCGATAGTTCAATATAAAGTATGTGATGTGCTTTTCATTCAAAATAGATGATATCTCATTAGGAACATGTTTGCAATTTTGTCACGAATTTGAATATTTTAAGTTTATTGTATCTTTTTGTTTGTTAATTTTCATGTAAGGAAATCGACAATTTAATACCTTTTATCTAATTTATGTTATTAAATATTATATTATAATTAATATAAATATTTTGTAGTAATAAATGAGTAATGGGTATGAAATTTTCAGTGAATTATAATTTATAGATATCAAGTTGAAAATCAATAGTTTTCCAATATTATTTTAGTCGATATATTGTTATTTTATATCATCAATATTATTTTATACGTATTGATTACATTTGATATGAATAATTTTTTTTTTCTTATTCAATTTAAAATGAACCATCCTTATTACGATTTAATATAATTCTTTTATTCATAAGAGTAAGTGACTGGGTTTTCTCCGAAAGATATTTTATTTCAATGAATAATATGTTTAAATTGAAGCAATTTAGTATCATCGATATCTTTCATTTTAAAAGGATGTAACTAAAGTGTATGCGCTATGGGCAGTAAATTAACATATAAATTATTAATGTGTAACTCTAAATGGCTGCGCTTAGACAGACGAGCGATGTCGGCAAAAATGTGGTGCTTCAGTTGTGACGCTCGACCGAATCATTTAAATCTCTATGATTTGAGGGACCCAGATTATTTTACTGTAATAAATATTTTATTTATGGAAACATTGTATGGACATTCTTAAAATTTTTGCAATGCCTAGATAGATACCATTATTAAAAATAAACATTTGCTTCAAATTGTTTTTTAATTTCATCCCATATCGTCGAAAGGTTTAAAGTTCATTTTTTTCCCAATAATAATTGTTTTAAAATTGTATCATATGAAAAAATTGAATTATTTTAAAACTGAGGTAATGATTAGTTCTGCCTCATTAGAAAAAACTACTCACTACTCATTGGTATATTCTATTTAATGGAATATACCAGTTTTCAATGGTCACCAAAGATAAGTAATAAGTGGTGCAAAAGTAAACGGTAGGTATCAAGTATTGTTCACTTCTTATTTCTACTACTATTTCCTCATCACTAATGAATATTTGTAATGAGGAAAAATATCTGGATTTCCTTTGCCATTGGGAAAACCAAGTCATGCTGTAAATGCTACTCATAATAATGAAGAAAAAAACAAAAATACTTAAAATCTTTTTTGATCTTTAAAAGAATAGCTTGAGGAAAAAAATTGCAGTCAGGAAAATTTTTAAGTTTTTTTTTTCTAATAAATATCAAAATAAAAAATATACGTAAATAAAATTTCAGATTTTAAATTGCTAAAATTTTTCGTTTTGAAAATAATCCAAGAGCAGAAATGAAACCGGTATTTTTAAAAACTGAAACCTTCCAATACAGTCACGCCAACTTAACTTAAAAATATAAAGACTTCAACACGTCGAAACACTTAATACCACCGTCCAACACTCGAATTTCGACAATAAACGATGATCGAATCATAACGACTACAACACGAAAAAACAGTTCTCAGATATTTACCCTAACGACAGTAGCACACACAACACTATAAAACCAAACTAAGAACATAATCCGCGAAAAATTTTAAAGCATTATGATTAAAATAAATTATTAAGCATCAATTGGACTAATAAATTATAAAGCGTTGGATTAATAAATTATAAAGCATTGGATTAATAAATTATAAAGCATTGGATTAATAAATTATATAGCATTAATTGGGCTAATAAATTATAAAGCATTAATTGGGCTAATAAATTATAAAGCATTTATTATGAGGTCCAATTGCAGGGACGTCGTTTCAGATTATTCTAAGGAGGGCAAGCCGAAACTTTTTTTTTAAAGCTTTTGGCAGCGAAAATTTTATTGATCTCTAAGCTACTCAAAAGTAACCAGAAATAAACGTAACATTCGAAGGGTAAAATTCGCTTATTGCCCTTGAGTGTCGCTCATTACCCATGAAGCGTACCAACCTCCCAAACGGTGAAACGCGTTTATACACGTACATGCACCCACCATACAGAATTAGCGTGCCTAATTTTCAAGTTGGCACACGGCATTACCTTTATACGCGTACATGTACCTATACTCATTCACAGTTTGACGGTTGGTCGTACGAAACTTTTTTTTCTGGTATCGAAACATTATCATTAAAGTATTCATTTGTAGTATTGCTGGGACGCAGGTGCACCATCAGTTAGACAACACCTCGAAAAATTATTTGTGTGGCTCAGAGTACCAGAGGCGTCCTGCAAGTCGCCTTAAACTCGTCAACTCGTGAACTCTTAAAATGAGTCATTAAAATTATAAAAATTAATGACACACGATAACAGAAATATTGCATAAATATTGCAATAATCAAGAAAAAGTCAAATATAACCAAATAAAAAAATATTTTTAAAATAATTGACATATTATTTTTCAATTATTAATATTTGTTATGACTTATGATAGAGAAGCGTCAAAGAAGATAAGTTCACACGTTATTCCCGGATACTTACTCTGTCTAAATTAATCACCTTTTTGTCTTTAGGTTAAGTTAGGTTAGGTTAGTTCTCAAAATTCGAGCAAAAGCTGAATATGGCTCACTTGATGTTATATTTAAAATAAAGTTAAATAATGCTAAATTTAAATAAAGACGCATTTTGCCGTACCGGAGAATTGCCGCTCGAGCACCTTCATACAACGCCAATGCGATATTTTTTTCATTAGTCTTATTTTCGGGGTAGGTCTTATATTAAAACCATCCTTTAAAATCATAGTAGGTCTTTTTTTGAGGAAACACTATGCGTTTTACCGCTTGGGAGGTTGGTACGCTCGCGGGCAATAAGCGACTTTTACCCTATTTCGTAAAGAAATAACGTCTGACGTTTAACGTCAAAAGTTGGATGCGAATGTGTGCGCGAATGCAAGGTACCAACTCAAAACTTATAACTGGATTTGTATATATGTTATAGGCAAATTATAACGGTAAGCATTTTCTAACGCCTGTATCTTCCATATTGAGCTTTATGTACAACGATTTAAGGCTCATGAATATAATAGTATGCACTTATGTCGTTTTGGTTTCTGGA